>JAHHFK020005916.1:0-22664 GCA_024533555.2 Aedes koreicus
GGCAGTCTACTTCGGAACGTAAAATCTTGGCACAGAAGATGGCTTGGTTGAACTTGCGTCTATCCACTTGTGGTTCAATATCTAGTAGAGCACAGCGATACTCGTAAGGTGGAAGCCGTGATAATGCGCACCACGGTAGAGTATGCAGAGCACACCTTTACAAATGCTCTATTGACTCGATTCGAGAAATTCACACTGCATCATACGGTGACCAAACGGCTGAAGCTAACTCCAAAATAGATCTGACTAACGAGCAATACAAGGATCACAAACAGAGAGGGTCGTCAAACTTGATATCGTGAACATAAATCCAAGTTGGCGATTTGCTTGATCTACTATTTCCGAATAGTGCATTTTAAATGTGAGTTGATAATCCAGCATCACACCTTAATCTTTGACATTATCAATTCGATTTAGTACAGTGCCATTTATAGAATATTTATGTATGATAGGATTTTTCGTTCTCCGAAAGGATATGACACAACATTTGGACACACTGACAGAGAGACGATTCAGTTCACACCAACTGATAATTACATCAAGCTGTTGTTGTAATTGAAGACAGTCATTGGTGCTCTTAACGATTATGTAGATCTTCAAATCATCTGCATAGAACATCAGACAACAGTTTTCAAGGACGTGGGACACATCATTAAAAAACAATGCGAACAACAACGGTCCCAAGTTGCTTCCCTTGTGGTACCCCACATCGAGGAATGAATGATGCAGATATGGCTGGTCCTATTTGCACGAACAAATGGCCTCAGTTAAGTACGATCTTAATCACCTACACATTCTCGAAGATACTCCTAATCGCTCAAGCTTGCCTTGCAGAATTAACTGTGCCGAAAGCAGCCTTTATTTTAGTGTAAATACTGTCGACTTGTCCATCTATCAATTTTTTTTTAATACAAAATGACAAGTTTTCACACGGGTTTGTGATAAGGGAACGCTGGGGAAAAAACCCATGCTGAGATATAGAAATGTAGGTTTTGCGGCCAGGGACATAACGTCATTAATGATGATTTCAAAGCATTTTGATCCAACAGGTAGAAAAGTTTTTCCACGGTTATTTTGAAAAACCAACTTTCCCGCCATTCTTTAAGATTGGCTGCCCTTATAACATCTTCCAGGCGTTCGAAAAATGCTGAGTTCGAAGGGAGAGGTTGAATATGGCTCGCTGTGATTTAAATTTGGAAGATGCTACATTTTTTTTTCAATATACAAGCAGAAATGCAATCCGGAGCTGGTGTTGAAGACAATTTCAGCTTCTTAATTCCCTCCCCCACCATTGGCCTAAGGTCTGTATCCGCAATAATCCGGACACCTCAAAACATGAATAAAACATAAATTTTGCATTATATTTTCGTCGTAATTGTTTATTTCAGATTCATGGGATGTGTTTTAACAATTCGTGAAGACAAAACATAGTTATTCGGTATTTGTATAAAATTTCCGAACTTTGCGCTTAACTCCGTCCATTAGGGTTTGTACAGACTCTTCAGAAATCGTAGAAGCCGTCTTTGTCCAAATTTGCTGGAAGTGTTTGATGTCTTTGATTCCTTGCTTCTTTCCAGAAAGCTTCCGCTTCATCAGAGCCCAATATCTCTCGATTGGTCGTAGCTCTGGTCAATTTGGCGGGTTTGAGGTTTTTGGTACAATGTTCACTTGATTTACTTGGTACCACTCCATCACAGTTTTAGCATAGTGGCATGATGTCAAATCGAGCCAGGACAAAGGTTTTTCTTTTTGACTTTTGATTAAGGGTAGCAATTGCTTCTGTAGACACTCTTTCTGATAGATCTCCTTGTTGATTGTGCCTGTAGTGACGAAAGATTTACTCTTTTTGCCACACGTGCAAACCGCTTGCCACACAAGGTATTTTTTGGGAAATTTCGATGCCTTCTTCGTTCTGAAATGCTCAACTGTAGCATTTCTGGCCATAGCAGAATAAAAAGCCAGCCCTGAAAGCTGCTTGAAATCCTCCAGGACATAAGTTTCATCGTCCATAACAACGCATGCAAACTTCATCAAATATTTGCAGTACAAACGCCGAGCCCGTGATTTTGCTGCCAAGTTCTGTTTGTCGTTGCGATTTGGAACTGTTTTTACTTTATACGACTTAAATCCCAAACGTTGTTTTGATTTTTGGACAAAACCAGGCGACATCCCTATTTTACGAGCCACCGTTCGAATGGAGAGATTTAGGTTTTTCGTTAATATCCTTTTCACCTTTCGGTCCATGACAGGATCAGCGCGTCTAATATTTTTGTCACTTCTCGGTTTCCTCTCCACCGTCAAACGTTCCAAAAATAATTTGAGCACATCGTGAATAGTGGATTTAGGCAAATCCAATGATTTTGTAAGGTCCCGTATTGACAACTCAGGATTTGCCGTACGCTCGTACAAAATTCACTCGCGCACTTGTTTTTCTTTCGTCGCCATCTTGAATACTAAACATGAAATGTAAACATCAATCAATGTCTTTTTCATCATAGACTCTCAGCTATACCACAATGAAATTTTTCATTCCTACGTGCAATATTTCAAAAGTTACAGTGATTTGAAGGTGTCCGGATTAATGTGGATACAGACCTTAATATCGAAAATGCCAATGTCAAATGCATCCATCGGCAAAGTCCTTGTTGCTGTCTCATCATCAGATGGGGACAGGTTCACAGTCTTAAAAACGCTCGTATAATGTGTAGCAAACAGTTTGCACTTGGTTTCCAAGGAGGCGGCTGATTGATCATAAAGGGGGGTGGTGGAAGGACGGCTTTTTTCTTTTGTTTAAGAATTGATGAAACTATTGAATTCTTTCGTATGTATGCGGAAGTTAACCTGTATAAGTATGCCGTACGGCGGTGCGGGGATAAGGGTGGTACTTGCTTGGTGTATGTTTGGTTGTTTTTTTGTTTTTTTTTTGTTGGGGGGTGAGGAGCGTTGCTCGATTTCGTCGAAGATACAGTAGACGAGAGTTAAACCAAGCGGGTCTTCTTCGAGGCCTTGACAACGGAGTATTCGCGCAGTACGCTATTCTTCAGCTAACAGCTTCGTCAACACCGTTACAGAGACAAACTGCAGACCAATCAATTTGGGAGAGCATAGAGTTCAACGATTCGTAGTCCACTTTACCAGAGTCACGATCAAGTTCATCAATGTCTTCTTCAAATGGAGTTATTGCTGATGAATTTGCTGTCAATACAAAAACTGGATGGTGAGGATCAGTATCTACAACTGACTCCGGAGCCTCGTCAACCGAACTGCAGCCAGTGATGAACTCTTTTAAAAAAAAATAAGTCCAGCGTTCTTCCCAGCGTATCACATTCCGCTGTCTCAGTCCCTCAAAGGCAAGACTGTCCAAAAGAGTGCAGCAAGCTTGAGAATAATTGGATGATAGAGGGTCAGCAAATGCATAGATGTTTTCCACTGGTTCCCAGACGATTCGAGGTTGGTTGAAGTCCCCGAACAAGATCAGCCCGCCGTTGATATTCATCATGCGATTAATTTCCGAGACAGCGTCTACATTACATTGGATGCACTCACAATCAGAAGATTTTTCTGGTGGTATTTACGATACATCAACAAAAATTGAATTTGATTCGCCTGAGATCTTGACATATACATTCTCGACATTTACACTCGAAGACGTCTGCACTACCGTTGCTTCAAGTTTGTTTGAGACAGCTATTAGAACACCTCCACCACGTGTTCTGGTACTACTTACAAACGAACGGTCGGTTCGAAAGACGCTGAATGTATCACCAAATAGTTGACAAGAATTAATCCGGTCGTCGAGCCATGTTTCTGTGACAACATACACATCGTAGTTGTTTTCCGATGCAGCGAGAAAGACGTCGATAAGTTTAGTCTTGAGGCTTCGGACGTGTAATAATAACGTAGGCTGGCCACTTACTTACTAACTCACTTATTTGTTATCTCCCAATCAATATTTGTCTTTTGACATGCCCACCATATGGCATCGACCGTTCTGTCACGCAACGGATTGTTATTTCTGCTTAGCAAAAGTTAAGCAACAAGGACGTCACAAAACAGTTGAGTATCCACTAGTGGCTTCTATGACAAAACCTGTTCCACATTCAAGTTCAGTCCCGTATCCCGTTTATCCAAAGCAGAAACGAACGCCCTCTGTTGAGTCAACCGTTACAAAAAGCGAGGAAGAATTCGAGGGAGAATTCGACCAAAAATTGGAAAGAAACCCAAAATTGTTTACACAATCCGGATTAATGATTTGGTGCGAGACCTTATCGAACTTATCGAAGGAGAAATCCGAATTTGCTAGCGCGCGTGAAAGTGAGCAAGGAGGTAAAAATTTCTTGTCACAGAAATCGTCACAAGAAATTTGACAAATATTATTCTACAAAGGACAAAGCATGTTGTTGCCATGACGTAAACGGCTTGTTTGAATAGTTTGGTGAGCAATATGATCAAGCTGAATGGCGTTTATTCATCGATAGCAGCAAGTTGAGTTTGAAAGCCGTTCTACTGCATCTAGGAAATGAGGTCCTATAGAAAAGTATACTCTACAGATTAAAAAGTATCGGATTAGGCAATAAAAAACTAAAATGGACAGCCCAATGAGGTTGTACGCAAAGTTAACGTATGACTTCGTAGCAATATGTAATGAATGTTATAATCATTTGTTTTAATATTTCGTGACGGTCGCTTTTATAAATTTCTATTTGTCATGCTACTCTTGGCATAATCTTGCTTTATATTTTCGCTTCGGAATAATTAAGAGACCGTCTAAATTTCTGAGCCGTGTTTGAAATTGTACGAAAGATTCAAGGTATGCGGCGAAAGAAAAGTTGAAACTTTTTTAGCCACCACTGCTTTCCAATTGAGGTTAGGTTAAGCAAGGTTACTAGTAACTGGTAATGCTAATGTTGCTAGTTAATGCATTTTGTACACCCATTAGCGATGATGATGGTGGCTGGCTTATACCGTTCATACCTTTCAACCACCTTATCGAAATATGGCTGCCAACTAGATCACACTTATTTCGCTCATGGTTATGCCAACCGTCTGGCTAAAAATTAACCACTGGCTTGGTTAACCGACTGTCCATCACACGACTGCATAACCAATGCATGCTTAGCAACGATTACCTAGTCAAAAACGATAAAGCCATCAGCCAACTGGTCAATGGTTGCTCAACAGTGAACCCTCAATGGTACTGTCAACACCAGTTGACAATTCAATACTAGCTCAATGCCGCTCTGAACAGTTCCAAGGCAGCCGAGCGAATGAAGTATTTTGCGAAGGTGTAAAACATTTATATCGTTCACTGCTGCATGTGAGATCTCCCTTACTTAAATTTGAAGTCTGTGTCAGGAAAAGACTTGGCATTTAGTAAATTTACTCTGCAGAACGAAATTATAAGACTTAACCTTATATTTGCGTTATTTCAATAGTTTAAAGTTGAAAATTAGTAATTTTCAATATTGGAAAAGACGGGTATTTGCGATCGATTGGAGCAAACATTTTGAAATTGTTTGGAGAAAACACTGAGATATAACGCTCAAAACCTGATCGCTTTTCGTGACGGTCGCAATAGGTTTAATTTTAAATTGCAGCCCAATATACAAAATAAAGACGTAGTCCTACGTCAAAAGTCCACAAAAAAGGTCTATTGGCAAAAAAAAATATTTGCTGCTACCCTCGAACAATCTGATCGTAAATATTGAACATTTGCCAGCATAACGTTATAGGGTGAGGCAGGAAAATATGCGAAAATTTGTGGTATTTCTTTAACATCCCATTTTCAATTACGACGCCGGATGTATGAACACGTTTTTCGAACGTAGTCTTCCGAAATAAACTACTATGTGCGCGTTATGACAGACATCAGAGTCTTCACAATAGGGTTAGATCCAGCAAGGGGCAACAAATCATTCGGTCAAAACTTCATGCTTCCATCAGCCATCGTTTGGTCCGATTTGACATGTGACATGGCGGTCCATCCTTTTTTTTCGTTTACTAGTCGTCGGCCTATTTTTTCACAATGTGGTGGAGACCACCACCAATGCCAGAAAGACAACTCCACCACCTGGATACTTTATATCGCACTCATCAACAGATGAACCGGGACCAACGGCTTTACTTCTCTTTCGAAGGAAGACTTGACCACAGTTTTTTTTCGCCTCAAGGAATATCTCATTGATCTCAATTGAGATGGCACCCACTGGAGTGCCAAGTAGAGGTCACGCATCAGGCTACACCTCCATTGTCGGCTGGCGCTTCATCCAGGTGAAGGACAACTTATTAATCCTCAGAGAAGTTGGCCACCCAGGGAGCACTTGATAACTTGATTTAAAAAAAAAGTGGACAAAAATTGCCGATTATTCATGTGTTTACCTTCACCCGCACTGACAAAACTACCCATGCAGCATCAATCATAGTAGCTCATGAGTCTGCAGACAAAATTTGACAGCTCTATTAGTCGAACTCTAACCGTGATGGCAAAAACAGTGAAGCAACTCCGTTTAGAAGTGTGCGCGTTCAAAGAACGGCACCCCACCGCGTCGAAAACGGACATCGTGCGGCACTTTGTGGACGCCGGATACGCCCGTTCCGGCATCTACAACGTCTTGGCACTATAAGACAACAATCAGAGCATCGAAAGAAAGCCCGGATCTGGACGGCCAACGACCTTGAGCGACGAGAAGCTCCAAAGGATGCTGAAGAGGAAGACCGATCAAAAAGTGGCTACATCGCTGCGTGCGCTTAGCCAGGAGGTCGGTTCAACTGGCCAAACAGTGAAAAAGTACCTGTCGAACATGAACATACATGTCAAGAAGCGGATGTCGCGTTCACTGGTACGGAGCTGTAGGCAATGACGCAGCGGCAGCGGCTGAATAAGATGGTCAGCTCGATTTTCCCGGTGAATCGCAAGGTGGCGTTGGTGATGGACGACGACCCTGGATGGCAACGAATGACAGGGCACTTCGTATTTTACTTCCCCCACGAAAGAAATGAGCTCCGAGGTGAAGTTCATTTCACACACTAAGTTCCCCAAGAAGGTGCTGCTGTGGCTGACAATTAGCGAGAAGGGGATGTCAAAGCCGCTCTTCTTTCGCTCCGGACTGGCCGTGAACGGGGAAATTTATAGTAAGAAATGCCTGCCGGAAGTTGCGGCGTTCATCAAGAAATACCATAAGGGCGAAGACGCGGTGCTCTGGCCGGATCTGGCGTCGGCCCATTGCTCGAAGCGATCGTTGGAGGAGATGGAGCGGCTGAATGTCGATGTGGTAACCAAGTCGACGAACCCGCCCAACGTCCCTCAGCTGCGTCCCATCGAGAATTTCTGGGCCAACCTGAAGCGTAAGACCTACTCCAACAATTTTGTCGCAAAAACTGAGCAGCAATTAATAAATAAAACGAAGAGAGAACCCAAAAACATGCCTACACGCATGTGTTCGTCCGCCATGGTGAATGTTCCGGTTAACTGCCCGAAGGCCGCTCAAAAGGGCGTAGAATTTTTTGCAAGTAAGCTTTAAAAAATTCATGGGAAATTTATCAAAAGCAATTATCTGCCTTAGTTTTTTTTTATCACCATCCGAAAATAGTCCATTTTTTAAATGCTATCGTTACTTCAACATATCGATGTACACTTCGGTATTGATTTTAACACCAGCATCAGTGAAAACAGGCGGCATTTTCAAACAGTTGGACGCCATCTAGTTAAACATCATGACACTGGGGGGTGCGTTGTTTGGGATATTTCTTCGTATTTGCGCCTGTAACGAGAGAAAACACAATCACAACTCTTTTTACTACGGGGCCATCTTCTATCAATTACTTCCTTCATCATAGATGGGTTTTAAGATGGATCACAAACGAACGTTATCCATGGATGGATCATAAACGTCCGTTACTGCTTTCTACAAGGGTTGTGGTAAAACTGTGAAGGCTTGGCTGTGGGTAGCTGCTCTGTTAAAGATAGCATATTTGTGGTGAAACCCTCCAACTTAATATTGTCGATGAGATATCCGTTCCGTTTCCCGCCCTGTCGGGTATTCCCTCAAGGTAGACATCTTGATCCGCAGATCTTCCTCCCCTAGTAACACATCTTCAAGATTTTATGTTGAGCAAGCTTCCATATAACCAAATTTAGTCATATAAAAGTATTTTCAACTGTGATAAAACATATTTGTTGCTTGGGTCTTGTATCACAACGATGTCAACCTGTTGCTGGGCACCCCTGACGATCTCAAAATCTTAATTCAAGTAGATTCTCAACGAGACGCCATACAGCTAAAAGTGATGCTAGGTGAACTGCATGCACTTCAATCCAAAAAAGAGTACTGTTGTAACTTTTTAGTGTACGAAAGACCCTATTGTTTTCGGTTATTTCATGATTGATACTCCATTGCAGACAGACAAGGGGCTATTCATAAACCACGTAGACTTTTCTGGGGGAGGGGGGGCTTGACCAAA
Organism: Aedes koreicus; assembly: GCA_024533555.2. Taxonomy (NCBI): domain Eukaryota; kingdom Metazoa; phylum Arthropoda; class Insecta; order Diptera; family Culicidae; genus Aedes; species Aedes koreicus. Next base: position 8,461 of record JAHHFK020005916.1, read on the forward strand.
GTCTACGCTCCATACAAAATTCCAAAAAAATGTATGGAGAAAAGTCTACGAGGGGGGGGGGGGGGTCTGAGATTTTCAAAAATGAGTCTATGTGGTTTATGAACCGGCCCCAACCAAGTTCCCTAAAATTTTATTCTCTCAAATCGTCTGCCCGTAGCCACCTAACTCATCGATGCAAACAGCTAAACAAACTGATGTCATTTGACAAGGGCCGTGCACCTATTGGGATCGGTTGCCTAGCAATCGCAAAAAACTCCAACCTGCGGCAACCGAAGATGACGCTGACAACAGCGATGATGTCGATGATGAAGGAAGCGAAAGGTGATGTAATTGAAATTCAGACGAAAAACATAAAGACAACCCCGATGGCAACCTTTTTGACACTGCATCTTATTAAAAGTGCATCGCCTAATGCTGTTTTGTATTGTATTACTATTCGCACACAATGCCTTCATGACAGCATTCAATGTTACTTTCTGGAGAGCATCTGAAATTGAAATTAGACAACGGAGGGCACATGTTTGTGCAGCCACAAGCCGAGGGCAAGGGATTTTGCCATTTCAAATGGTGACTATTTGGAGGCTTGCAACCGCCATCCATTGGTAATGTGGCCTCTTTGGCGCGCACAAGGCACATGAAGTCGTTTACGTGGAATTTTAAGTGACATTTTACAGCAGTTAGCACACTTGGGCCCGGTTGGAATGTGGCTTGCCCATTGTGGTGGAGATGGGATTCTCCTTTGATCGATTTGACAAATGATTTTCAGCTTTTAAAAAATGGTGAACAAATGCCAGAGAACGAAACTTATCCCGACGCCGTCGAATCATCCTAAAATAAAATTCAAATTGCAATGGCGTGTAATGATCCGGATATTTTCTCCCGTCTTGGCCTTCTAAAAAAACCATGGAAAAAGTGTAGCCATCCGGTGGTGGTGTTGAAAAAAATCGTACATACATGTTGGCCAGTGCTAGCGACAAGTGCATCGCTCGAGCGGAGGAAAACACGCAGGAAAAGTTCATTCTCTCAAGCGGGCAACGAACCCCCCTCACACCATCACCTCGATTTTCTGCATAAATGTACGTTCAGATCATCCCGGACCTGGACCAGAGCTTACATGGGATGCACTTGTGTCCCGGCACTGACGGGTAGCACCAACAAATGTCACACAAGCTGGGGACGACCTTTTTCTATTCTCTTTTTTTTTTCGCTTGGAAGTCAGGTTCACAAAAAAAAATCAAGAAATGTGTGGCCATATATTCTCAACCAACCGGAGACCCAAGTCCGGAGACTCATTATGGCTAAAAATGTACGCCATGGGTTGGAAAAAAAATAAATAAAATAAAAGCCAACGGCAGGCAGCCGGGGAGACAAGATGCCCTCGATGTGATGATATTTTTATATCTGACTGTCGGATCGGTTAATGTGGATGCTGATATGCAGCGTTTCAAGAATGTCCACTGTTGGAAGGGATGATCAAATTTGGTTTGATTTTGTGCAATTGGGTTGCCGGGAAGGTGTTTTGAAGTGTAGAGTTGTTAGGAAATTGTAGTGGAACTCGAACTTTATAGCAGACAAGCGTCCTGTGAGAAATTTTAGTCAGACCTGCAAAGATGTCACTACAGCCTGGAGGTACTTCAGTGATACCATGACAAGGCCACATTGAAAAAAAAAGGAATAGTAGATTTAAGTCCGTCGCAAACGTATCTGAAAAATATTATTTTTTATGAAGAAATAAAGTGAAAGGTCTTTGAACGCCGATAACTTTCGTTTGCCTGAAAAGATTTACTCCGCAAATAAGTTTTGTAGGAAATTTTCTCAAAATTCGACGTAAGTGACAGAACGGTCTACAAGTAGAAACCATTTTGCTTCCGTATCGGGTTCCGTTAATCTGCGGATGCATTTCAGTCGGAAATCTGCATCTCCTCCCACTGAATCACACGCACTTTCAAAAGCATTCAGCCATCTCTCGGGAACATTCATTGCCCAGTGTACAAGAAAACGGTTAAATTCGTCACCGGTATAAGCGGCCACACACGTTCGTCGCCCGGCAGCAGCAGATCAGCAATACATAGAAGATACGTTTTTTATTACTCTTTCTCTCCTGCGTAAATTTATAATAATTGTTTTTAGCTTAAGTATTTTGTGTTGTATCTGTGTCTGTGTGAGAGTTTTTTTTTTAAATTAATTGCCTCAGTGGTTGAGCGTCATAAGCTCCCACGAACGAGCCATGGATGGTTTGTCGGAAGACGAACCTTCTATGGCGCGAAATGATGAGGTAACTCATAAAGTTACCCGATCACGTGCTTAACCAGATGGTTCAGCTGGTCCATGGGTTGTTTATTTTCAGCCCAAATCAAAACCTCTGAAAGTTTGTCAGATTTCTGATGATCTGACGAAGCGATTCTCGGCAGTGACCGAGATTATCAATGTGAGACCCAATAAACTTCGGGTCGTCGTGTCCAACCTTAAGCAGGCTAATGAGATTGCTGTCTCCCAGCTCTTTACACTAGCATATAGAGTGTATATCCCAGCTCGGGATATTGAAATTGAAGGTGTGGTCACCGAAACGAGTTTTGACCCCTGAGATCCTGCTGAAGCAGGCGGTTGGTCGGTTTAAGAACCCTCTGCTTTCTGCAGTGAAGATACTGGATGTGCGAAAACTTGGCACAGTATCGATCACTAAGGGTGAAAAGAAGTTTACACCATCAGACTCGTTTTGTGTGATCTTCTCTGGTTCAGCCCTCCCTCAATAAGTCGAGTTGGGAAAACTTCGACTACCTGTGCGGTTGTTTGAACCTCGGGTCATGTTCTGCCAAAAATGCCAGCAGATGGGACATACGACCTCCCATTGCGGCAATAAGGCAAGCTGCTCCAAATGCGGGGAGAAACATGTGGATGGCGCTTCGGCGAACAGCACACCAAAATGTGCTTTTTGCAAGGGAACTCCTCCTCATGCTCTCTCGTCGTGCCCGGCGTACAAACAACGCGGGGAAAAATTAGAACGCTCGCTAAAACGGCAGCAGGGTAAATGCACCCTTCATTTTGGGGAAATGCTCCTTAAACTTTGAAAAAATGCTCCTTAGATGCGTTTGCCTGGTGTTCGGTCCCGAACGTTTAATGTTTGTATTTCCTATCCTTTGTGTATTTGCTATATTTTGTTTTTTCCTGTCCCTATCATTTCCCGTTGAAACATTGAATTTAGCCCCTCCCCTTATACGACATTTCTATGCAATGCCATTTCTGTTTCGTCACAAAGTCAAACCGATGCGTAGAAGAAAAATTCTATATAAACAACTCATTTTTATGTGTAAGGTATCAGTATTATTGTAACCATCGAACGAGAAAGAAAATAAAAAGTTGAAATCATCAAGCGTTCCAGTTTTATTCATTGACCAGATCCATATCCACTGCCACTGGAGCACACGATCGCTGCTGTTGAAGAATTTGCTGTACAGTCCACATATCCTGTTGTTGTCTGGAGAAATAGTGTTGTGTCCGATCGTTCCGATCTACAGCTAGACCCCACCGGTGGTAATCTACTGTGGACACCGGTTCGAGTTCCATACCGGACAGCCTATTGCTTGCTCTAAGACGTTTGTTTGTTGTTTTGGATTGCTCCACCTGGAATTCGTGTTTGTTCAATGTGCACCGCACACCTGGTATAATGCAATAGGAGGTATTAACCTTCTGGTTAGCGCTTGCCGGTTGTTTTGACGGGTCTTAAGTTTCTTCAAGATTGTATAGCAGAGCTTTGCTCCGCAATCTTGTAGGTAGTTTTGACGGGTTTAAGTTTCATTTTGACGAGTTCTAATTTAATTTTGAAGAAACTTAATTTCGTTTTGACGGGTCTTAATTGCGTTTTGACGACTCTTAAATTCAGAAACTTAAAACCCGTCAAAACTATACGATCTTGAAGAAACTTAAGACCCCTCAAAACACCCGGCAAGCGCTAACCAGAAGGTTAATACCTCTGATTGCATTATACCGGGCAAACGCATCTAAGGAGCATTTTTCCAAAGTTTAAAGAGCATTTCCCCAAAAAGAAGGGTGCATTTACCCTTTGCCCGCTAAAACAGCGTTCCAGGCAATCTTTCGCCGAAATGGTGAAAATAGCTTCACCATCACCCAATGTGAATAGGAATCCCATTGCTCCTCTGTCATATGACGAGTCTGACTTTGATTTGGCTCAAGGGGGAACATCATTCAATTTTCCGGAAGGTCCTTCACGAAAGCGAAGACGCGTCCACCCACGGAAAGTTCCTGAGCCGGAGCCCAAAATCAGCTTGCCCATTTCAAGGAAAGATGGAAAAAAGGAAAATCCAATTCCTCCTGGTTTCCGTAGTACTAACTACACCCAGAATTTTCCATCTCTTCCGGGGACATTCAAAAGTCCTGATGCCCTACTTTTAAGAACAAAATCCCCTTCCTCTACTGGGCTGTTCTCATTTGATGACATTGTCGAAGGTATCTTCAAGTACCTCGAAATTTCTGACCCTCTCAAAAGCATTGTTATGGCAATGTTTCCCACAGTGAAAACTGAACTATGAAGCAATTGACAACTCCTTGCAGCAATCATTTTCTTTGGTGGATAATTTTCCAAATGAGGTCGGGGATTTGATCAATGAGCTTCAGTGGGATTGTCGAAGTCTTGTTCCTAAATTGGAATCTTTCAAATTTTTAGCTCACAATACCGGTTGTGATGCATTCGCTCTTTGTGAAATATGGCTCTCCTCCGAAATCAATCTTCCGTTTCATGATTTCAATATAATTCGTCTTGATCGTGAGGATTCACGTGGAGGAGGAGTACTTTTGGGGATCAAAAAGTGCTACTCCTTCTATAGAGTGAACTTTCCTCAAACTCCAGGTATTGAGGTTGTCGCATGTCAGCCTGTTATTAAAAATAAAAACCTTTGCATTGCTTCTGTATATATTCATCCTAGAGCCTCAGTTAAACAAAAACAACTTTCAGATATTTGTTCGGTCCTTCCTACTCCACTGTTGATCATGGGAGATTTCAACTCTCACGGTACAGGCTGGGGAGAACTGTACGACGACAATCGGTCTTCCTTGATATATGACCTCTGTGACAACTTCAATATGACAGTCCCCAACAATGGAGAAATTACGGGCTATCGCGCGAGACGTCGATGAGTACTCTTTGGAACACGGCGCGAAGATTGCGTAGCCGAACTACGAACAACGAGAGCGAGGAGTACTCGGACCAATGGATCCTCAAGTTCGCGCGAAAAGTTTGTCCAGATTCTGTGCCGGCACGGATCATTCCTCGCAAAACCGAGAATTCGATAGATGAGAACAGTCAACCTTTTTCAATGGTAGAACTCTCTCTCGCGCTCCTTTCGTATGCTTGCTTAAGAACCTCCCAGACGTTGCAAAGAGGCGCATGTTGAACTTGTTTAATCAGTTTCTGGAACTCAACATTGTACCGGATGATTGGAGGCGCGTGAGAGTTATTGCCTTCAAAAAACCTGGTAAACCCGCGTCCGACCACAACTCCTATCGACCCATCGCGATGTTATCTTGTGTTCGAAAGTTGTTGGAGAAAATGATCCTCTTCCGTCTGGACAAATGGGTTGAGACGAATAACCTGCTTTCAGATACTCAATATGGTCTCCGTAGGGGTAAGGGAACGAACGACTGTCTCGCGTTGCTTTCCACAGATATTCAGTTAGCTTTTGCTAAAAAAGAGCAAATGGCTTCTGTATTCTTGGATATCAAGGGGGCTTTTGATTCAGTATCTGTTGAAGTTCTCTCAGATAAAGTCCACGCTTGTGGTTTTTCTCCATTAATGAACAATTTTTTGTACAATTTGCTGTCAGAGAAACATATGAGCTTTTCTCATGGAAACTCTACAGCTTCTCGATTTAGCTACATGGGTCCCCCCAGGGATCATGTTTAAGCCCCCTTTTGTATAATTTTTATGTCAAAGACATTGACGGTTGTCTGAGTGAAAATTGTACGTTGAGACAACTTGCAGATGACGGCGTAGTGTCTGTCACGGGACCCAATGGGGTCGATCTGCAAAGACCCTTACAGGATACCTTAGACAATTTGTCTACTTGGGCTCTAGAGCTAGGTATCGAATTCTCTACGGAGAAAACTGAGTTGGTAGTTTTTTCTAGGAAGCATAACCCTGCACAACCGAAGCTTCAAATTTGGGGTACACCGATAACTCATTCCATGTCATTTAAATATCTTGGGGTCTGGTTCGATTCTAAGTGCACCTGGAGATCCCACATCGAGTATCTGAAGCGAAAATGCCAGCAAAGGATCAACTTTCTCTGCATAATTACCGGGACCTGGTGGGGAGCACATCCACAAGATCTTCTAACGTTGTACCGGACAACGATTTTGTCGGTTATAGAATACGGTAGTTTTTGTTTTCAGTCAGCGGCTCGGTCGCACATCATTAAACTGGAACGTATTCAGTATCGGTGTCTTCGTATCGCGTTAGGTTGTATGCACTCGACTCATACCATGAGTCTTGAAGTGCTGGCTGGCATGTTGCCACTCTCGGATCGGTTTACAGAACTGTCTCTCCGGCTCCTCACCAGGTGTGACGTCGTGAACCCTCAGGTAATCAAAATTTTGAGAAGCTTGAGTTGAATCCTCAAACTCGCTTCATGACTTTGTACCATTTGTACATAACGCAGGATGTCAGCCCTTCTCCGAATATTTTCAATCGTGTTTGCTTCTCCGACTTCGGCAGTTCGGTTCATTTTGATTTATCCATGAAGCAGGAGCTTCATGGTCTCCCAGAGCATCATCTTCCTATGATTGCTCCGGTGATATTTGCTGCAAAGTTTGGCCAAGTTGATTCCACTAAATCGTTCTTCACTGACGGATCATTGATAGAGGAGTCAGCAGGCTTTGGTGTATTTAATGAAATTTATAGCGCCAATCGTAAACTTCAAGCTCCTTGTTCCGTATATGTCGCTGAATTAGCGGCAATACACTTTACGGTTGAAATTGTTGCCACACTAACACCGGATCAGTATTTCATTTTCACGGATAGTCTCAGTTCTATAGAGGCTATTCGCTCATTGAGGCCGGTAAAGCACTCCTCGTATTTTCTCATGAAAATACAGGAGCTTCTAAGTGCTTTATCTTCGCGTTATTTTATCATCACCTTTGTATGGGTCCCATCTCATTGTTCAATTCTGGGCAATGAGAGAGCGGACTCGCTTGCAAAGGTGGGCGCTATGGAAGGCGATATTTACGATCGACAAATCGCTTCTAATGATTTTTTTTTACTATTCTTCGTCAACAGTCACTCGTCAGCTGGCAGTATAAATGGAGTAAAGGAAATTTGGGGCGATGGCAACATTCTATCATCCCAAAGATGTCGAAGAAATCTTGGTTTTGGGGGTTGGATGTGGGTCGAGACTTCATTCGTGTCATGTCTCGCCTCATGTCCAATCATTATTCTTTGAACGCTCATTTATACCGGGTTGGGATGAGCGACAGCAATCTCTGTGAATGTGGACAAGGTTACCAAGACGCAGATCACCTTATTTGGTCATGTGCTGAGCATCGTGGAGTCAGATCTGAGCTTTATGATTCCCTTCGGGCTCGAGGTAGACAACCCAATGTACCGGTTCGAGATATCTTGGCTGTACGTGATCTGGAGTTTATGAAACTCATTTATGTGTTTTTGACTAACATTATCCTGAGACTGTAGTTAGTTTAACCTGTATATTTACCATAAGTTTTTTTTATCTGTGTTTGTGTGTTTTATTATTCTTTCTCAGAAATGTTCAAGTCAAAAGAAAACCAAAATATGTATAGTTATAAGCTTTTTGACAATTTAGAATTTAAATTAAATGTGTTATGTAAACTTCAAATTCCTGCCCATCTTCCCATCCCTAAAATTGTTATTCCAATTAATAATCGGTTCTTACCTTCGAACTTTAGTTTAAAGATAACTGATGTATATAAATATGAAAACTTGGCTCTGTTAAGTTGATTCGATTGAGCCTGTACAAATAAATGATTTAATAAAAAAATCTCTCTCGGGAACGTACGAATCCCTACAAGCGAACGGTAGCACAAGGCACCTTACATCCTGAAACTCTGGAGGTCGAACAAAGAGCAGCTCGTTGCCAGCCAGTTCCCGATTTGTTTCTCTTTTTCTTAAATACCCGGATTTCTTCATCCAGCGCATCTTCATCCTCGCCACCTCCCGCTTCGGACGAGTCCTCTCCTACATTGACATCCTCCTCATTGTCCGCAGTAATGTTTGCCGTCGTACAGAGTACGCAAATGTCGAATAGTCGCCATCGTCGGAACCTCAACATCATGAGCCTACAGCCACTCGAGGAGCTTCTCCTTGGTCATTCGTGTGGCCATTACCAACCGCACTGGAATCAGCAAGGCGTCTTGAATCCAGAACGAATCCCACTTCTGATGTTGTAGAGAGAGTGACAAAACAAAACATGCGGTTTAGATTTCACCGTTTCTTATTACGTCTAAACGCGTCGGTTGTCGAGTTACAATTGAATTGGCTTTCATCATGTATACCTTACACACATACTCACACTCCTACCGGAATTGATGAACATATTTACTCTCACACATATCAACTCCTCAAACACAGTGCTGCCAGTTTTGAAATCGTGAACATGAATTCAACACACATAACTAAAAAGACACAAAATACTACACGTTCTCTAAATTTGGCTTAACCGATACATGAAATTCCTTTTTTTGTAAGTTTTTAAAAAAAAACCGGTTTTCATATTTAAAATAAAAATATAATAAAAAATAAAAATATTTTTTTTTTAGTGTCTTTTGCGGTGACATGTTTGTTTACATGTCAATAACAGTTGTGCAATCGATTGGTGGATCGTTCCAAAGAAGAGTCGAATTGATCTGCACACGCGAAAGAAAATTCTGCTCATTTGGTGCCAGGAAAAGGGTGTCCCGTACAACCTAATTTCAAAACATTACAGAAAACATAGAGCTTCTCCTCTCTTCTGGTCGGTTTTGGCTTCCACCCAATATGCCATGTCCGTTCTACAGTGGTTGGCAAACAATAATGAACAATTCATGTAAAAGGACATCAATCCGCCGAACTGTCCGGCTCTTCGGCCAATTGAACGGTATTGGGCGATTGTCAAACGGTGCTTTCGGAAGGAGGGTACAGTGTCCCAAAACTTGCAGAAATTCCAGAAAAACTGGACAGCAGGCCACCAGGAAAGTCACAGAAGAATTGTATGAATAGTGTCAACTCCAAAGTGCAAGCGTCATACAGAAACTTAGATTTTTATTAATATTAACAGCGAAATGCAACAAAACAATTAATCGAAAACTTTTACTTCTACAATAAACTTTTTTTCACTCTGTTATTCGAAAATCAATGTTGTTAACTACTTTCTGATACACTTTGTATTACAAAAGCATGCTCAATCCATGAAACCATTCTCCAAAAAATCTCGAGCATCCCCAGAATTAAACACTAGTCAAGGCCAGAAGAAAAGTCAAGAACTTCAAGGCTTTTGTCACTATTTTTTCCTTTCCCTCTAAAACAGTCCTAGCCCTCCATTCCATACGGAACCTACATGTGTGCATGGACCAACGATGGTACCGAAGCAATTTCCGTAGCTACATGCTGCACCATATGCACAGTGAGTTTGAATGATGTCCACATTTGGTCCATATCATCTCATGATTAAATGATGCATTTTTCCCTCATGTTTCCTTTTCGGTCTCCTGCTTTTCATCGACATCATCGGTCGTCCGGTGTCCCATCGCATCCCATCCCCACACGTGGGAGTCATGAATGCCATCGTCCACTGTCGCCGGAGGTTGGTTTGATGGATGGGGAAATGCATTCAGGGGCTCTATTTCTGTTGTTTCATTTTCACATACGAACGTGGTGTGGGGGTATTTTTAATTCTAGCTACGTTCCTTTCAAAGCTGAAAACGGAAAAACTACACATGGCCCCGAGCGGCCGGAGAATGGCCCGTGGACGGACATTCGATGGATGAAACGAGTGAATGGGATGAGATTGTTGACAGGAGACGGTACAATCTGAATCGACGTTGCAAAAGGTTGTCTCGTAATTACTCGCAGGTATTAGAACATGCAAAAGATTGTCGGCATCTGTGACAGTTACTCCAGCACAGTCAGACAATATCATTTCCAAACGGTCCCCCCATTCTCTGATTAGTGATCCCATTATGCGTAAACATGAAACACTGCCGCCTCGAAAACTATATCCACTTGAGACGGCTCATTATTCATCAATCGAGACGACGAGGTTTTCCGAAAACTCAATCACTGCCGACACGATCGACCGGCCTCCCTCTGATTGAGTCTTGTTTCTGCCGTTAGTTTCACAATTTGGCACTAGGCTCGTTCGGCCGCAGTCGCGGGAATTCTTTTATTCGCCACAAACGCAGATTGTCACAATGATTGTCGATGAGAAGAAACCTTTTTAAATTTGAATGCGGCAAAATGGGCTTTGATTTATAATTGTCGCAATTGCACATGCTTACCTTGCTAGTTTGGTTTGCGTTCTGTGCTCTGCTGGGTTATTACGAGTATATTATAGATCAAAAGTGTGAAGTTCTCTTAGAAAATAATTATACATTACTGTTTACTTATGAGATCGATGTCGCAATTCATAGTTATTGAGCGGATGATTCCGACGTCTGTTTCAGTTTTTTTCTGTTTATTTTTAAATCCCTGAATATTTGAGACTAGTGATAAAAATCCTGGGCTGGGTTCGAATTCGAATTTTTAGAATTTTCTTGACATGGAGTATGATTTTAAATGTAACTAATAACAAATGTATTAAAGGTTCTGGCATCAATAGCTCTCAATTTTTAACGATAAACAACATCTTAAATACAACATTTGGGGCCTACAATAAGTAAACTTGCGATTTTTCCTTAAAATATAAACCTGGATTTTATATTGCCTTCAATGGAATCGATGATTTTAATTGTAGATTTCAAAATAGACAAACTTATTGTTAAAATGCATTTTTATTCAGTATGATATAATAAAATGATCTACTTTATCTTCGAGAGACAAATAAAATGACTTCGAATCCAAACAAATTATCAATAGGTGATCCCATTGCTTCAATGTCCATCTTCAACTGCTTTGGCATATTTCCGAACAAGTTTGAAAGGCACTGAGGATTCAAATCATTCCATCTAATCTAATCTTATCTAATCTACAGCTACTTTATTTTGGATATTCAATGTGTCACTGAAATCCGGAGACTTTCCATAAATATGGAAAAAAATCATTCCTAGTACCTATTTTCAAATCTGGTAAAAAATCTGCAATTATCGTAGTAACGTTTGTCATTAAAAAAAAAATACTTTTTTCGCATGGAGATAAAAAAACATAGCTAAGACAGATAATTGCTTTTGATAAATTTCCCATGGAAGGTAATTATTTAAGCTAACTTGCAAAAAAAGTCTACGCCCTTACAAGCCTTTCGGCAGTTAACCGGGACATTCGCCATGGCGGCCGAAAACATGCGTGTATGCATGTTTTTGAGTTCTTACTTCCTTTTATTTATCAAATCCTCCTCAGTTTTCGCGACAAAATTGTTGGAGTAAATCTTACGCTTCAGGTTGGCCCAGAAATTCTCGATGGGACGCAGCTGAGAGACATGGGCGGGTTCGCCGACTTGGGTACCACATCGATATTCAGCCGCTCCATCTCCTCCTACGATCGCTTCGAGTAGTGGGCCAACGCCAGATCCGGCCAGAACAGCGCGTCTTTGCCCTTATGGTATTTCTTGATGAACGACGCAACTTCCGTTCACGGCCAGTCCGGAGCGAAAGAAGAACGGCTTTGACATCCCCTTCTCGCTGATTGTCAGCCACAGCCACAGCTGCACCTTCTTGGGGAACTTGGTGTGTGAAATGAACTTAACCTCGGAGCTCACTTCCTTCGTGGGGGGAGTAAAATACGAAGTGCCCTGCCAGTCGTTGCCATCCAGGGTGAGATAGGTCTCGTCGTCCATCACCACCGCCACGTTGCGATTCACCGGGAAAATCGAGTTTACCATCTTATTCAGCCGCTGCCGCTGCGTCATTGCCTGCAGTTTCGAAACCAGTGGACGCGACTTTCGCTTCCTGACATGTATGTTCATGTTCGACAGGTACTTTTTCACTGTTTGGCCAGTTGAACCGACCTCCCGGCCAAGCGCACGCAGCGATGTAGCCAATTTTCCCTCGGTCTTCCTCTTCAGCATCCTTTGGAGCTTCTTGTCACTCAGGGTCGTCGGCCGTCCGGAACCGGGCTTTCTTTCGATGCTCTGATTGTTGTCTAATAGTGCCAAGATGTTGTAGATGCCGGAACGGGCGTATCCGGCGTCCACAAAGTGCCGCACGATGTCCGTTTTCGACGCGGTGGGGTGCCGTTCTTTGAACGCGCACACTTCTGAACGGAGTTGGTTCACTGTTTTTGCCATCACGGTTAGAGTTCGACTGATAGAGCTGTCAAATCTGACTCATGGGTTACTATGATTAATGCTGCACGGGTAGTTTCGTCAGCGCGGGGAAGGTAAACCCATGAAAAATCGGCAATTTTTGTCCATTTTTTTTTTAATACAAACATTATAGCATTTGACCGCGTCGACATACCCATGCTTCTCTTTAACCGTCATGTGTTCAACAGGATACCTGGGTACCTTTTATTTTTTTCTAATAAAAAAAAAATTAGGGTTTATTTTAAAACAGGAAGCTGAAATTCAGTGAAATCTTAATAAAAATTAGAACGCAACTTTTTGCATAAAAACTTTTCGTTTAGTAGCAAGGGGGGCCGAAGGGGGGAGGGGACTTCGATTTTGTTAACCCCTTAAGTGATCAACAGGGTACCCGAGTACCCACCAAATTCAAAGGATTATAACTCTGGCAATTATTGACCGATTTGAATTCTTTTGGCATCCTCAGTTTCAAAAACTTATTCGCTTCAGGCAAATTATCGGCAATGATCATTTGAATTCATCTGGTTCCTGTAAATCCGGGTTTTCAGGGCTGTGTTCCAGTGCGGAGACACAATTCCGGAGCATCTATTGAATTTCCAGGAATGGATGTTAAAATCTTTGGAATAATTCCTAGAAACTATTTTTATTCCATTGTGGGCCATGTGCTGACTTGTTCCTGAAATAGCCATTCTGTAACAGGTTTCCGTGGGCCTAGAGGGGCCATGAAAATATTTAGAAGGAAACTTTGGCTATATGGGTATCAAAATTCATGAAATTTCTCCAGTAGGATATTTCTCAACGTTTTGTGGCCACTCGAGGCCTCACAGAAACCTGTTCCGAGGACAAAATATCAGATGGCCACAAAATGTTGAGAAATAGCTTTCGGGTTAAATTTCATGAATTTTGAAACCCATATGTCGTCATCCTGATTGGAATTCTTCTTCATCATTGCTGCCTGGCCGTCGGCGTCTTCATCAGATACAAAACCCTTCATCGTTGCTGCTCGTCCGTTACTGCGCTCGTTTGTTACTGCTACTCCGCTATGGTCCTCTGCTGTCGATGCGTTGCGTGCAAAATTCGTCACAAGAATGACCCAATGCTGGGCATCAGTTTTCTTTTATACCTTCAAGAACAGGAAGTGTAACGACAGTTAGAGCAACGAAGAGTGGAAAAGTAGACAGGGACAGGCAAACAGGCATGACGCCAAGTGGGGTTTCCTTCAAATCAGCAGAATAATTTCGACTCATTCAGATTTTTTTGTAAAATTATTATGTTTATAATCACCTTCTATGCTACACCATACTGCCAGAGTTTCCTTCTAAATATTGCCAGGGGTTTCCTTCTAAATATGTTCATGGCCACTCTAGGCCCGACGGGAACCTGTTACAGACTGGCCGTTCCAGGAACAAGTCGGCATATGGTCCACAATGAAATAGAAAAAGTTTCTAGGAATTATTCCAACGATTTTGACATCCATTCCGGGAAATTCAATAGATATTTCAAAATAGTGTCTCCGTACCAGACCACAGTCCGTGAAACCTGGATTTACGGGAACCAGATGAGTTCGAATGGTCAGTGCTGATAATGTTCCTAAAGCGAATGAGTTTTTGAATCTAACGGTGCCAAAAGAATTGAAATCGGTCAAAAATTGCAAGAGTTATAATCATTTGAATTTGGTGGGTACCCGGGAACCCTATCAATCACGTAAAGGTGTTTTTTGTCGAACACATA
>JAHHFK020005917.1:0-37500 GCA_024533555.2 Aedes koreicus
CTTCTTGAATGCTGTCAACTCACCATTTGAAGCCCTTATCCGTATTTTTTCTTAAAAGTATGAAGAAAACGCTACATTTGTATAAAAAAAGATCTTGAATTCAATAATAAATAACTGAAATAAAGGCAATTGTTTTTGTTCCAATTATATCTGAAGCAAGCTTTAAATGGAAAATAAAGAGTGTCCCAAGTCGAATTGCTTCGCGGAAAAAAGGCTGTACAAAATTACCTAGTTGACCGATCCTTTTCGAACTTTTAGACCGCAAAATATAACCCATTAGTAAGCTTTTGGCATATTTATTTCAATACCATAACCAAGGATGGTTCCAATCGTATCAAAAATCATTTCTGTGTTCTCGGTTTCTAAAATTAAACTGTAAAAAGTCGTGCTACGGAGCTTTACAGCAAGGTTTTTTTTTTATTAAGTTTCCTGTACCATAATAGACGACTAAACATATCTACTCGAAGACTTTCAATAGCTTCAGGGTCTGGCTTCATATACCACAATACAAAGAATTGCCTTTGCCGAGTATTTCCGGCCAAAGAAGGAGCCTTAATTCCTCAAGAAGTATTTGGTTTTGCAGGCCATATCTAGTTGTGGTCGAAAATCCAAAAGTTTCAAATCTATCGGCACTATCGAAAGGGATGTGTACGAGAAAGCACGTCTGCAAAAGCATTTATAAGAAGCCACGACTCTCCAACTCTGTTTTGGCCTCAATTGGCCTTTTGTCACTATGCAAAATCCGTCCTGGAATGGTAAAGGGCACAAGGGGTCATATATGTGCAAAAAATAGCCAATCCGCCCAACTGTCCAGAACTTCGCCAGATAGAAAAATACTGGGCTATGGTTTAGTGAGAACTCTTTGAAACTAAGAAGAAAGTAAATGGGTTGGACGATTTCAAGAGAAAACGGAGAACCACCATCGCTAGCGTATCTTATGGCAGGTGTGCCACAGAAAGTTCGAGAATTTTGCAGAAAGAAACCACCGGTTTTTATTTCTGTGTATATATAACTCTATTACACTGAAATAAACAGTCGGTTTTGTTAAATTATGTCTAGAATATTTTTTTTTGACATAATTTTAGTATCTGAAATTTAACGTGGACTGGTTTTTTTTATAAAATCGAGATATGTTATTAAAAAAATACTTTCACGTCAATTTAACACAGTATGGCTGAATTATCACGTTGAAGTCTAAGTTAAGAGGTGGCCACTTGTATTACCGATTGCATTGTTTTCGGGGTTGCCATTCTCTGCGACCTACGTTTTTTATTTGTTCCGGACATTCTTTAAGTAGTGAGGAAATACAGCAAAGCTTTTGAAGGAAGGATCTTCAAAACACAATGCTTTCGTAGAATTGGCGCATTTTAGTAATGAAGTTGTAATTCAAGTTTTTCCCAATCAAAAATGCAGCAGTTTTCGAGGTATTTTGAAAACAAACCACTTATTTAACCACTTGATTTTCAATCTTTAACGATAGGATTCCCAAAATAAACATACCATTTTCCACCAACTTTTTCTTAGACAGAAAAAAGGTTAGTCGAAATGTTTTCAAGTGGCGGGTGATTTAATTCAATCCAGAAGATAAGTTTTGTTTTCGGTTTAATGAAAGATTCATTTGATTATTTTTCTCAGTGTAGATTGCAGCGTACTGTTCAATAATTCAGCCATCTAGTTGGCGCCGTTGGGATTTTCTGAGACGAAACATATCTGATCACGTCATCCTTCAGAAGGGAAGTAACGCGGTTGGTCCCGGTACATGTGTTGATGGGTTCTATATGTAGGATGTGTTTTAACAATTCGTGAAGACAAAACATAGTTATTCGGTATTTGCATAAAATTTTCGAACTTTGCGCTTAACTCCGTCCATTAGGGCTTGTACAGACTCTTCAGAAATCGTAGAAGCCGTCTTTGTCCAAATTTGCTGGAAGTGTCTGAAGTCTTTGATATCTTGCTTCTTTCCAGAAAGCTTCCGCTTCATCAGAGCCAAATATCTCTCGATTGGTCGTAGCTCTGGGCAATTTGGCGGGTTTGAGGTTTTTGGTACAATGTTCACTTGATTTGCTTGGTACCACTCCATCACAGTTTTAGCATAGTGGCATGATGCCAAATCGGGCCAGAACAAAGTTTTTTCTTTGTGACTTTTGATGAAAGGTAGCAATCGCTTCTGCAAACACTCTTTCTGATAGATCTCCTTGTTGATTGTGCCTGTAGCGACAAAAGATTTACTCTTTTTACCACACGTGCAAATTGCTTGCCACACAAGGTATTTTTTGGGAAATGTCGATGCCTTCTTCGTTCTGAAATTCTCAGCTGTAGCATTTCTGGCCATAGCAAAATAAAAAGCCAGCCCTGGAAGCTGCTTGAAATCCTCCAGGACATAAGTTTCATCGTCCATAACAACGCATGAAAACTTCGTCAAATATTCGCAATACAAACGTCGAGCCCGTGATTTTGCTGCCAAGTTCTGTTTGTCGTTGCGATTTGGAACTGTTTTTACTTTATACGACTTAAGTCCCAATCGTTTTTTTGATTTTTGGACAAAACCAGGCGACATTCCTATTTTACGAGAGACCGTTCGAATGGAGAGATTTGGGTTTTTCGTTAATATCCTTTTCACCTTCCGGTCCATAACAGGATCAGGGCGTCCAATGTTTTTGTCACTTCTCGGTTTCCTCTTCACCGTCAAACGTTCCGAAAACGATTTGAGCACATCGTGAACAGTGGATTTAGGCAAATCCAATGTTTTTGCAAGGTCCCGTATTGACAAGTCAGGATTTGCCGTACGCCCGTACAAAATTCGCTCGCGCACTTGTTTTTCTTTCGTCGCCATCTTGAATACTAAACATGGAATGTAAACATCAATCATAGTCTTTTTCATCATAGACCTATACCACAGTGAAATTTTTCATTCCTACGTGCTATATTTCAAAAGTTACAATGATTTGAAGGTGTCCGGATTAATGTGGATACAGATCTTACATTACAGAGTACAGGAGAAATATTCAGCTTAGCTTCTTTTTTTACCGAATGCGAATTGCCGGGTCTTTCGTTTAACACCTGCCATGAGATTTTGTACAGTCTCCTTGTCCACTCTATTCGCCGCAGAACGCCAGTTTGTCTTGAACTGTGTCTCGCCCACAACAGCTTTTTGAGTCTTCTTAAGGTTCCGCTTGACGATGGCCCAATATTGTTCGATTGGACGGAGCTCTGGCGTGTTGGGAGGGGGCGTGATGGGCACCACTTGAACGTTGTTGGCAGCATACCACTCCATGGCCTTTTTTCCGTAATGGCAAGATGCCAAATCCGGCCAAAATAGAACGGAACAATTGTGTCGCTTCTGGAAAGGCAGTAGACGTTTTTGTAGGCACTCGCTCAGATAAATTTCCTGGTTGATGGTTCCGGTCGCAATGTAAACGTTGCTCTTCAAGCCACAGGTAAGATGGGCCACACCAGATATTTCTTCGCGAACTTTGATAGTTTAATGTGCTTGAAAATATCTGCCACCTTTCCCCGTCCGGTTGCCGTATACCATTTTCGGAACACGGTTCCGGATATCCGGTTTTTCCGGAGTCGGCTGATATCCATCGCTCATATTAGATTTAGGAAAGGCGATTGAGTTCCTGAATTCACCAAAATGCCAAAATATTCCAAATCGGTTGGATATTTCCATAGTAATGTTCATTTTAGTTCTGTAGGTAAAAAAGTTCTCTGTCGGCCTTTTACGTAATAAAAAAAATCAGAAGCCCCTCCTCGCGCACCCCCTTTTCTCTTCTAGCTATTCCATCTTTATATCACTCCAGGTTGATAAGTATTAACGAGATATGAGATGTCCCAAAGTTTCAATATCCTACTGTGAAAACATAATGGTTTCGCAAGTAACATTACCAAAACCATCCTTTATTAAGTTTTATAACGGTTTTATCAAAGCCGCCAGAAATCAATTTGGTTTTATTATGACACCAAGAGGTGCCAATAGGTTTCATATTTTAGTCAGGTTTATGAGAACCTATACAGTTTGTACAAAACCTCGTTTTCTCAAATTCTTTTAACTCCTATCAAAGGTTTTATTTCGACTTTATGAACTCTTTCTATGTTTTGTAATGCCGTTTTAGGACTCATTCCTATTATCTTATTATGATCAGTTGAAAAAGCATTTTAAAATCATTTTGCCTCCAGTAAATGCATTAAACGGCAAATTGGCATTGAGGGAAGCCACCAAATAACCAATTAATCTTAAAGTAGTCATTGCGAAGATAACTTGGCTTTATGGCAGAATTGGGATTTTTTTTCCAATCGCCATACCCAAGTAAAAATTTCAGTTCTATTCCAGCCGTATAGCACTCCTCCCGGCTTTGTCGATGACACTACATTCAAAACTGTTTTGTCCTCCAACACCTCCTCTATGCATCTTTAAAGCCGAAATATGTACAAAGTGGCCCACTCTATAGACGGTTGTGAAAACAAATTAATAAAACCTTTCTAAGACCATAACGATTTTGAAAATGTTCTAGTGAAAGATGTTATGACCACTTGAGAACCATCATAAAACCTATTGGCCGCCATCAAAACCAGCATAGGGCTGAATGGCCACAGCTGTCAAACTTCACGGCGATATCGTGGTTGGTTTTTGTTGTTTTGCTTTGTTGCTCTTCTGATTCATTCAACAGTAAATAATGGCTCAGAAAAAAGTTCTACTGTTGCGGGAAATTATGATTGATAGCAAAATATATGATACAAAATGAGTTTTTTTATAGCGTATCATGCTCCAAATCATATGCGCATTTAATTTTATGGTGAATATTGACACGATAGGAGCTGAAAATTAATGCGCATTGGAAATTATGCGAGTTTACAACAACAAAAACAAAATTGAAAGAAATATATTCCGTAAATTAATCATGAAACTCCTGAAAATTGATGAAATTCAATAAGGTTATCTATACAAATACCGAAGTTTGTCTCAGATCTACAGTTCAATTGTATTACATTTAAAATTTGGTTTATTTATTTTTCCACATTTCAATTATTTCATATTTTTCAATATGGCGATTGCAAGATCTCACAGTTTTACCAAAAAGCCAATTTATCTTGGCAATGGCTACTATAAAACTATCTGGTCGCTTGGTCGCTTTCCTCAATGCCAGTTAGCCGTTTAATGCATTTACTGGAGGCAAAATGGTTTTAAAATGCTTTTTCAACTGACCATAATAAGATATTATGAATGAGTCCTAAAACGGCATTTCAAAACAGCATTTTATGAGTTAATAAAGTCAAAATAAAACCTTTGATAGGAGTAAAAGGAATTTTAGAAGTCAAGGTTTTAAGATCGTTGTTAAGAAGCTGTGTAGGTTCTTATAAACCTGACTAAAATTTGAAACCTATTGGCATCTCTTGCTGCCATAATAAAGCCGAATTGATTTCTAGTGGTTTTCATAAAACTTTAATAAAACTTAATAAAGCTGGATGGTTTTGGCAATGTTACTTGGGATATTTAAATATAAGATAAGAAATATAATATAAGAAATAATTGAAGTGTGGAGAAATAAATGCACCAAATTTTAAATGTAATGCATCTGAACTGTAGATCGGAGACCAATTTCTGCCTTTTTTGTTTAGATAACCTTATTGAATTCCATAAATTTTCAAGAAATTCATGATTAATTTATCGAATATATTTGTTTTAATTTTGTGTTTGTTGTTTTAAACTCGCATAATTTCGGAGGCGCATTAATTTTCCGCTCTTATCATGCCAATATTCACCACAAAATTAAATGCGTACATGATTTGGAGCATGATACGCTGTAAAAAACTCAATTTGTTTTGGATATTTTGCTATCAATCAAAATTTCCCGCAACACCAGACCTTTCTTCTCAGATATTATTGACTGCTAAATGAACCAGAAGAGCAGATACTCGAACAAAGCAGTACAACAAAAACCAACCACGATATCACAGTTAAGTTTGACAGCTGTAGCCATTTGGCCGTATGCTGGTTTTCATGGCAGCCAATAGGTTTTATAAAGGTTCTCAAGTGGTCATTGCATCTATCACTAGAACATTTTCAAAATCTGTATGGTCTTATAAAGGTTTTATTAACTTGTTTTCACAGCCGTCTATAGAGTGGGCCACATTGTACAAAGTTTGGCTTTAAAGAAGCATAGAGGAGGTGTTGGTAGGCAAAACAGTTTTGAATGTAGTTTTATCAACAAAGCCGAGAGGAATGCTATACGGCTGGAATAAACCTTTTTTATCTTTGTTTTAAAATTATCATTTTTTAAAAATGTGGTTTCGGGGAAAAAAGGGGGGGGTGATTAAAAAAAGGGGGGGTGGGGGGGGGGTGGGGGTCGGGGGTATGGGGGGCTCTCTGGGGTCTTTTGGTGTCGGGGGGGGGTGGGGGGGGGGGGGGGGTTGTGGTGTTTTTTTTTTTTTATTGTGGTGGGGGGGGTGTTTTGGGGGGGGGGGGGAGAGAGGGGGGGGAGGTTTAGGGAGTCCAACTATTTGGCTTCGCCGACGACGTTGATATCGTTGCACGTAACTTTGAGACGATGGCGGAAACGTACATCAGACTTAAGGCTGAAGCTGGTAGGATTGGGCTTGTGATTAATGCGTTAAAAACAAAATACATGAAGGGAAGAGGCTCACGAGAAGACAATGTCAGCCTCCTAGCACAAGTTCAGATCGACGGTGATGAAATCGAGGTAGTAGACGAATTCGTGTATCTGGGCTCATTGGTGACCGCCGATAACGACACCAGCAGAGAAATACAAAGGCGCATTATGGCTGGCAATCGTGCCTACTTTGGAATCCGAAGGACGGTAAGATCGAACAAAGTTCGCCGAACCACAAAGTTGACCATCTACAAGACATTAATTAGACCGGTAGTTCTCTACGGCCACGAAACATGAACATTGGAGTGGAGGACCAACGCGCCCTTGGAGTCTTTGAACGGAAGGTGCTGCGTACGATCTACGGTGGAGTGCAGATGGAAGACGGAACGTGGAGGAGGCGAATGAACCACGAATTGCACCAGTTGCTGGGAGAACCTCCCATCGTACACATCGCAAAAATCGGTCAACTACGATGGGCTGGGCATGTCGTAAGAATGTCGGACGACAGCCCTGTGAAAATGGTTCTCGAAAACGAACCGACAGGTACGAGAAGAAGAGGCGCGCAACTCCGCAGACAGCGAGGCTGGCGAGGTACAGCCATGGACCGATTACAATGGAAACAAGTTCTGTGTACAGCAGAGGCCACACCGGCCTTAGTCTGATTGGTAAGGTAAGGTAAGATTTTACTCATTTATGTTAGTCCCAAGCATCATCTGTTGATTCACTGTATAATTACAGCTGATCTGGCAATAACGGAGTAGCAACCTCGGGCGGTCAATCATGCTCATGTTAAATTTTATGAAATTCCAACTCTTCAACTTTTTTTCCATATCGGACAACAATTAATTTGTTTACATATACCAATGGTTTGTTTTTGCTTGCGCATACCTTTTTCTCACCGAAACGACCTTGCCCTTGCTTTCGTAAAAAAAAAAACAAAGAAATACTTATTCCTTTTTCGGCATTCAGCCAAATCCAGATTTGTCGTCGACGAAAAACCCTGCCGCATAAATAGAGCCGAAATTAATTACACCTCTCACGTCGACGAACGTGACCGCAAATGTGACTCGAATTGTGAAGCCGGGAAGCGGTAAGTGACCTTCAATTACGTATTCTCGAATCCGACATGACGGACTGTCATCGCCACATTTCGGTCAAACCTCGGACTATTCAAGGCCTGACTAATTGGAACTATTACACACAAAAAAATGCCACAAAGTATGAGAGGAAGGTGTTTACCATTCACTTTCGACGATGCAACGACTAATTTGCGTGTTTCGAGCCCATATTCATCCGGTCGGTCACTGGCAGGTTGTTAGACGAATTAACTGACCGATCTTCTTTCTTGTTTTTTTTTTTTGTTTTGAGGGGTCATGATTGGTCAGTAACACGAACGATGGTTCAAGGAGATTAGGACGAAGACGACGACGACGACGGCGTTGTGCAACGACGGATAGTAGGTTACATAATGCTTTGGGGATTCGTGGAAAGGGATCAGCTGTTTCTTTCATTCTTGAATGGGTGATTGCGTGGTGGAGATTAACTGGCTTAAATTTCGGATCGGTGTTTGTCCACTTTTCCGGACCATATAGCTTGATGATGAGCGAAATGGTTGTTTATGACTGGACAATGAAGAGACAATGACACGAGCAAAGTGGCCTGCACGCACTACGTCGTCGTTAAATTGGATAAAAGGATAATGCCTGCTTTGTTTTGTTGTGAATTTCCTGTATCAAATGACTCCGTGTGACATTTCGTTCGGTTCGGAAAAAAAGGTAACGTTAAATATTTTCACGTTTTCGGAATTTTAACCGAGATCCGAATAACCAAAATCTCAGCTCCATTTGCAGAAAGCCAACCCGCAAATCGGCTTCATTAGCTTCCGACCGTGAAAATCCCGCCCAAGCCACAACTTCTGATGCCGTGGTGGAGTGGAGTCGGTCTGTGGATATGACACTCTTCTCGTAAGCCCTCATCAAATCTCGATCCGAAACGGTGCCAAACCACAGCCGTCGTCGTCGTCGTCGTGGAGGATGATCATTCGCACACATTCGTCTCAGGAACTATGCCGTGCAATCACCGGCCTGACCACCTCCGCCATACGACGAAGCTATTACCATACACATGTATTCGAAACTCACTGAATCATGCAGAATTTTCCCTTTTTCGCTTCGTTTCGCTTTTCCCTTGGCCTCGGTGGCATCCAGACTTCGCTCGTCATACATACATGTTTGTCTGTGCATTTTCCGAGTGGAAGACACCCGCCACCGGAGCAGCCGGGCAGCAGCCTTCGTTCGCATGACTAAACAGCTTCATATCGAGGTTTTATGCTCTGATACATAACCATCCACCGCCGACCGTTCGACGTTGTTGACGTGCAAATCGGTCTTCTTGGGGCCCGAGAAGGTTGTTTTATTGAAAGATGGAAGCGAGTTTGCTTTTCCCTGTGTCTGCGATCGAGCGGGGGGCCGCCTTTGGGGGTTGAATCGACATTCATTCAAAAGAAAATGATGATTTATTGCAATGCGGTGATTTTTGCGGCTGCTGGGAGTTTGAAAAGCAGCACTTAACGTTGCATTTAGATTGGATGCAAAGCTGGAAATGAATAAGATTTGATCTCTAAGACGAGCGTAGGGAGACAACAATGTAGAGTTAAATGATATCTTAGGGAAAGTTTGATAATAGATTTGATTTGATTTCATTTTCTTAGTAAGATAAGGTTAGTTTTCTGGATGCATACAAATTAAGGAGCGGCTATTTCTAGTATATAGTGAGCTATATTCTAGAAAACTATGGAACACCTAAACTATGTAGTGATAGCTCATAGTTATGACTTGCAAGCGATAGTTTTACGCTATGATATAGAGCCGTGCCCGTTGTCGTGTGTACACCCTAGCGATAGTTTCTATGTTATAGTAGTAGGCTATAAACTATTCCATCCGGACGGAATAGCTCATAGTTCGCTGGTCGAAGTTTTTTGACAGTTCGTTTGAATTTTTTGCTAGTTTGTGTTTTCGCGGTATTTTAAAAGCAAAAATGGATGAGATGTGGGAGCAACACCCGGTGTTGTCAAACCCAACTAATCCCGATCACCTGTGGAAGTGTGTGCTTCAAAGTGAGTGTAATATTATGCTTTGTAGTTCCTAAGAAAGTCTAGACCAGGGGATTTTTATACCTAGCTAAGTACTAAGTATTTTCAAGATGATAACGTTTAGAGGTAGATTACGATTCTACCAGTTCCGAAATTCAACCTTTGATTTTGATCCCTGACTCCAATTCGACTGCAATTACCCCTTTTTGAAAATGCGAGTGGATCGAAACCGAAAAAAGTCATTATATGATGAGATGGCGCTTCTCTAAAACTGCGTCGAAATCGTGTCCGAACCCACGGAACTTAAAAAAACAAAAAAAAAACCGGGCCACTATTCTGGGTAAATCGACCAACTCGTAGCTGGAGACGTTGTGGGCAGTATAACAAATATTCGATGGCTTTAAGGAACTTGAATAACAAATTTGAGCAGTTCGATGAAGAGAAAATAATTTTCAGAATGTCTCAAGAGCAGCTGATCGTCCTCGCGTCAGATGAGCCATACAACTTGCCCACCATCGGAGCCGAAACAGGCATCTCAGGAGCTAAAGATCCTGCATCAGATTCCCCAACAGCAATCGACAAATACCCCACCATCACAGATCCTTCCTTTTGCTCCTATGTTGACATTCGTAAACTTGTATTCAGCATCCACCATACCCATTATAACGATGCTGAACTGCTTTTTATAATTTAAATAATCACTGAAGTTCTTTGCAGGAGCTTTTATACTAACGTGCATTCCGTCTAACGCTCCCATACAATTGGGAAATTGCCATTTTTCTTCAAAATCACGTGAAACTGATAGCCAATCCTCTTGAGAATAATAAACGAATTTTAAACAAAGCTGTCATTTTAATTTCATTTCATTTTTGCTGCTCTAAGAACCTGTACGAATAATTTGAAACCTCAAAGCAATGAATTTAACCGATTTCCCTGAACTTCTCTTAAAGACTGTATTCGATGAAATTTTGACACACAAAATAGGTCACCAAAAATTTTCCTTGGGCCCGATTCTTTTCAAACTTTCTGGAAATAAAGTACTACTAAATGGTTAAGTTTTGACATCATTGGTTTATTGAACCTCTTCTCCCAACCCAAATGCCCGCACCTTTGCCTTGACCCCTTTCATCAAATTTTGGGCAATGATAGGACCGACTTGCTTACTTACTTTTAACCACACTTTCTTTAGCTCAAGTTCATTTTCTATCAGGTTTGGAGTTTTAACGAGCTTTGCCTTCATGATTGCCCAATTTTTTTCAATTGGGCGAAGTTCCGGAGTGTTTGGAGGGTTGACGTCTTTTGGTACAAAATCTACATTATTATCTTTGTACCAGTCTAAGACGGGCCGGGCATAGTGGCAAGATGCCAAATCCGGCCAAAACAGTGTCGGGCCATCGTGAGATCTCAAGAAGGGCAGAAGTCGTTTTTGGAGGCATTCGTCCTTGTAGATTTGTCCGTTGACGGTCCCAGAGGTGATGAAGGGCTGACTCATTTTGCCACATCCGCAGATCGCTTGCCAGACAAGGAATTTTTTGGCGAATTTCGACAGTTTCTTCTTCCGTACACTCTCCGGAACGGCCAACTTAGAGGTGGCGACGTAGTGTTCCTGTCCTGGCATTTGTTTGGTGTCGGCTTTAATGTAGGTCTCATCGTCCATCACAATGCAGAACGGTTTTGTGAGCCACTCCCTGTACAGTTTTCTTGCACGAGTTTTGGCCACCGAGTTCTGTTTATCGCTCCGGTTCGGTGCCTTCTAGACCTTGTACACATGTAATCCAGAACGTTTCATTGTTTTCTGCACAAAACAAACTGAAACTTTCGCCTTTTTCGCAACATCCCTCATCGAAATGTTGGGATAACGCTTAAATTGGTTCAATACCATCCTGGCCTTCTCCGGATTTGATGTGCCACGTTTGTTGGTTGTCTTACGGTCCTTGAACGTTTTGATCACATGAGTTACGGTTGAATGTGCGATTCCGAGCTGTTTTCCGATCCATCGATGAGAAGCGTTTGGGTTTTCGAAGTGAGTGCCCAAAATTTGTTGGCGCACTATTTCTTCATTCGAAGCCATCACTGAAATCACTCGACCGTTTTTCACGAAACTCATTACACAATTGACACAACACAATGAAATACATTCAATTAAAATTTCAATAATTTTTACCCACATGCTAAAAAGTTACGAATAATTGCGTGTGTCCAAATTTCATCGAAAACAGTCTTTATGAACTACCCTAAAATAGTCAGAAGAGCTTCC
The DNA here is from genome assembly GCA_024533555.2 of Aedes koreicus. NCBI lineage: Eukaryota > Metazoa > Arthropoda > Insecta > Diptera > Culicidae > Aedes > Aedes koreicus. Next base: position 11,960 of record JAHHFK020005917.1, read on the forward strand.
CTGAACTTCTCTGAAGAACTTCCCCGATGATCTCTGCTGACTTTCCTGAAGTTCTCTGAAGAACTTCCCCGAAGTTCTGTGCAGGATTCCACCGAAGTTCTCCCCCGAGGTTTTGAGAAAAACTTCCCCGAAATTCTGTGAAGGACTTTCCTGAACTTCTATGAAGAACTTCCCTGAACTTCTGTGAAGAGCTTCCCTGATATGAAGAACTTTCCTGAAATTCCCTGAATAATTTTCCCAAACTTCTCTGAAGAATTCTGATGTTCTCTGAAGAACTTCCCTGAAGTTCTCTGACGAACTTCCCCAAAGTTCTCTGAAGAACATCCCCGAAATTCTCTGAAGACCTTCCCAGAACTTCTATAAAGAACTACCGTGAATTTCTTCGAAGAACTTTCCTGAAGTTCCTCTGAAGAACTTCCCTGAATTTCTCTTAAGAACTTCCCTGAACTTGTCAGAAGAGCTTCCTGAACTTCTCTGAAGAACTTCCCCGAAGATCTCTGCTGACTTTCCTGAAGTTCTCTGAAGAACTTCCCCGAAGTTCTGTGCAGGATTCCACCGAAGTTCTTCCCCGAGGTTTTCAGAAGAACTTCCTCGAAGTTTTGAGAAGAACTTCCCCGAAATTATGTGAAGAACTTTCCTGAACTTCTGTGAAGAGCTTCCCTGATGTTCCTCTGAAGAACTTTCCTGAAATTCCCTGAATAATTTTCCCAAACTTCTCTGAAGAATTATCTGATGTTCTCTGAAGAACTTCCCTGAAGTTCCTCTGAAGAACTTACCTGAAGTTCCTCTGAAGAACTTCCCTGAATTTATCTTAAGAACTTCTTCTTTTGACGAATCCTCCGGATAATCAAGGAATTTTTTTTCCGAGGCCTTGGGGAATCTCTCTGGACATTCTGGAGAATCCATTCGAAAATTCTAGGGAATCTCTCGGCAGACGCTGCCGAATATCTTCGAATATTCTGCGGCTTGTTTCAGAGTTTTTCGAGAGTACTTCCAGAGGGATTCTAAGAATTCTCAGTCGAAAGATTCTGAATAATATCTCCCGAGAAATTCTGGGGAATTTGGTTATTATTTTAAAAACCAACCACAGGAGGGTGGGGCGGTGTCCGGAAAGAAAAAAGAAAAAAAAAAAATAAAAAAATAAAAAATTAAAACACCAAGGGAGGGGGGAGCATGGTCCCCAGGAGATAAGAAAGAGTATCATCCAATTGGTAGTGAGGATTATCTAACCAAATAGGGGCGGATTTTCTGTTAGGGGGGGGGGAAGAATTGGATTGGATTATGGTTGGGGTTTTTGGGGGTTAAGATGATTTCTTTGGCTTTCAGTCTTTATAATAATGAAAACAGACAATTTTCTATTTTTCGACGTTTCGGCGTTATATATTTCGCCTTCTTCTAGGGATTATAGATTTCTGTTTTTGTCATATTATGTTCTGTTATTACATTTAAACGTCTAGTAATTCTATTGAACATCACCTATTTTTACACTTTTACCGGAACAGAATGTCTAGCTAACTGTAAAAGTGTAAAAATAGGTGATTTTCAATAGAATTACTAGACGTTTAAATGTAATAACAGAAAATAATATGAAAAAAAACAGAAATCTATAATCCCTAGAAGAAGGCGAAATATATTACGCCGAAACGTCGAAAAATAGAAAATTGTCTGTTTTTATTGTTGTGGAAGAATTTCTCCAAAAAATTCCAGAAATTTCTCAAGTAATTCTGTGGGAATCTCTTTAAAGATTCTGTCGGAAACTCTGATGGTATATCTTCAGAAAATCTACGGGAATCTCTCAAGAAATTTTTTTTTTTGTCATATTATCGAGATTTTTAGCCTCGGGCGAGTTTATCTCCCGTCGTAGTCACTCAAACACCAATTTATTTCGTAACTTGTCCCGGGGTGAGATTTGAACTCGTGACTTTGGCGTGAGAGGTATGGATGTTAACCACTACGCCGGGGTTGCTCCCTCCAGAAATTCTGCGAGAACCTCTTCAGAAATTTTGTGGAATATCGTCAGGAATGTTGCGGTAATCTCTTCACAAAATATTCCGGAACCTCGTCAGAAATTCTGCGGGTATCTCCAGAAATTCTAGATTGCCAGATTTGAAAGTACATACTCAATCCTTACTGGGAGGGCGATGCAAATTCTACACACGAAGTGTTTTGATTGAGTCTCTGTATTCAAAAAGATGAGCAGTTCTGGTTTCTCATGCCTTGGATGTTTACATGTTTGGCACCGATTCAAACCAACAGTAAGGATGCTGTTGGGGCAACTCACAAGTGGAGGTGGTTTATTTTAGTAGAATGCAAAAATACGTTAGAATATCGTGTTTGAGAACCCATTTAAAACAACAGTAAGGATGTTGTTGAGGCCACTAACAAAAGCGGGTGGTTTATTTCAGCAGAATACAAAAATACGTTTGGAAGATAATGCTATTGAACCTCTCAAATAAACGAACTAAATGAAAAATAATGCTATGACCCTTGCGATTTTGAGTTCTTGAGGTTATAAAACACCTAAACAGCCAAAAGCGTAATATATTGCCTACAATACTGTACACGGTCCACTTCTGGCCTTTATGTTTGAACAATTAAATAGATTTTGTTTCCACTCCAGTGTGTGGATCCAAATGGTTTCCCTGTGGCTGAAGCAAATTCCTGAAGAAAGAAAGAAATATATTTTTTAAGTTTAATGTTCAATTTTACTTGATGCTTTATGAAGACATGCTAAATACACAGTTTGAAAGAATCATATAATTTTCTTCGTTATCTAATGAATAGATACACTGAAAATTAATTTTAGTTTACATTACGAAATCACAGGTAGCACTTACGAATCCATTCGTTGTTTTATGCAACGAAGCTGATTTGTATGTTCTATGAAGCTACCTTCGTAATTAATGCGCGTGTGGCATACTTTTGTGGCTGTCAAAAGTACGAAGCATTTATTGAAACGGAAAGAACATTTGTTCATTGCACAAAAACAATACAAAGAGCTACGAATATTTTACTTCAAATTAAAAAGAAACGTCTTTCTGGTGGGCGCAATCTTTATCGACTCGAAATGCAATTGAAAACAAAAACGCAACCGCGTGAAGTAGTCCGGCGTTTTTTTAATGTTTCTGGCATGGGATTTGATCCCGTATTTTTGTCAAGAGCTGTTATTGAATCCGTGGTTGATCTCACTAGGCCATGGTGTCACACGAGAAGATCATTGATTAATGAGTATGAAGTGATAACTCTCAGCAGCGCTTTAATTTTGTTTTTGGGATAAATAAACTATTCCCGCCCATGCCAGCAGCAACACCAACAGAGAAGCAGCGATTGGCTGATCTTCACGAAATCCACTGATACTGAGAGTTTTGAGAAATTTATATTTGAACCTTTGTTTACCTCATTTAAAATCAGACGTCGTTTTGAACAAGTTGTCGAGAATAAGTTCTTAGCTGCATTTGACGTAAGCTTTTTCAGTTCTACTTCAATGTTTGCTTTTTTTTTAGCGATCCAACGTTACTGTTTCTCGGTAACGTTTTCAAATCGAGTGAACAGAACTTTTTTGCGTGTCTTGTGTTCCATCTTCGTTGAATTTTGAACCAGTTTTTGAATCATGATGGAATTTTCACTACTGAATGAACTAACTTCTAAGTGGAACAAATTTTAAAATATTCATCAGGTCTCCTCATTTCATACGAGAATCTTTTACGAAAAACCGAGGCCTGGCACCCCAGAGGGTCTGAGTTCAATTCCAGCCTAGGTCAGCGAGATTTTTCTGAGAAGAAATAACGCCGCTGGTCCCGGCTCATGTGTTGATGAGAGCGATATATATGGTGGAGGTGCCTCCCTACGGCTGAAAGGCACGTTAATATGAAAAACAGAAGAAGAAGAAGAAGCAGAAGAAGAAGAAACACTTCTTGCTGTGAGTGTTCTGATTGCATTACCATGATAAGCTTATGCCCGTTCGTGACTACTCAAGCGATGAAGGGCTGAGACCACACATGGCCACAAATGTCGTTCCGGCGTTGACAAATGTCTAATATCTCGATTCGCACCAGCTAGCTGGAGACAAAGCAAATCCAACCTAAGATAGCATGTGGTAAATTGCTCTGGATCTTCGATATCCCAGTACAACAGTATGGTTAGTTCTCCTAGAGTTGTACTCACCCAAAGCCGAAACCTGTTATCGTCCGACCGATTCCAACCCTCGAAAGGGACAAGCAAATTGATTACTCCACTCAAATTCATTCACCCTGACCGGCTCTCGAAGGTTGCAACCCTGAACCGAAGCAACAAAGCTTTCAACAACAACATTCTGCTATAATTGCGTTGGAAGAGGATCTACGCTCTACTTCTTCGCCCCTTTGCCGTTCTCGACTCGAGGACCACTCTCACACGTGTTAAGAAAACGAAACCAAACTACGTCTATTTTGCGATTCATCATCTACTGGAATTAACTGTAACAGATCCGTAACTTGGCACATGTGGCTCAATTTGGGCATTTTCGATTGCATCAACAGCAAAGTTCTTTTTCACCGGGTTAATTAGTTCCCATCCCGTTCCGATTTCCGCTCCAATCCGATTGGGATGAAGATGATGCGAAAAGTATAAACCTAATTAAAATCATTAAATTAAGTTGATAAAAATCATCCCATCCCAGCCTACCTTCTTCTCCGCTGGGAACATGACAGTTGGGCGAGAAATTACTGGGCTCGCATCGAAGACTGCGAATGATGCTTCCATAATTACCATTTTCGGTGGTTTTTTTCTCTCGGACCTTTACAGTAACTTGCGGGCCGAATGGAAAAAAAATCTCCGTTATTACGACGCACTCTAGTCAGTACTCAAACACAATAAGATAAGAGTAGGGATGTCGAGGAATAACAAAATGTTGCAGTTAATCGATTAAGATATTATTTTTTTGTCGTTTATTGAATTTGGTTATCTATTATTGTGACTGTTGTTTTTAAATTGGTCAATGAATTTCACAATTTTAGAACTTCGTCACTGCTGGTGTTATTAGTCGAATCTAAAAAAAATATCGTGAAATTTATTGAGAAATTTTTCTGAAGATTCCTTTGAATCTCTGGAGAGATTCTTCCGAACATTAACAAATTTTCCCATAGAATATTTTCAGAGAATCCGAATAACCTAATTTTAGAATTCTCTGAATATGAGTAGAATTTTTCCTTGTATTTATGGAGCGATTTTCGAGAAATTGAAGATCTTAGCACTCTGTGACACCTAGTATTTTTCGCCGACAATCCCAAAACAGATTATTTTAGTTTACTAAGCCTCAGCGAATAAATTACCGAGAACATTTTGCCAAACATAAGGTAACAAACCAAAACTTTACAGAAATATTAGCAAAAGTAACTTCCTGTCACAATAGATCTAATAACTGGTCGCAGTTATGAAGATACCCGACATGGATTATAACTGCCTAGTTGATCGGCTATTGGACATTATTTTGGGGTCAATTGATTGTGTAGGAGGACAATGGAAATATTTCATAAAAAAATGAAAAAAAAAAGATCTTTGACGAGATATTTGACGAAAGTTTAGAAAGTTTAAAAATCCCGCGAAATTTCCAAAACATCCCAAAGTTTAACTTGAATGATTCTCAAAAAAAAAAATTTGGATATAATCTGCACAATGTTCAAAGAGATTCTAAATCCACCGGAGATCCTCAAAAATATAACATTCTGTGAAATCTATCCGAAGATTTTGGTATTTTCAGAGCTGCCGAGCAATCTTTCCAAAAATTCTGAGGGATCCATTCAGAGATTCTGAACGATCCGTCTGGAGGATCAGGAGAATATTTAAGGATATTTTGGAAAATAAACGGAAATAAAAAACCATCTGTCCAAATTTTAAAGCAATGTCTACGGAAGAACCTCTTCCATAAAGCCTGTACTCGAAAAAAATGCACAATTTTTATCCGTGTGTATATTTTTTGTCCGTGGGTAAAAAATGATGAAAATGTGGGTATAACTAGTTTGGAATTGTGAATTGTTTACATGTGCAAAATTTCATAACAATCGGTTCAGTGGTTATTGAGATGTCATCGAAACAAGAAGAAAATCGCCGGAGAATTTTGCGCGCCGTCATGGAAAATCAGACTGCGACCATAAGATGGATCGGAAGACAACTGGGAATCACCCATTCAACTGTGTCTCGGGTGGTAAAATCATTTAAGGAGTCCCAGACGACCGAGTGGAAGTGGAAGAAAAACTTAAAATAAATTTTTGGCGAACACTTTTGTCTGGTGCATTTTTTTCGAGTACAGGCCTTAGGAATCTTTTGGGACGCAAAAGGAAGTATTTTTCAAAAATTCTCAACTGTTTGAAATTTTCAATGGAACTGAGTGGAGATTTTGGGAGAATCTCTCCGAAGATTCTGAAGAGGCTCAGTGAAAATTCTGGGGAGTTTCTCCTAAATGTTTCTGACTTAAGCCGAAAGGTTCTTTGGAATTTCTTCAAACATTCTGTGGCGTTTTTTCAGGTTCTGTAAAATCTATCTCTAAAATCAAGGAAATCTATACCGTGGATCCTCTTTTGAGATTCTCTTCAAACATCATGCAAAACCTGTCCAGGCATTTTGAGGCATCCTTGCACAGATTTTGGGGAATCGATTTCAAAATGTTAAGGGTCGACGGAATTCTTTAGTGTTTTCCTGGGAACTCGCCGGGAATTCTGAATAATCTCTCCAGAGAATCTAAGCAATTTCTGCGGACTTCAAGGAAATATCTCAGGAGATTCTGAGCAATCTCTCCGGAGATTCTGGGAATTCTTTGGAGATTTTGAGGAATCTATTTGGGAAATCTCTCCCAAAATTTTTGGAAAACTCTCCGTAGATTTCGGAGAATCTCAGGAGATTTTGGAGATTTTCTCGACAGATTCTGGTAAATCTTTCCAGAGGTTCTGGAAAATCTTTCGTAAGATTCTGTGGAATATTTCCTAATAATATCTTTGGAGATTGCGGAGAATCTCTCCGGAGATTGCGGAGAATCTCTCCGGAGAAAGTAGATGATCTCTCCGGATATTCTAAAGAATCTCTTCGAAGATTTTGGAGAACTTCTCTGGAGATTCCGGAGAATCTATCCGCAGAATCTCTACTGAGATTCTGGAAAATATCTCCGAAGATTCCAGGGAAATTCTTCGGAGATTTTGAGGAATCTTTTTGGGAAATCTCTCCCAAAACTTTTGGAAACCTCTCCATAGATTTCTGAGAATCTCAGGAGAGTTTGAGGATCTCTCGGCAAATTCTGGTAAATCTTTCCAGAGGTTCTGGAGAATCTTCTGAAGATTCTGTGGAATATTTCCGGAGATTCTGGAGAATCTCTCTGGAGATTGTGGAGAATCTCTCCGGGGATTGCGGAGAATCTTTCCGAAGAAAGTAGATAATCTCTTCGGATATTCTAAAGAATCTCTTCGAAGACTTTGGAGAACTTATCTGGAGATTCCGGAGAATCTATCCGCAAAATCTCTACTGAGATTCTGGAAAATATCTCCGAAGATTCCAGGGAAATTCTTCGGAGATTTTGAGGAATCTTTTTGGGAAATCTCTCCCAAAACTTTTGGAAACCTCTCCATAGATTTCTGAGAATCTCAGGAGAGTTTGGGGATCGCTCGGCAAATTGTGGTAAATCTTTCCAGAGGTTCTGGAGAATCTTCTGAAGATTCTGTGGAATATTTCCGGAGATTCTGGAGAATCTCTCTGGAGATTGCGGAGAATCTCTCCGGAGATTGTGGAGAATCTCTCCGGAGATTGCTGAGAATCTCTCCGGAGAGTGTAGATAATCTCGCCGGATATTCTAAAGAATCTCTCCGAATATTTTGGAGAACTTCTCTGGAGATTCCGAAGAATCTATCCGCAGAATCTCTACTGAGATTCTGGAAAACATCTTCGGAGATTTTGAGGAATCTTTTTGGAGATTTTTGGGAATCTCTGCGAAGATTTCGGAGAATCTATCCGGAGAATTTGGGGATGTTTCGAGATTCTGTGGAATTTTTCCGGAGATTCTGAAGCGTTCCTTCAGAGATTCTGGGGAATCCCTCCGGAGATTCTGGGGAATCCCTCCGGAGATTATGTGGAATCTCTCCTGAGATTCTGGGGAATCCCTCCGGAGATTCTGGGTAATCCCTCCGGAGTTCCTGAGGAATCCCTCCAGAGATTCTGGGAATCCCTCCAGAGATTCTGGGAATCCTCCGGATATTCTGGGAATCCTCCGGATATTCTGGGAATCCCTCCGGTAGATTTCGGAGAATCTCAGGAGATTTTGGGGATCTCTCGGCAGATTCTGGTAAATCTTTCCAGAGGTTCTGAAGATTCTGTGGAATATTTCCGGAGATTCTGGAGAATCTCTCTGGAGATTCTGGAGAATATCTCTGGAGATTGCGGATAATCTCTCAGTAGATTGCGGAGAATCTCTCCAGAGAGTGTAGATAATCTCTCCGGATGTTCTAAAGAATTTCTCCAGAGATTTTGGAGAACTTCTCTGGAGATTCCGGAGAATCTATTCAAAGAAGCTCTTCGGAGATTCTCGAAAACATCTCCGGAGATTCAGGAAAATCTTTGCGGAGATATTTGGGAATCTCTCCGGAGATTTTGAAGATTTTTCCGGAGATTTTAGGGAATCTCTGCGGAAATTTCGGGGAATCTCTACGAAGATTTCGGAGAATCTATCCGGAGATTTTGGGGATGTTTCGAGATTCTGTGGAATTTTTCCGAAAATTCTGGAGAATCTCTTCGGAGATTTTGGGAAATCTCTTGGCAGATTTTGGGGATGTCTCAAGATTCTGTGGAATTTTTCCGGAGATTCTGAAGAGTTCCTTCAGAGATTCTGGGGAATCCCTCGGGAGATTCTGGGGAATCCCTCCGGATATTCTGGGAATCCCTCCGGAGATTTTGGGGATCCCTTCGTAGATTCTAGAATATCTCCGGAGATTCTGGGGAATCTCTCCGGATGTTCTGGGGAATCTCTCCGGATATTCTGAAGAATCTCTTCGGAGATTCTGGGGAATCCCTCCGGAGATTCTGGGGAATCCTTCCGGAGATTCTGGGAAATCCTTCCGGAGATTCTGAGGAATCTCTCCGGAGATTCTGGGGAATCCTTCCGGAGATTCTGGGAAATCCTTCCGGAGATTCTGAGGAATCTCTCCGGAGATTCTGGGGAATCCCTCCGGAGATTCTGGGTTTCCCTACGGAGATTCTGGGAATCCCTCCGGAGATTGTGGGAATCTCTTGGTAGATTCTAGGGAATCTCTCTGGAGATCCTAGGGAATCCCTCCGGAGATTCTGGAGAATCCATCCAATGATTCTCTGGAATTCATCCAGAGTTTCTGGTGAATCACTACGCAGAACATAATCTATCTTTCACGAGATTCTGAGCAATCGCTCCGGAGATTTTAAGAAATCTCTCAAGAGATTCTGGAAAATCCCTCCGGAGATTCTGGGTAAACTTTCCAGAGATTCGGGGAAAACGCTCCAGAAATTTTTAGATAATTCTGAGAAGAAGGTGTCTAAACAATATTTGTATGGAGAATCTCTCTGTTTTTTTTGCGTATTTTCGTTCAAGAATCGTTCTCTAGAATCATTCCGGAGATTCTGGAAAATCTTTCTAGATATTCGCAAAAATTCTCCGGAGATTCAAGAAATGTTTTTCGGAGATTTTGGGAGATCTCTCTGAACGTTCTGGAGAATTCATTCGGAGGTTCTGGGGAATCTCTCGGCAGATGCTGCCGAATAGATCGAGAGATCGGGAGATATTTGGACGATTCTAAGAAGAGAGAATCTTTTCTGAAAGATTCTGAATAACCTTTTTCCGAAAAATTCTGGGGAATCTTTTCCGAATAGATGCTGCCGAATAGATTCAAAGATCGGAAGAGATTTGGGCGATTCTAAGAAGAGAGTATCTCTTCTGAAAGATTCTGAATAACCTTTTCCGAGAAATTCTGGGGAATCTTTTCTGAAAAAATCTAGCACATCTCTCTGGCGGACTCTGCGGAATCTCTCAAGAGAAACTGCGGAAGCTCCACTAAGCGATTCTGGGAGATCTCTTCCAAGATATGCTGGAGCATCGCTCCCTATAGATTCTGGAGAATATCTCTAGATATGCACAGGAATCCTGCGGATATTCTAGCAATGTTTTTCTGAGATTTTGGGGACTTTCTCCGGAAATACTCTCTGAACATTCTGAAGAATCCATTCGGAGATTCTGGGGAATCTCTCGGTAGTTGCTGCCAAAAAGATTCGGAAAAATCGGAAGGGATTCGGGAGATTTTGAGAATTGTATCCAGAGCTTTTAGGATCTCTCTCCAGAGGGATTAAGGGTTTCTATAGGATCTCTTCCGTAAAATTCTAGCATATCTCTCTGCAGGATTCTTCGGAATCTCTCAACAGAAACTGAGGAATCTCTCCTAAGCGATTCTGGGAAATCTCTTCCGAGAGATGCTGGAGCTGCTCCCTAAAGAGTCTGAAGAGTTTTTTCCGAGAGATTTTAAGCAAACAATTGTGGATGAATATCTCCGAAGGTTGTTGGAGAATCTCTCCGGAAATTTTCAGGTTTTTATCCAGTGATTCTCTGGGAAGCTCTTCAGAGAGTCGGTCGCAATCTCTTTAAATTACCGACTACCGAAATGAAAACTAGACAAAGTTAATATAAATTACCAAAAACTTTCGGGCATAGAAGCGAACTCTGCCCCTCAGATATTCTGTGGGAACGTCTTCAGAAATTCTACGGATATATGTTCAAAAATTTTGCGGAAATTTCTTCGGAAATTTTGCGGGTATCTATTTGGAAATTCTGTTGCAATCTGTTTTGTAATTTCTTAGGAATCTCTTCAGAAGTTCTACAGAAATCTCTTCAGAAATTCTGCTGGATTTTTTTCCAGAAATTCTGTGGGAATCTCTTCCGGGAGTCTCTCTCCGCAGATTCTGGGTAATCTATCAGGAGATCCCGGAAGCCCTGGAGAATCTATCCGGAGTTCCTGATGATTCTCTCCGGAGATCCTGGAGAATTCTCCGAGAATCCTGCAGATTGTAGGGAATTTCTTCAGAGAATTTAGGGAATCCATCCAGAGCATCAGAAAAATTTCTCTGCAGATTGTGGATAATCGCTCCGTAGATTTTGCTGAGGGAATCTCTCCAAATTTCTCTTCAAATAATAACTCCAGAGATTCTGGGGCGAACTCTCCAGATATTTTCGGGAACCTCTCCAAAGATTCTGGGGATTCTCTCTAGAGATGCTGGGAAATCTTTCCAGATATTCTGGGGAATATTTCCAGAGATTTTGGAGGATTTTACCAGCACTGTTGAAGTTTTATAAGGTATCTCGAAAATTCGAGTTGATTCGGTTTCTACTGTTAACAGACCGGAAAGTTTATACTACCGTTTCTTTGAAGCTTTTCAACGAAATTTTCACTTCCAACTGTTTGCTAACCGGGACTCGTAAACTTCAAATAGTATTTGGAATTGGAACGAATAGAAAATATGAGTTATGCTTAAAAAAATATTGGCAGAATCTCGGGATTAATTCCGGTAAATTTTCACATAAAATTGACATTCTATGTCGGCTGATCTCGATTGTACTTGCCACAAAGTTTTACGGTTAGATTATTTGGAATGGTAAAGGAAGTCCTCGATTAAGAACAGTGGAAGCGTAAAGAAAACTAATTTGTGCGGCAGGCAAAGTCCCGTAGGGCGTGTTTAAAAAAATAGCAGAAAAGAAATAGAATAGAAGTCTGAGTAGAATGTTACTAAACAATAATCGTCAATCTTTCTGTAACTGATCAGCTGATTTCCGAAACAATGATTTGCTAATTTAATTGCACATATGCTAAAAATACGAGATCAGCTGAAGAAGCTGATAAAAAAGCTGATAAATAATATTTCCCATCTTCATCATTAAATTGAAGTTGGACTTACTAAATACATACTAAAGCTGAAGAAGTTGTTCGAGGGAATTTGTAGGTTGGATTTCTCTGACGACCCAACGTTGAAGGTCTACGTCTGCGAAAGCACATTTTGATGAACATATTCAAACATTCCATAAGAATTCTGGGAAAGTCGAATGAAGTTCAGATCGGGTTGGATTTCTATAAAATACTTGTTCTCCAAATTATGATATCTGTTCTCTAAATTTCTAAAATATTGCGAGAAATTCAGAAGGAGCTTTTTTTTGTAAACTTCATAAAGGGCGATACGGTCAAAATTTGGTCAATATCAACTTGACGTATTTCTTTCAATTTTGCATTTAAAAAACCTGAACACCCCTCATTTTGAAGGTGTGTGTGTGTAGAATGTTGCTCCTATTTTGATTTTGGAATTCACTCTTCAGTTGTCAAAATGCCGTCCAAGCAAGAAGAGCAGCGTATCAAAATTTTGCTCGCGCATCGCGAAAATCCGAGCTACTCGCACGCAAAGTTGGCAAAATCGCTAAAAGTTGCCAAATCAACCGTTACAAATGTAATTAAAGTGTTTGGGGAACGTTTGTCGACAGCCAGGAAGTCTGGATCGGGGGGAAATCGAAAACCGGAAGCCGCTGAGACGACAAAGAGAGTTGCCGGTAGTTTCAAGCGAAACCCTAACCTATCTCTCCGAGATGCCGCAAATAAGCTGGGTGTATCGTCTACAACCGTGCATCGAGCCAAAAAACGAGCCGGACTATCGACTTACAAGAAGGTAGTGACTCCAAATCGCGATGATAAACAAAATACGACGGCCAAAGCGCGATCCCGGAGGCTGTACACGACGATGCTGACGAAGTTTGACTGCGTGGTAATGGACGACGAAACCTACGTCAAAGCCGACTACAAGCAGCTTCCGGGACAGGAGTTTTATACGGCAAAAGGAAGGGGAAAGGTAGCAGATATTTTCAAGCACACGAAACTGTCAAAGTTCGCAAAGAAATATCTGGTTTGGCAAGCCATCTGTACCTGTGGCTTGAAAAGCAGCATTTTCATAGCTTCCGGGACTGTCAACCAAGAAATTTACGTGAAAGAGTGTTTGAATAAACGTCTGCTGCCTTTCCTGAAGAAACACGGTTGTTCCGTACTGTTTTGGCCGGATTTGGCATCTTGCCATTACGGTAAAAGGCCATGGAGTGGTACGCCGCCAACAACGTGCAGGTGGTTCCCAAGGACAAGAACCTCCCAACACGCCAGAGCTCCGCCCAATTGAGAAATACTGGGCTATTGTCTAGCGGAACCTAAAGAAGACCAAAAAACTGCTAATGACGAGCAGCAATTCAAGGCAAACTGGCTTTCTGCGGCGAAGAAGGTGGACAAGGTGGCTGTACAAAACGGGGGTTTATAAAAAATTTTTTTATTTTTTTTTTGTTTTTTATTAAATAAAACTTTCATATTTTACCTTATTTGAATACAAATATTTTATTTGCTATGAATCCACCATAGCTCTTTTTGGAGATAATTTTAGTGGCCTATGCAATCCGCCCGATTGAAAATATTACCTGTGAAAGAAACCAAAACACTTGGAACAATTATTTGAGTTGAAGTTGTTATTTGAATATTTATAGTATATCTTTGAATCTTAAAATAACAATTATTTGAATATTCGTTGCAATTTTTTGGAAACAATCTGTGAGCTTCGAAACAATTTAGAACGGAACTTGTTTTTTTTTTAAGAAATTTAATCGATTATTGAAAAACTTTATTCTGTCAAAACGATCATGAAAACCTCTTGAAATCGAGTAGTAAACTATAACAAATCGATTAGTCGATCAAATTTGAATTTTTTTTTCAACTGACCAAAACTTAATTTACATTAATCGATTTAAAAAAAACAGCGACATCCCTAGCCCAGTGCAGCTTCGGGTCCACGGAATTTCTGTTTTATGCTTGTTACCTTATTCCTATCTGGGCTGTTTATTTACCCATCGACTTAATTATGCTACTTTTTTTTCGTTTTTCAACGCTCTTTGCCTGGAGTTCGACTTTGCGGGTCTTTTATCTTTATCTGAACTCAGTAGCGAATATGGCAGCAGATGCTATCTGCACGCGAGGATAATCAAACGTTCGGTATGTTCACCCGTCTAGCGGTCTTTCCATTTAGTTTTTTTTTTCCCATAGTCCGCGACTTGGGAGTTATTTTTCCCCCTTCTCATCTCATTGTTTTATTTTGGTTTCTGCTGGACCGGTCGGGAGCTTGGGGAAAATCTCCCTTCCCGCCGGCGTTAATACAGTAATAAATTGGATCCTGTGGGAAAATGGACGACAAATTTGGGCTTTTGTTTGTTGTTTTGTACGGTTTTTTGCTGTTGTTGTTTCTGCCGCACTGACGGTGCTGCCATCTGCAACGAAACGGGATGTGACCGAACAATGGTTGGTGCGGTAATTGTGGGATTCTGGGGCTCTATTAACTTTAAAGAGACCGGTTATTATGGAATTACCGTTGATGGTGGATGTTAGGTGTGAGATAATGGCGGTGGGAAGAGATATTTGCTTAGGTCAGACTGAGGAGTTGATTTTGGTTACTGCTTGTGTTCAAAAGTCAATGATTAATTTAAGTTTCTACTCATTTCATTGCAGGTTTTGCAGATTATTGATGCCTTTCCGAGCAATCCTAAAACTCAGAACATCACGTGAGAAGAACTAGAGCGTAACCCCTCTCTTCGACAAACTGAATGTTGTTGAAAGCTTTGTTTCGTCGGTGTCAGGGTTGCAACCTTCCTATCGGTCATGCTGAATGAACATGAGAGGGGAAATTAATTTGCTTCCTTCTTTCAAGAGCCGCAATCTTACGATAGCAGACTTTGCGTTGTGCGAGCATAGCGTCTATAACTTCTACGGCGAAGGTGGCTAATATTTGATTAGGTTGATGAATCAGATGCAAATAAACAAGAACATGAACAAAAGATGGTTGTTTTTGGCTGATTCTGGTGTTCTATTCCGTTGGTGATCTCAAAGTTAATGGAAGGAGTAATCAATGTATAGAATGAATAGAATGGGTCCTAATACACTCCCTCGTGGGACGCCAAGGCTGTTCTCGCCAAGGCTTGAGACAGAATCATTAAAAACAGTCTGTTGAGTTCGGTCAGACAAATAGCTTTTGAACCATCTATATGCAGAACCCGAAAATCCAAAGCGCTTGGTTGTTTTTAACAACAAGGGCCGAGTAATCGTTTTAGAAGAATGATGAGAATACCAATCTGGCGAAAGTCAGTAGTAAAGAGTAGAGATAGTCTGCAGAATAATCTACGGCAAGTTTGGATCACGATTTTGAGAAAGTGCAAAAGCGTAGGTAAAGAAGCTTGAGAAAGGCCGGAGGGATTAACAAGAAAGGGAAGATTTTCATGAAGCTTTCAGAAGTGCAAAAAGAAGTTCAGTGAAAATCCTCGAAGAAGTCCATTGTGAATCAGCAAACGCTCGTTCGTCGTTGCGGTAAAAATTCACTAGAGGGTATTACTAGACGCCGTGAGGAAATCCATAGGACGTCATTTAGGGAGGGTTTTGGAAGTGACTGAGAAATTTAGCTCAGAAGTTTGGAAGGGATTGTTTTTAGCATTGTAAGTGGATCTTGGAAATCGCAAATATGTCTTTGGAAAAATAAATCTCCCAAAACAGCAATTCCACAGAAGAAAAAGTGTACTTTTTTCCTTATCTTAAAATATTAGACTCGTATTTTTATTATTTCATGCATTGCGTTAGGATGGTTAAAAAAAATCATTACTTTTGAACCAGTGCACAACAACCTCTATTCGGTTATCCAGGAAATCTTTACATAGGACTAGTCCAATTTTGTTGATCTTGAGAGACTCCGAGCAAAGATATCTATAAACTATTCAACAATACAAGGTGAAGTGGGGTAAAACCAGCCATATCTTCGTTCACAGAGCCTGTGGTAGATAAAACAACTTCTATTCGATTTCCCAGGAAATTTCACATGGGATTAGCCCTATTTTGTTGATCTTGAGCCTCTCCGTGCAAAGATATCTATAAATTATTCAAAAATATAAGGGGAAGTGGGGTAAAATCAGCCATATCTTCGTTCGCAGAGCTGTGCGGTAGTTTAAACACCTTTATTCGATTCTCCAGCAAATTTCACATTGGACTAGTCCTATTTTGTTGACCTTGAGCTATTCCGAGCAAAGATATCTATAAATTATTCAATAATATAAGGGGAAGTGGGGTAAAATCAGCCATATCTTCGTTCACAGAGCCGTGCGGTAGTTGAAACAGCTTCTATTCGATTTTTCAGAAAATTTCACATGGGATTAGCACTATTTTGTTGCTCTTGAGCTTCTCCGTGCAAAGATATCTATAAATTATTCAAAAATATAAGGGGAATTGGGGTAAAATCAGCCATATCTTCGTTCGCAGAGCCGTGCGGTAGTTTAAACAGCTTTTATGATTTTCCAGCATTTTTCACATTGGACTAGTCCTACTTGGTTGATCTTGAGCCTCTCCGAGCAAAGATATCTATAAATTATTCAAGAATACAAGGGGAAGTGGGGTAAAACCAGCCATATCTTCGTTCACAGATCCGTACGGTAGTTGAAATAGCTTCTATTCGATTTTCTAGAAAATTTCACATGGGATTAGCACTATTTTGTTGATCTTGAGCCTCTCCGTGCAAAGATGTCTATAAATTATTCAATAATATAAGGGGAAGTGGGGTAAAATAAGCTCTTTAACTCCACAACCATATCCGTGCGGTGATTGAAACCAGTTCCAAGCGGAAATGTCCTTGTTTACAAGCCGCGCTTAGAAGCGACAAAAGTTACAGATTTTTTCCTTAGTTTTCATCAGTTGGGGATTTTTTTAAAAAAAACACATTTTTTTTTTTTTTTTTTTATGGGGTAATATGTCAAAATTATAAAATAGCGTGATATACAAATCTCTCCATAATATAAAAAAGGGGGGCCTCTGGGGGCGGGGGGGGGGGGGCGGGGTTTTGGGGGGGGGGCGGGGTGTTTGTGGGGGGGGGGGGGGGGGGGGGGTCATCGAGGGGGGGTTTCGGGCGTTTTGTACAGGATGCACTTCGTACGGGAGCTAAGTCTGTTTGACCGTAGTTGCTTGTGGAGGCCATAGTAGGCACGACTTCCACTGATAATCCGCCTCCGGATCTCACGGCTGTTAGCGTTGTCCGCAGTAACCAGTGAGCCGAGATAGGCGAACTCATCGCCGTCGATCGTTACACTGCTGCCCAGTCGGGTCCTGTCGTGCTCGGTTCCGCCTGCCAGCATGTACTTCGTTTTGGACGTATTTATCTTCAACCCAATCTTCTCTGCTTCGCGCTTTAGTCTGGTGACTGCTCTGCAATGACCTTGACGAAGCCCCGCTACCGCTTTGCGATAATTTCAATCGTTCTATTTGCCACAATATGGATAGCACGAGGTACAGCGAGATATCTGAGATGGAAACTGAACTCACCTGCCAAGGCTTTTGCAATGCAGAATATCATCCTTGATGCGGTGGGATTTCTACATCTGTTTTGGACGAGATCAGCAAATACCATCAATTGTTTTGGCTTTGCAAATCGTGCGGAGATGAGAGAATTGCGTGTTCACAGCTTAATTCGTTCCGCCTACGAATCTGGCCAAGAAGTTGTTCTCGACAAACACAACGAAATCGTTGATAGTCTCAAGTCAGAATTTACGAAGAAGCTAAAGAACGAATTACGGAACACCTTTACTGCGCTTGTCAACACCTAGTCATTAACGCCGAGGTCTTCGAAGCGCCCCCAAAATGCGAATGTTTCTGTTCATCGTCGACTTTTCGGCGTACCGGAATCGAAGAAGCCTCCGCAAGAGCCTATCCTGTGTGGCTCAGCCGAGTCAGTATCTCCAACACTCGGCAATTTGGCGGCCGTAAATCAAGCTTCGAGCCGAAAATTTTGACTGTACCTGTCGCGCATTTCCCGCGATGTAACCGTTGAGCAGGTACGAGCTTAAGCAACGCATCACCTTGGCGACGTGGAAGTGATAAGACTAGTAACCAACGGAAAAGACGTCAGCTCCATGTCTTTCATTTCCTTCAAAAATGGGCTGAATGCAGATCTGAAATTAAAAATCTGTCCTCATAAACGTGGCCGAAAGGCATATAATTCCGGGAATTTAAGGATAACAGATCAGCCGGAAATTCTTGGAAACCTTCCCAAACTTGCTCCATTGGGAACGATTCTTGCTCCGCTTGGGAACGGTACTTACCGGACTGTTCAGTTGGCGTCGGGAGATGGCGCCATAGAGGAAGAATAACTGAATAACTTGCAGTTGATTGTACCATGGAGACCTCTTCTCATTTCGACACAGTCCCGCCTTTTGCTGTCATCGTTCATCGTAGTCGTCTTGGTCCTGATGTCGCTCCTGACGAAGAGGTTCATCAAGCTGCGAATTCATGCAAGTACCCGCAGTTTGTAGAGCGTACTCTTGCTGATGAATCTTCCGATTCTAGCCTTCTTTCTCCTGCTTCCAGTCGGCTGTCGTTATCAACTTCTGCCAGCCCGCAACACACCTGTTATTTCACCCATGCTCATCATCACCATACATCGACTTCAATTGGTCAGGGACTCACGCCACAAAGTAGTATGGAAGCCCTGAACCCTCCTCAGCTCAGCTGTGCCCACTGACGGTTTCAGTGATGTACTATTTGCTCGTTCTAGCCATCTAAATCATCCCGACCCTGGGTCTAGTAATGAGGACAGGGCTCTCCAAGCTGCCATCTATGGCAAGTATCGTTTATCTAATGACGTAGCTCTGTCTGATGCTGCCTCCACTTTCAAATTGCTACCTCACGATTCCTCTGCCTCCTCATTGAAAGTCCTTCTGTACTACCAGAACATAGGTGGTATCGACAGTTCGCTCGCAGAGTACCAGTTGGTATGCAGTGACGCATACTACAATGTTTACGTCTTCAGTGCTGACTTCTGTGAAATTCTGGATGCCGAGGGCCTCGAAGATGCTACTGGAAATGTTCCCTCCTTGCCTGTATTTGGCTCTGGACTCACTATCCACAGTGATATGGTGATTTCAGCCGGGAAGCAGATGAAAAGTTCAACTGGATGCGGTCCTGATGGTATTCCTTAAATTGTCCTGAAACGTTGCCTAAAACCCTTGTGGGGCCCCTGGGGTCGGGTTTTTATTTTTTTTTTATTTTCGGGGTGTGTTCCCAGTGTAGGGGAAAGTGTTTTTTTTTTCCCAATAATTATGATGCATAATATGTTGTAGCACGGAAACTAAGTCCGACAGCAATGGGCTCTCCTCTCTGTCAGACTTGATCAAGCTTTAATAACCACTGATTATCCTAATCATGCCATTGTATGAAGGGCCAAGAACGGGTTGGGTGGATTGATAGGCAACATCACTTATACGTTTCCACAGGGATATGAAGAATCTCCTTCCAACAACATGATTGAACAATTGGTCAAAAGAGCGAGCTATCTAACATGAGAATGCCCCAATGGCCGGGAGGAAGAGCCCGCCCTCACATTCACAAACTGTTAGCAATGGGGAGTTGGCATTCTCACTCTACTCATCCAGAGTGCTTCAATCGGGTGCCCTGATGGTCCCTCCTATTTCCATGACAAATGTATATAATAGTGTATATATTTATGTGAATGAAAAATACTACAAGCATTCGTATCTATTATATATGATCTTCATTCGGTTGATTAGGTTGAAAATAGGTAGCTATGGCCAAAACTGGTACATTCACCCAAATTAATTTCTTACATACATTTTAATAAGATTTTCTAAACACGCCAACAAAAGCTTAGAGAAAAATTGTTTGGGCTCGTTGAAAATGCACCAGTTATTTGTCGGGTGTCTTTTTTGTAAAAGGGGGGGGGGTCTCTCCCCTTTTTTTTTAATTGGGGGTGGGTGGGGGCTAAACAAAAAAAAATTTTTTATATTTTAAGGGAAAAAACTTTTTTTAAAAGTGTAGTGCTGCTGCTTCTTTTTTGGTGTCGCCGTACGTGAAGAAAAAAAATATATTTTTTTTTCGGCTACTTTGCTTAATGCATGCGAAGTGCTTTAAGAAGTTAAATTTGGAATCGAGTACAATTTCAAGGATTTTAAGACTTCGTACTCGAGGAATAGGGATTTTGTCGATTTTTATAGCTCGGCCACGTTTACGAGGAAAAAAACGAATATGAAGCCGAGTTTCCATGGCTACAAAGAGCAAGAGCCCTTCTTTCGGAAACCACTGAGTGGTGTCTCCCCGATGTCTGCAAAATATTACGAGCTACAGATAGAGCATGGCATGCATCACCTCCTAAAATCGACAACTATGTAAAGCGTAACATTAGAGTCGTGGCTAATAAAGCCATCGTCATACCTAAATTCCAAGATTTCATCAGCAGTCGACACAAAACCCATGAAAAAATATTTACAGACGGCTCCAAGGACAACGAAAAAATAGGTGCGACAGTAGTAACGTATAACGGGTCATCTTAACTTCCGTCTACCAGATGCTTGCAGTGTATTCTCGGCCGAAGCATTTGCTTTGAGAACTGCTGTTTGACTGACCGACTCCGCTAGTTGCATTGACGCCATAGAAAAAGGTCAGTCTAAACATCCATGGATACAGTCCATTGAAAAAAATATAGAGGAAAAAGATTTCAAATTTTGTTGGATTCCGGAACGCTCCGGAATAGCTGGTAACGATAAAGCTGACAAGGCTGTTAAACAAGGAAGAAATCAAACACCGTTGGACATCCCTGTACCAGCTCAAGACGTCGTACGTACAATAAGCAACAACATTTGGCAGGCATGGGAAATGGAATGGCACCGAAGTCAAGCGCAACTCCGGCCAATCAAACCATCACCATTAAAGTGTCCAGACCGGAAGTGTTCCTCCGAGCAACGAGTTCTGTCACGCCTACGCATAGGACACACTCGAATTACCCATGCGCATCTAATTAGCAATGACGCTCTACCTTTGTGTATCTGCTGTGGTGTACAGCTGACAGTGGATCATCTTTTGGTCGAATATAGAGGATTAGAACAAACCAGCAAGTGTAGCGGCATCAGTGGATCTCTGCCTGAAATATTGGCTTGCAGCCTCGTAAAAGAAAAAGCAGTTATTCAGTTTTTAAGATATAGTAATTTGTTCAATGAAATTTAACCTCTAATGTGTACTCATATGTAGGCTAGCTTAAATTATTTTCTAATCCGACACGAATGCCACCAGCCACCTTAGTTTTTTTTCTTGACTAAGAAGGGGTTCAATCTTCTATCAGAACATGCTTCATACCCGAGAAATACACATTTTCTGTTTTAGTTACCTGGATAATTCTCATGTTTGGTTGAAATTTGTGTTTCATTTGTAAGAGAGCCCCCCTTTCCAGAGGGGGAGGGGTCCCAAAGCACCATACAATCATTGCCTTCAAAACCAGTGCTTAAAAATCTCATATTCAATTCTCATAATGCACCCTAACTGAGACAACATATTTTTCATCGCGTACTGTCTCTAGCGAATATGAAGTAAACACAAATTTGACTTCGTGAATCTCTAGTACAAGGTGAATCAACTTGTTTTGTGTTGCTTTACTTTCGTCATTCATTCGTTCCAGAGAGCAGTGAATGTAAATAAGAGCAAACAACTCAATCGACGTTCTACCGTGAAGAAGAAAGAACAGTCCGTCATTTGAAGGATCGATGAAGTGGAAACACCAACGTATTTTGCCTGCACGGATTTGCAGCCATTTCTCGAATCGATCCTCCAAAATGCCTTCTCTCGATCTCGAGCCACAAACTCCCAAAAAACCCCACATGCCAAATGTGGTTTCATTTGCTTGAGTAGTTCTCATGTTGAGCATAAATTGGTGTTTCATTTGTATGAGAGCCCCCTCCCCCTTCAAGAGGGGGGGGGGGTCTTGAACTGCCATAGATACATTTCTTGAATCCAAAAACCTCCACATGCCATATTTGGTTCCATTTGCTTGATTTTTTCTCGAGCTATAAAGAAAATTGTGTTTCATTTGTTTGGGAGCCCCCCTTCTAGAGGGCGGAGTTGTATCAAACCACCATAGAAACATTTCTTGTCTTCAAAAACTTCCACCTGCCATATTTGGTTCCATTTGCTTGATTAGTTCTCGAGTTATGCAAAAATTTGTGCTTAATTTGTATGGGAGCCCCACCCTCCCACCACTTTCAGAGGGAGGAGGGGTCTCAAACCACCATAAAAACATTTCTTGCCTTCAAAAACCTCCATATGCCTAATTTGGATCCATTTGGTTGATTAGTTTTCGAGTTATGCAGAAATTTGTGTTTCATTTGTATGGGAGACCCCCCCCCCCCCCCCCCCCGCCTCAGCTTCCAGAGATCGAAAGCTATTTCATTATTTAGTACAGATTCTGAGTTATATCAATTCTAAATTTTGAGGTTTTGGCTGCCGTCGAGAATGCTTCAGCGTAAGCCCTTAATAAAATGACCCTCTAACTATCATAAGAACTTTCCCCGACCCCAAAAACCCCAAAATTTCACGCAAATCGGTTTAGTAGTGTGCGAGTCTATAAGGTTCAGACAGACAGACAGACAGAAATCCATTTTTACCTATACATATAGATAGATAGACAGATAGATTAACTTTGTCTAATGAATAGTGAACTACGCAAAAACCCCGCCAGTATCACACATGATATAAAGGCCTTTTTATAAACGTACTACCACGTGGCCAAGAAATAAAAGTGCAGAATATGTGGTACTTTCACTACAGGTCAAGTTCTTAGTCTCCCCTGCAGACTTATAGCATGAGATTAATTAGGATATATTCGGAAATTAATATTTTGCTTTGATTTGACTTGAAAAGATCTAAATTTACTTACAATTTTTAAGAAGTTATTATACCGCCAAAGACGCGATGGCTTAGTGGTATCCACGTTTGATTACTGAATAGAAGAGAAGGAAAAGACTTACAAACGCATTCAAAAGCGACACACATTGGAACCTTTCATCATCATCATCGCCGCCGTAATCGCCAATCTGCAAACATTGATTACGTCCTAATTACACAACCACTGCAAAACTCTCACGTCCGCCGGAAGGTACGTATACTTCGTAGTAATTATCAATTCGGTCCTGGAAAGTAGGAGAGTAGGTGCAGGTGTTCAAATGTCATCATCATCTCTGGCTCCGGTGGTCCTACCCGAAGGAAAAGAGTGAGGAAATGCAGATGGAATATGGATCAATGTCGTCGAGCGCGTCCCATATCAGCTAATTTTCCGTTCGTGCTTCGTCACTTTGAACAATGGCAACGGGCGTTGTTAATTTACACTAAGTACGCTTTCTATCACGAGTGCATGCTTCACCCTTCCTTAGATACACAACGGAATCGATCGGCCGGTGGTGACATTGCTGCGATGAGAATCAAGGTATACTCTATCATAATCATACGCTCGGTAACATTGTTGTATCACGTTTAATAACCACCCACCGCCCTTCCTCTACCCCAACTATCACTTTCCCGGATGCTCTTGTTTCCACTACTAATGGTGGCAGTAAAGTGCCAGCGGATGATAAGCACTCCCTCTTCGCTTACGACTCAAACACACACACACACACTCACGCACAGCGATGGTCAAATGTCTATTGACAGTTGATTGGATTTACCGGCCAACTTGATTTCCGGCCCTTCGCGCATTTGTTTTCCTTTTGGTGATGATCAATATGCAAGGCAAATTGATGTTTTGCCCACCGGACGAGGTGTTTGGCAGCTCAAATTAAATATCGTCCGACCGTCGGATGGCACTGCTGGCGCCGCCCATCAACGGCGGCGGTGTCAGTCATCGTCAAGCATCCAGCGACGCAGAAAGGAAATTACGACAAATTCAATTACCTCGACGATAATCACCGCGTCATTGTCACTTTTAGTCCGGGGCTTGTCACGCGATGGTGGCTGAAAATGGTTATCTGCTTCTCGAAATAAGAGAAAAAAACGAAAATATTTGGAAAAGCAAGCGACGACAATGAATGGACAATGTTTTGGGTTACGCAATCCGGTCGGGTGTTGTTTGCTATTAAGCAGGTGCTATAAAAAAGAAAGGACTCACAACAACTTTGTTGGTGCGTTGTTTAGTTAATGAGGGATGTTCAAAAGGTAGTTTTCTGCATTTTCAGTAGCGCTCGACATAAGGTGAGTCTTTAAGCAGCGAAGTGCCCTCAACTCGAGTTTTCTAAAGGCATCTCCACAGTTATTGATTGAGAGCTTTCGATGCTATTTTTGCATTAACATAAATGTGTGGTAATTCACAGCGTCACAATCGAATCGGTAGGATAAAGAAAATGATACTGGTAGTTCCCTCCTAGACGCCGGTTATCATACCATACCATTGTCTGATTTCAGCTTGAGTGATACCCTGATGCTCGCTCCCTTCCCAATACATATTCAATGTCATATAGCACTATATGAAATATAGTGAATGAATATAGTAATGATAAAACATATAGTGTTCGCACAGAAACCGGCAAGTTGGCAACCCTGCCCACCGACGTTTATGATGCGAGGGCATCAGATGTCGAAGCGTCGCTGCAGAACGAATGTCATAGCGTGCGGGACGACCTGTCAGTAGGTGTTTCCGGGTTTTTATTTAGAGTGGAAAGAAAAGATAGCTAGAGTAGCTGAAGTGAAAATTGTAGATTGTAAAACGAAAAATTCCTGAAAAATAGTAATAGTGAAATAAAAGAACGTAGATTAAACGAAGAAGAGAGGTGAATATTTAATTGTTACATCCACTAAGTTTCGGTCGAGTTGAGGATCACTTTAAACGGAGTCATCAACGCAGGGTCCGAGTTTGAGGCTAGTCCGTCCGCTGATCCGTGTAACCTGAAAGACGATACGTCCTGCAGTGCTTGAAGCCACAATCGACGTAGGGTGCGCTCGAAATAAAGGCCCACCGAATTTTGAAGCAATTATATACCGCTATCAGATCCGGTTCAACTTTTATTTACGCCCGTTGACAAACCTTTAAAATTCGTGGTGTCCTGGATGGATAAAATGAGGATCGCTCTGCAGGGGAACAGCCGGAGCCAAGCTTCGTGGCTTGTTTGCGACCGGATGAGGTGGAGGACATGGTCCAGTGCGATCATTGCGACGCGTGGAGCCATTATACGTGCGCTGGAGTAGATGAGAACATCGCCAACCATTCTTAGGTATGCGGCCACTGTACCGGCCGTTGAAGCTCTGAAGCACAACAAGGATTCTCAAGTGGCTATGGTGGAACTCAAGAAAAGGGTTGAGCAGTGCGAGCAGCGCGCCAACCCAACACCCGATCAACTCGCCGATCTCCATACTCAACTGGAAATGTGTCAAAAGCTTCTTGAAGGTTTCCAGGCCGGAAAGCATTCCTTCGAACCAAGTCAACAAGTTGTGCAAGTTCAGTCAAAAACGACGGTGGAAACATCGCGAATGCAGAAACCTACCGGAACCATTCCGAAAGCAAATCGGATATTGCCACCGATTCCGGACGAATCCGGAGCAGTCGGAGGAGTCATCCATCCGGATCATATCTGGCCCACAATTGATAAGTTGCGGATGCGTTTGCGTTAATTTGACAGTTTTCCCATAGGTTTTCTGTCAAATTTACGT
>JAHHFK020005917.1:642500-958468 GCA_024533555.2 Aedes koreicus
TCCACATAGAACTTGCTCTTGCCGGTGAAAAACTCCAACCCCGGAATTTGCTTGAAATCGGCTTTTATATACGTTTCGTCGTCCATCACACAGCAGCCATATTTTGTCAGCATCTTCTCGTAGAGCTTCCGTGCCCGAGTTTTAGCCGTTGATTGTTGCCGCTCATCGCGGTTTGGGAAGTTCTGTACCTTGTATGTATGTAGTCCAGCTCTCTTCTTTGCATTCTGGACGTAGCTCTGCGACATGCCGATCTTTTTAGCCAAATCACGGCTTGAGACGTTGGGATTTGCTTTAATCATCCGCTTCACCTTTCCCTCCGTCTTTTTGTTCTCCGGTCCCGGTTTTCTTCCAGCTTCTTTGCCGTGGTCCAACGTCAACCGCTCCTGAAACCGCTTCAACACTCTGGAGACGGTTGAATGGTGAATGTTCAACATTTTTCCCAACTGCCGGTGCGACAGGTCAGGAAATTCCAGGTGTTTGGAAAGAATTTGTTCTCTCGACTCGCGTTGGTTCACCTCCATTTTCGTTGAATCGAAAAACACGACTTCGAGTTTGACAGCATGTAAACAATACACATCAATGAGAAAGTGTGCAAAATTTGGTTGATTTTTACCCAATGGTAAAAAAGTTATGCCCTGTTGAATGTGTCGCAATAATTTCGTGTTCGCCCTTTAGTGTTGAAAAGTTTAAGAAAGATTCGCCAAAAGTGGTGAAAATGGTAGGAGAAAGCACTGTGAAGAAGCTTATGAGTTGTGCTAAGGGGAAAGTTAGAAAACTCGCCTACTTTACGAAAATCAAGCAAATTGAAATGAAGATGGAAAGAAAACATTCATTGTTATTTACTATGTTTGAGAATCAAATAATCAAAAATCACAGTATGGTCTTTTTTATTTGAGAAAGAAAGTGTATTTATATTTTTCAGAACAGTCCATATTTTGCCATACCTTAGAATTTAAGTAAGCTTGTCCATTGGCCATTTTTTTTTTTAATCCATTGTACTGTGATTTTGGCACCGCACAAACAAAGGAGGGACCTTGTACAACGGAAGCATCCTGCTCTGCAAACCCTCAGTACGGTAAACTTCGGCATTGATCGTACCTTTAAAGGTTCCGGCAATTGAACTGCTACATTACGTCAACAGGCATTATTACGTTGCACACGAAACTGTACTTGACGACCCTTCGTCGCTTTGTTTACATTGTGTCTTGGCTGTCAGTGGATGTATGTGTTACTCCGAGTGATGTCCGGAAAAATGGATCTCGAAGGACATAGTTCGTGGGCTGTCAGATTTACGTGTGTGCAGAAGTTTTGTACACAGTACAGTCAAAAATTACCTGTATACCGGAAGTACCAAAAGTACCGGCATGGTGGGGGACGTTGAGGCGCCTTAATAGAAATTCTCGACGTAGTGCCACTGGATCGAGGTTTCGGTCCGATCCTGAAAGATAAACTTGAGACCAATCCCTACAAGATCCAGAAGGTTCAAGACCATTTGGTGAGGCAGAAACAAGAACGGGTAAAAAGAGCGATGGCGCTGCTGAAGAGGGCCGCGGGAGGAAGGTTGGAGAATTGTTTACCGAACGAAAAACTCTTCACCGCACAGCAGTTTGATTGCCAGAAAGATCACGAACCGATGCCAACGTGCTGACGGCCACCAGGTGACAGAAAAAAAGATTGGGGGGGGGGTGGGGACGGGACTCACGTGGGGGGGGTGGACACAGTTGGGTTGTGTTTGTGGGGGAGAGAAAATTTTGTTAATACACATGTTTTGTAAGGTATAATACTTAAAAAAAAAAAAAAGAACCCAATGAAGAACTTAAAAATATGGAATAATTATGTATTGGTTTGGAAACTGCAGTAAAGGGCGAACAGGAAATTATTGCGACACATTCAACAGGGCATAACTTTTTTACCATTGGGTAAAAATCAACCAAATTTTGCACATTTTCTCATTTATGTGTATTGTTAACATGCTGTCGAAGTCGTGTTTTTCGATTCAACGAAAATGGAGGTGAACCAACGCGAGTCGAGAGAACAAATTCTTTCCAAACACCTGGAATTTCCTGACCTGTCGCACCGGCAGTTGGGAAAATGTTGAACATTCACCATTCAACCGTCTCCAGAGTGTTTAAGCGGTTCCAGGAGCGGTTGACGTTGGACCACGGCAAAGGAGCTGGAAGAAATCCGGGACCGGAGAACAAAAAGACGGAGGGAAAGGTGAAGTGGATGATTAAAGCAAATCCCAACGTCTCAAGCCGTGATTTGGCTAAAAAGATCGGCATGTCGCAGAGCTACGTCCAGAATGCAAAGAAGAGAGCTGGACTACATACATACAAGGTACAGAACTTCCCAAACCGCGATGAGCGGCAACAATCGACGGCTAAAACTCGGGCACGGAAGCTCTACGAGAAGATGCTGACAAAATATGGCTGCTGTGTGATGGACGACGAAACGTATATAAAAGCCGATTTTAAGCAAATTCCGGGGTTGGAGTTTTTCACCGGCAAGAGCAAGTTCTATGTGGACGACAAATTTAAGAAGAAGAAAATGTCGAAGTTCGCCTCCAAATATCTCATTTGGCAGGCCATCTGCTCTTGCGGACTGAGGAGTGAGTCTTTCGTGACAAAGGGCACAGTAAATGGCGAGATCTACAAATCTGAGTGCCTCGAGAAGCGCCTTTTGCCGTTCTTGCAGCAGCACGACGAAGCTCCGCTATTTTGGCCAGATTTGGCATCATGCCACTATTCTAAAAGTGTCCTGGAGTGGTATGAGGCCAATTCTGTCCATTTTGTTCCAAAGGACATGAATCCGCCAAACTGTCCGGAGCTGCGCCCGGTGGAGCAGTACTGGGCAATGATGAAGCGGGAACTTCGGAAGAGCAAGAAGACAGTCAAAGACGAGAAGAACATGTTAAGAAAATGGAAAAAAACTGAGAAACTGGTACCGGATGATACTGTAAAGACTTTGATGGAGGGCATCAAGCGAAAATGCGTTCAATTTTACACTCAAGGCTCCATCGATTAAAATTTTGGTTTGATTCTAAACATTATAAGAAAATTGGCATGAAATTTTCGGTGTCGCAATAATTTCGTGTTTGCCCTTTATTATACAGTATTATTAGTAGAATTCGCCTCAGCTTTTTTTTTGCACCGATATTTTAGCAAGGTCAATACCGTGTGAAGAAGAGAAATACTCATGTTGGTGCGTCAACTTTGTCGCCAGCTGTGGTCCAAGCCACTTAATGAAATCAGTTCAAATTTTGTCCACATTATTTCCTATACTTTTTTAGGCTGTGCTGAAATTTTTATTATGCTACATAAATTTTTCACAAAAGTACGTATTTTTTAAATTGGTATGTCCAAAAACAACTTTTTTGACATATGTTATCAAAACTTCAAATTTATAAATCTTATCAACATGAAATTTTGGTTACATGAGGTCAATACATTAGTTATAGTTCTGTCAAAAATTCAGCCAAAAATATTGATAATTGACAAAATTACAGAAGGTTGAATATGACGGTTTATGGAAGCAAAATGTTGCTCGGCTTTGTTTTTGCTACTGAGTGTATTTGATTTGGCAGGCCATATGTAGTTGTGGTCGTAAATCTAAAAATTTCGTCTCTACCGGCACTATAAATAAGGTTGTGTACGAGAAAGAATGTCTGCAAAAGCGGTTGCTACCGTTTATCAGAAGCCACGACTCTCCAGCTCTGTTTTGGCCTGATTTCTCCTCTTGTCACTATGTAAAATCCGTCCTGCAATAGTATAAGGTGCAATAGGTACGTGCCAAAAACAGCCAATCCACCAAACTGTCCAGAACTTCCAGAAGTATTGGGCTCTAGTTAAGCGGAAACTCTTCGAAACTAAGAAGAAAGCAAATGGCACCGATGATTTCAAGAGAAGCTGGAGAATAGCCACGGCGCGCGTATCTGAGAATACCGTACGGAGCCTGATGGCGGTTGTACCACAGAGAGTTAGAGAATTTTACAGAAAGAAAGAAAAACATCTTAAGGAACTGTTTCTAATGTAGATATAACTCTTGAATTATGTTTAAACTATTTTGCTGCTATTATTTTGGTGTCCGAAATTTAACGTCGGCAGGATTCAATAAGTTGACTGAAATAGAAGAAATTTTATTTATTGACTTTACTAGGCGCAGACTTTTTGAATATGAAACTTGTTGAACAGGTTAAACTTTTGATCATGAGATGCCTCTGGAATCTGCCGATACTTGGGTCAAGACTATTCTTTATTCATTTGGACGGAAAATTGCGTGCACATATTCATAAATTCATAAACTGCCAAAATATTATTTGAATGCTTGAACGCTACAAACTAACATCAAATTATCCTTATATGAAAAATCGACACTTTTTCATACTTGTTACTTTAGCGTAATTCCGTTGCGTAGAGTTAAGTTTTTAATACCTTAGCTACTATTAAAGATTTGCAAGTTGCTGAGTGGTCGTCTTATTCGTCGTCATTAATTGTGCTCCCCACAACCTATTGCAAGCTTATCAGCATGGCCGGCACCTTAGGCTAATATTAATTAACCGTAACATAATTACCAATTCCAAAAATCCTTTGGCAAACCGCTTCAAAACATTATACATACTGATAGCTAACATGTTCGGCAATGATATCTCAACAACCCTCCTGACTGCGGCACTGTTCATTGCCTGATGATAGCTATTATCGCCAAACACTCACGGTTCGCGTGTGTCCATACTTCGTCGAGTTCAGAAACCATTATTACTTTCCGGTTTTTTCCTCTCTGTTTCCTTCGTCATCATTTTTCATCCTCCGCTCCCTGGTAGTCGTCGTCCTTCATTCCGGACCGCCGCCGCCCTTATCCCGAAGGCAAATTTATTCATAAAAGCAATGCAACCCCTATTAATTCGCGTGATTTCACCCTCTTGTTTTGCCTCGATGGGTCGCCCTGCTGCGATGGCTTTGACGTTGACGTCGACGACGACGACGACGACGACGTTGTCGGCGATGGCAGAGAAAATTATAATAAAATGTGTGTAGATCCTTGTGTGTGCGTGTCCGGAGGGCGCCCACCGCTGATTGTTTTCCACCCCACTTTTCGTTCCATATTCTCTTATTATCCTGCATCGGTTGCCGCCATCGCCGTCGTATTCCATTCCATGTCACCGCACAACGTTATTTGGTCAATAAATAAATTACACACTGGCACAGCACCAGCGTCGAATTCGAATCATCCCGCGCGTCATCACCCCCCAAACTGGCAATAATCTAATGGAATCTATTACAAGACCCGACGTCCTGGTCCTTTTCCTTCCGCTTTGGATCGAAGCACACAACGAAATAAGCTGTGAGTTCGTTTGTTCCTTGTTGTTTAATTTCCCCGCTCCATCCGCTCTTCCCATATTATTCCATTTAACCAAATTCCACTCATTTAGTCCTTGATAATCATATTTCACCCTTGTCGTCATCGTCGTCATCATTCGGATTCGTCCCTGCTGCTTCCCTTTGCCCATTGCCATTGTCCCTTCGAGCTGTCGTCGGCGATGGATCGTCGCATTCTTTTGTGTGTTTTTATTTCAATCTACTGACTGCGGGTCGTTACTTTTGCTTCCTTCACTCCCTCGCTCAAAGAACGGATATTAGCTCTCGGTTGATGTCCTTGGCGGTGGCGGTGTGTGCGACATGTGGGAATCCAAGGATGATGCTTCACGCTTCCGCGCGGGTTCGTTATTATTTATTTTGATTATTATTTGCGGAAGGAACGTGTTGCAATTGATTTTATCTCAAGTGGACGATTGCTGCAATTGAAGTGCAGATGATGGATGTAGTTGGGTGATGCCTCCATTTTTTTGGACATACTGCAAAACATGAATGTTTTTTTTATGGATGTTTGACGATTGCAGGATGTTGTAAGCAATACAACAACTTTGAGGTAGTCCTAGGATGAATTTTGATTAAATATTTTTCATTTGATTCATTCATTTGACCTTTCAAAGAGAAAAAAAAACTCCGAAAATCACCAAGACTTTTATGATCTAGCAGGTATTTTTTCTTAGGTGAAGAAATTAGCGCTCTCTGAATTGCCTCTGTTGTCGGTGTCTACACTGAGATTAAAAAGAAAGAGTATTGATTATTTTTATTTATAAGACCAACTACAATTTAACGTGGTAGGCTCGAAACATAGAATTAATTTGAATTTTCGGACCAAAGGAGATGAATCCACCAAATTCGCTGAAACTTCATTTATTCAAAAAGCACTTCTCTAAGATTTCAAAATTTTTGAAAATTGGGCTGGAATTGGAACAAGTTCGGACTACGGTAAAGAAACTAGCAATATTAGTTGTGTGTGTGTGTGTGTGTGTGTGTGTGTGTGTGTGTGTGTGTGTGTGTGTGTGTGTGTGTGTGTGTGTGTGTGTGTACAATCCAACTCCCACTGTCCGGCAGTGCTTTTATGGAAGAAAAATGTCTGCAGCTATCATGCTTTTATCCTAATCCCAAACTGTAAACATTTTTAGCCCGGGTGTTGAAAGGTGATAGCTCTGTTGAGATCCAGTGACCCATTTCAGAATGCCTGGTCACTCACGTCCATTCCGAGGTCACTTTCACTTACAACAAGCCCCGCATAAACGCAATACTTATATCAATTGGATATTTGTACTATATTTACACTTCCATTATCGCAACATGTTCTGTTACGATCATGGCACGTATTTAGTAGTATGTATTTAGTATTTGTTTATAATTGCTTAGATCTCACCAGTAATGTTTGATGTTTCCTTGCTGATCCTGCTCCTTTTGTTCCACTTTTCGTATTTTTTTTCGTATCTTCCGCTGTAATGAGAATATTTGTATTTAGTTCGATCCTGCATCAACTTCTTAGTAGTATTTTTTTCACTTCTTTTTTTATCAAGTTTGTCAAAACAGGATATTAGATATTGTCTTCAAAATTGGGTAGAAGTAAATTATTTGTTGCTTTGCAAACCAGCTCTCCTCGATGTCCTAGATCTCGGCCAAGTTCTGCTGGACCCGCAGCTGCTGCAGTCGGCACTCGTCCACATCAAGCCGGCCGTCGCCGACGTGTCGGATATCTGCGTCTAATACACTCTTCTTACACAGATTCATTTACAAACTAAGCCTGCGCACCGAATCAAAATTCACTTTGGCAAGGTTTTGGTATTTTGTTCTAAAATCTAGTTCTAGATATTGGCACTTTATTTCTGCTCAGATTTTCCGTCTTCAATATTCTTCCTCAAACGTAGCAATTGCCAGCTCAGGTTCGATGCAAGCAGCAGCAGCTATCACGCCGTTCATTTTGAACGATCAGACAGCAGACCCCATAAAAAATTAAAGTATCATAGAAGACAAAAATTCTATTAATACAAATTTCCAACTTGAATGCTGTACATGGCATTTTAAGAGACAATTAAATTACTTGACCATGTAAAAAGCGGCTGCAGTAAGTCAATACGAGTACATAATATGCGTGTGTACAAAACATATCTGACATCCACTGGATTGTTACTGAAAAAATATAATTAGATTTGTATTAATATCCTACTAGTCCTGGAAATGCAGAAAATATCATTCCAAATATCAAAACTATAATTTCAATGAGAGATATTATTTTATAATACATGTTGTTAAAACATGTCTTTATATTGTTCTAGTTACATTTATATGATAGCAATTGGAGCGATCGCAGAGCCCAGTGTGATGCTTTCTGCAATAAATGGCTTATCTAATCCTAATACCCCTAAACACAATATTAAAATATAATCCTATACTGCCCATAAGCGCATGTCAGTAATATAGTAGTTAATGTTCAGAAGTGAAAATTCCATGTAAATGTTATGCTGGAATGCTGAAAAACAAATTCAGCTTTTTATCCATGTCATGTTGCTCCAGGCTCCTGAGATAAATGGTTTTGGAATGCACGATGATTCCAAAGCCTGCTGAAATCATTAATTGATATGAGAATGGAAAATTATATGATATGATTTACAGGTCGCACCCCCTCACTTCGCTATTGTCAGATTGACAACATTGCCCAGGCTACGCCAACCAGCGTCTCCATGTTTCAGCTGGCAGTCTTTTGTGATCATATGACTCGTGGCCGCGTGAGGTAGGAACTTGTGAGGACCAGAGGTCGGTTGCACCCTCCTTCGAAGTTGTCAACTCACCATTTGAAGCCCTAGCAATATTAGTTGGTTGTAACATAAAAAGAGGAATAAAAAGAAAAATGCGAATAACCTTCTGTAATGTGGAAATAACTAGACTAAAATCGGAACCGTTAGTCAAAACTAGAGTTTTTTTATTTCCAGAAAGTTTAAAAAAATTCCGATAAAATGTAAAATATCTGTGTGAGAGAAATTATAAGTGTGCCATTTTTATCGAATACACCCTTTAAATTCTTAAAAGCACTGATTTAGAATCTTTCGAAAATTTGACCAAACTTTCGTTGAATTAAAGAATTGAAAGATTGCAAAATTCACAAACAACTGGAAGAGTCGCCGAACAATTTCAAGACAAGTTATGGTTTTTGAAAAGTGTGTAGAACTACAGAGAAGCTCAAAGAACTTTGATATTGTTGGAAGCAGTTCGAACATTTTTTATAGCAGCCATTTATGAATGTCGAGTCGGCCGTCACTTTGCTCGACAGTTCATTTTGATACGCGTTTTTCATCAGCAAGTGGTAATTGCCTGAGCAAGGTAAGAAATGCACAAAGTATAAAAATAACAAATAACAAATAACAAACTATCGTTAGTTGTAACGGCTTATCGAACTGACGTCAGAGTCTTTTGGGGAGTTGGAGACAACATAAGTTGGAGTTGGAGACAACATTTCTGCTAAGCAGAAAGGACCACCAATTCACCTTGGCACGGAATGGCAAAAAGTAAGTTTTAATTTGTTGCGTGAATACTACTAACATTGGCTCTCGAGCCCGGGCGGTGGCCTCACGGATGATTAAGAACAACCGTAAAAGTGATGAGCTTTTGAAATTAATCTTGGAACTTTGATAGTTTTCAAAAGGCATAATTTCAGTACATTTGAACTTGCGATTTGGAAATTTACCCTCGAGTGAAGGGGTTTATGAAATTGGTCCTAGATGTCTAGAAGTATAGCATAAAGTTGCCCAAAAGTTAGGGGACACTCCCAGAAATTCAGAAGGAGACTTCCCAGAGCTTCAGGAAGAAACTTTCTCGAAGTTCCAGAAGAGACTTTCTCAAAATAAAAACTTCTCCGAAGCATACGGAGCACAAGCAGGAATATCCCAGAAATTCGGAAACAAAGTTCAAGATCATACTTTCAAGAATACTTCACAGAAGTTCAGGAGAGAACTTCCGGGAAATTCAAGACAGATCTTCCCCGAAGTTAAGGGGATGACTTTTAGAACTCTAAGAAAAAGTATAGAGGATTTATGGAAGTTTATGGTGAAACTTTTTTAGAGGAGAACTTCCCCGAAATTCAAGATAGAACTTCCCAAAAGTTCAAAAAAAAAATCTTCCCTGAAGATCAGGAGGAAACTTACCAAAGAGGGCACTATTTATAATTTCTCGGCAATTCAGGAACAAACTTCCACATATCTCAGGATGATACATCCTAGAAGTTCAGGAGAGTATTTCGCTGAAGTCCAGGAGAAGACTTCGCAGAAGTTTAGGAGAGGACCTGCCAACAGTTTAGTTGGAACTTCCCGTGGCGCATGAGAGCTAGAGAATTCCAAAAACAGGCTTTCTCAAATTTCAGGAAGAAACCTCTCTAAAGAACAAAAAGAAACTGTAAGCATACGGGGTACTTCCTAGTAATTCGAGTAGAAATTTGTCAGAAATTCAGATGCAAACTTCTCCGTAGTTCATGAGAAAACTTCCCTGAAAATCAGAGGAGGACTTCTCAGAAGTTCAGTAACAAATGCGTCCAAGAAATTTAAAGGGATTTTCCTAGAAATTCTGGAGAAAACTTGCTCAAATTTTCAGAGAAATTTCTAAAATTAGGATGGAATTTTAGTTTAGAAATAAACTAAGTGCAAGAAAAAACCTACCAAAGGAGTTCAAGGAGATTTTTCTCCAGAGTTCTGGAGGGTTAGACTAGGGATGTTAGATGTTAATTACTAAGATATTCAGGAGTGACTCCAAGAAGTTCATGAGGAGACTTGCCAAAATTTCAGGAGGAAAAATTCCAAAAGTTTAGCAGGGAGCTTTGCAGAAGATGAGGTGAGAATTTCCTTGAAATTCAAGAGATAATCAGTGACGAACCGAAAAAGCAGCCCAACAAAAATCATTCGTATAACCATAATGATATTCATTGCCCATGGCGCATTATTAAAATATGGTAATCATCATCTTCCCACCCGCTCGTACATAGCATGAGCATGAGCATGATTGACCGCCCGAGGTTGCTACTCCGTTATTGTCAGATCAGTTGTTTTTACAGAGAGAACCAGTAGATAATGCTTGGGACTAACATACATCCTCAATGTGTAATAACTGGTGATCCCAATCTAAGGCAATACCGGCGCCTGCCCCGCCCAAAGGCGGGTCAAGAAGGGAATAGGTAGGAATGTGTTGACGTGTTTGAACTCGCTTTGAAGGAAGCCGCGGAGTCCACTGCACTTCCACGAGAAATCACTGGGATGAGTTGGTTAAACTGGTTGAGTTTGAAGCAGGATCAGTTTCGGTAAACGGTGTGCTGAATTCAACTGACGGCGGCAGCGAATAAGATATTTTACTAGGTTCCCGGTTTATTTGCTGTACAGAGATCAAAGTAAATTATTCAAATTTTGGCACCAATTAAAACCAACAGTTAGGATGCTGTTGGGGCCACTCATAAATATGGTTGGTTTATTTCAGCATAATACTAAAATACGTTAATACTTCGAGTTCAAGAACCGATCTAAACTAACAGGAAGAATGCTGTTGGGGCCACTCACAAGTATGAATGGTTTATTTCATAGTTAAAATTTGTTGTATTTATAATTTGAAAATCACTTCGAAATACATCTCAGTGCACAAACGTTTACTCGTTTTCATTTCCTTGTTTTCCGATGTAGGCCAATGCGAGTTGACGTATCTTTGAAATTCTTATTTGTGATTTGTTTTGCTGTTCTTATTTGCATTCAGTATGCGTGAGTTCTTGCTGTTCATGCAAGATTGCCAGCTTTAGTTCTCTCTTATTCCCATTTGAAAAACAGAATAATCAGTTCATCTTGCAACCAGTGAATTTAAAAAAGCCACATTCATTAAAGCCTGTTGATTTTTTTCGCCAGTTTCGAAAGTGCTGCACAGTTTCTTTGAATCCGTGTTAGATTAATTATTAATCCTGTATTACGCATCCTTGCTCTGCTCCATCATCACCTTACAATGGCCTCGGCAAGTTGACAAAACAGCAAAAAACGTAAACGAACGCTCATGGATTGGTAGAGTGCCGCTTCGGATACGCTTGAAACATTCATTGCGTAGATATTCAGTGAATTGAATGAACTTTTCATTCCCTGTGAGATGGCAAAATGAACTTGAATTACTTTCTTGTTCATTGTCATTGAACCGAAAAACGAATGAGTGTGGAACGATTTCGTGGAATAGCAAATGCGGATGAAGATAAATCAAAAATCATCACTGAAATAGTTGTTCAGTAGGTTGAAGTTGTGGAAAGATGGACAATGAATTTATTATTGATTCAGTTCATGTTGCCTCAGTAAAGTGAATATAATTTTTTTCAACTCTGGTTTATTTCAATGGAATACAAGATTACGTTGAAATATCGAATTTGAGAACCGATTGAAACCAACAGTAAGGATGCTGTTGGGGACACTCACAAGTGCGGGTGGTTTATTTCAAAAGATTACAAAAAAACATTTGAATTTTTAGTTTTAGGTCCGAACGTCCTAACCGTTCGCACATAGGACAACACACTCATGTTCGAATTACAATTCCATGGTTTCCATCTCACCTCGGTTGACAGATTTAATCGGGGCAGCCCCCTCGTTATTATATTTTTTTCTTCAAAGCGCTGATCTTTTTACATAATATATCAAATAATTGGAGGTGTACGTATTTTAATTTTTTTGAGCTACATTTTTTTCTAAAATTCTATGTTTTTAGTTTTTGCTGACTATACTACCATGCGTTTCCATTAGTTAAAATAACTTGTCATCCATGCGTCCCCATCTATCTAAAGCGATTTTTATGAGTTCATGTAGCTTTTTGAGAGCTGTTATCATATTTGGAATTTTAAAATCTCCTTCCAACAACAAGATTGAACAATTGGTCAAAAGAGCGAGCTATCTAACATGAACATGTCCCAATGGGCGGGGAGAAGAGCCCGCCCTCTATTCACAAACAGTTAGCTATGGGGAGTTGGCATTCCCATTCTCCCCATCCAGAGTGCTTCAATCGGGTGCCCTGATGGTCCCACTCATTTCCCTGTATTAGCATTAATACAGATTAGATAGGATGGGCATCCGTATCTACTTTATAAGTTCTTCAATTTGTTGATCCTGAAATGACAGAGATGTTGTATATTACTTTCTGAATAGTTCAGGTTCAGTTTAAAAAGACCTAAACATGAAATCCTGTATGTATCCATGCAATGCTGAAGGATCAGTTGACGTCACGAACTTTTTTCAATTGAAGCTTGAATTGAACTGATTCTTCAGCATGAATATCAATACCGTCAGTGTGTCGAGAACACGTTAAACATGAAGGGTCCATTCGGTGCCCTCTAAACGTAAATAGAAATATAAGGCCAATTGAAGGACCAGGATTAGTACCGAGAAACAACAAAATATTAATCAAAGCTAAAAGAAACTGGAAAGTAGAGTTGTAGTAAAAGTGCGTAGTCAGCTGTTGTAGTGGCATGTCCGATGTTCAAACAGTTTGATCGAGAGGTTTCGGATGTT
Source organism: Aedes koreicus (assembly GCA_024533555.2). NCBI lineage: Eukaryota > Metazoa > Arthropoda > Insecta > Diptera > Culicidae > Aedes > Aedes koreicus. Next base: position 655,387 of record JAHHFK020005917.1, read on the forward strand.
AATGAGGTTAAAATGAACGTCACATCCACGATGATGAATGGGACAGAGAACAAATAACTAAATACGCGAAGCACAGAAGACAAAATTCATGTCAAAGTTTCTGAATTACCTCATCCAGATGGAGCCTAAAAATTAAAGCAAATACAAGATAAAATAGAAAGGGTTAAAAAAAATGGTTGGAAGGAAGATGTTGTGAGGACGGAGAAAGCCTTAATTTAACATGTTATCCAGTATTGAGTTTTTCATTTCTTTGAATTTGAAGCTGAATGTACTAAATGCACTTCTACAATAATTAAGTGCAGGGTGGCCACAGACTCGGGAAAATCGGGAAATGCGGGAAAAATGCGGGAATCCAAAATCATCGGGAAATAGTCGGGAATTTAAAGATCCATCGGGAATTTTTGTTTTATGACAGGAACCATGCTCACACCTTTTTCAAATTGATGATTTGGACATGGATTTGGTCACCATCTATTAACTTTTGGTAACGACAAGTGCGCGATCGCCATCTTGTTCTACAAGATACGAAGACCAGTCTCCGTGGTCTAGCGCAGATCCAAAGGATTCCGGTTTTGCACATTGCAAGTGGTGCAAACGTAGTTTCGAAATTAATTCTATGGGCGAGTTGCCTTCGCCAGCTCCAAATTTAGCCAATTAGTAATTTTAGCCATAAAATCTAGTGTGATTCAACAGGTGTACCTGCAACGCTCGATTGCGGTAACGATTTCGTTCTCGTTAATAAACAAATCAATTTAAGTAGGTACTTCAGCTGCATTAACCCATTCTTACCCATGGTGTGTATAGAGCACCAACATGTTTTTTTTAAATTCAAGCATAAAACAATTTGGATAATATTGTAATGCAATTTTTGGAACATTTTTGTAAGCTTATAACATTACTAGTATAGTAATGTGGAATGTCGACTTGGAAATCGGGTTTGCCTCTAAATAGGCAAGTGAGAGAATTCGCACAAAATTCCGACAAGGACGTTTTGGCATTCCGCAACAAGCGTTGGTCTTTTTACTGTGGTTTTTTAGAAGGCTTCTCAACAAATCTCCATTAACATACCCTTAAAGCGTTACGTAACCTGCATTAACCCTGGTGGTATTTCTCACTTCACGAACTTAGCTAAAAAGCGTCTGGAGCTGTGTCTGGAAACGTTCGTAGATAAAGACCATCTAAGCGCTGCAGTTGCTGACAAAGTGGAAGAAGAATTTGACATTGCAGGCCGGATTCTAGAGAAAAGAACAGCATTTGGACAAATTTTACTTAGAACTGATTGGTCATTCCAAGAAGGAACTGCCAAATTTGACAACATTTGTTAAAAAAAGTGCTGATTCTGTCGCACGGAAATACAATGGAGCGAGGGTTTTCAATAAATGGTGTTGAACCAAACTGAAATGGGTTTGGTTGCTCAGAGAATTTTCTACGAAGCTATAACGCAGGAACTGTCAGCGACGTTGAAATCACGAAGTGCCAAATACGGCGATTCGCTGACAGTACAAAAAAGTGAAGGTGAATTTCAAAAAATGTAGAGAGAAGCAAAAAAAAAAAAAGAATGCCTAGAGGGATGCAGCGTGCATTGACAAATAAATAAAATGCTTCATAATAGAGAGCAGATACCTACACTGATAGGCAAAATAAAGTGCCCACCTCATTGTTTTTTTCAATTTCTCTCATTTACTTGGTTCAAATTAAAGTAAACACACTGTATTTTTTTTATTATCTTAGTCGTACCGGTTATTACAAATGGATTCAAAAGCATTTCACACTCACACTTCCACGAATTGCTTGCCAAACCATTGTTTGGCCGCCTGCCGCCAATGTACATTTTTATTCTAGATCAATTTTTGACAAAATCTTAAATAAGTCAAGTTCAATCACAAATACTTATACTTCAAAAGCCGTACACTGATAGGCAAAATAAAGTGCCCACCTCATCGTTTTTTCAATTTCTCTCATTTACTTGGTTCAAATTAAAGTAAACACACTGTATTTTTTTTATTATCTTATTTTTTATATTCTTTTTAAGTTTCACTTATGGAATACTGAAAAAAAGGAGTTTTACTTTAAGAAAAAAAAATCAATTTGTGTTGAAAAAAAACAGTGACAAAACAAAGTGCCCACTTCATTTAGGCTACAGAAAACATAAATTAAAGTAAAATAAAAGCATTTCAATAATTGATGTGTCCTCCTTTGGCCTTCAGGACCTCCTGCAGGCGCTTCGACATGCTCTCGACCAGGTTCTTTAGGTGCTGTGGATCTAGCTCTTCCCAGGCGCGGTCCAGGGCTTCAAAATAATTATTTGTATTGGTAACACCAGTTTTGTCAAACCTGGAATCGAGAATCTCCCACAAATTCTCGATGAGATTGAGGTCCGGGCTTAGTGGAGGCCATTCCAGCGGTTTGATCCGACAAGACCGGAAGAAAGACTTGGTCTTCTTGGCAGTATGCTTCGGGTCGTTGTCCTGCTGGAATACGAACTTCTCTTCAAGGCCCGTCTGGATCAGCGAAACCTCCAGATTTTCTCGCAGGATGTTGATGTAAGAATCTGCCGTCATTATCCCGTCGATTTTCACAATGCTTCCCACTCCACCCCACGAAAAACACCCCCAGACCATCACATTTCCTCCTCCATGCTTCATCGTGCCTTGGATGTGGCGCTCCTGAAGCTCCTCTCCCGATCTGCACCAAAAACGAACCCGCCGCTTTCGGTTAAACAGCTCGAATTTTGATTCGTCCGTCCAGAGAACCGTTTTCCAGAACTCTAGGGGCTTATCAGCATGCTCCTTAGCAAACTTAAGCCGTTTGGCTTTGTTTGCCTTGCTGATAAATGGGCGCTTCCGGGCAAGTTTGCTATTCAACCCCTGTGCTACGAGACGGCGACAAACAGTTCAACTGAAAACTGAAAACTGAAAGGTTTCCTGGATCTCGCGGACAGTTACCTTCAGGTTCATCTTGACTTCGCGCATGATCTTGGTGTCCGTTCTCGCATCCGTTTTCCGCTTCCTGCCTCTGCCAGGGCAATCCACCACTGATCCACACGTTTTAAGCTTCAGAAGAATTTTGCCAACCGCTGCCTTCTTGATACTGTACTTCTTAGCGACAGCCCGGTGCGATTCACCGTTTTGCACATCACGAACGACCAATTTTCGGATACACAAGGGAATTGTTTTCGAAAGCACTGCGTTCTCCATTTTTTTTTTTTCAATTGAATCAAATGCGATCACGTATACAAATGCACCAGGTTGCGCCGTTTGCTTCAAAACATGTCAAAATATCAAAACATAAACAATCGAGGGGTCTTCCAATGGAAACTTATCGAAAACATATCGATTTTTGAAGTGGGCACTCTATTTGTCACTGTTTCTTTTTTCAACACAAATTCATTTTTTTTTTCTTAAAGTAAAACTCCTTTTTTTTCAGTATTCCATAAGTGAAACTTAAAAAGAATATAAAAAATAAGATAATAAAAAAAAATACAGTGTGTTTACCTTAATTTGAACCAAGTAAATGAGAGAAATTGAAAAAACGATGAGGTGGGCACTTTATTTTGCCTATCAGTGTACGGCTTTTGAAGTATAAGTATTTGTGATTGAACTTGACTTATTTAAGATTTTGTCAAAAATTGATCTAGAATAAAAATGTACATTGGCGGCAGGCGGCCAAACAATGGTTTGGCAAGCAATTCGTGGAAGTGTGAGTGTGAAATGCTTTTGAATCCATTTGTAATAACCGGTACGATGACTGCAGATGTTTATGTTTGGGAATGCTTGGCGCGGCGCCAGCTCCCCATGATCCGGAAACATAATAATCCAGCATTGTTTTGGCCGGATTTGGCATCAGTGCATTATGCGAAGGTCACGGTAGCCTTGTACAAAGCCTACGGAGTCAAACTCGTACCCAAGAAGATGAATCTTCCAAACTGTTCCCAGGCAAGTCAATTGAAACTTTTCGGGCTCTGACAAAGGTATATTTGCGCAATCATGTTAAGGCAGCGGACTCCACCACAACTTTTGAAAGAGACGAAAAAAGGGATCAAAAATCATTGGCAAACAGTCTGTGCAATGAGCAGTGTTAGATCAAAAGTTCGCTCTTTTTCGTACGATTTAATGGGTCTCGGAAATGGCACGTTGAAGAAGAATATTGTAGAGAACATAAAAGTGCAATAAAAACTCAATTTACTTAAAAACCGAGCTCATATTGTTATTTACAAATCGTGCTTAGACTTACTTGAAAACCTATAAAAGTCTGCCGTGTTTTAATTGCTTTTATTTTTCCTCTGTTCGGGACATAAACTACCGCGACCAGTAATTTGATCTATTGTAGTATATCCCGTATCCTTTGTTTAGTGCATGTCGAGTTACTTCATCACTATTGAGAAATGATAAAGTATTCGGTGTTGTTACAGTTGCCATTGTTTTTTTTGTTGGCAATGAATCGACTTCTATTGAAAGCTTCCGCTATTTAAACCCTTTCAAGTGTGAGAGCACTCTTCAAAGGCGCGCCCCTTTATCAGTCAAAACCGGATTCATTGCAAAGAAAACAAACAATGACTCCGATACTGACCATGCATCAGAACCCTAGTCATAACCAATTTAAACTATAGAGCATCAAATAGAAAATGAGAATTCAGATAAATGAAGACTAACCATGTTTTCCTTGTTCCAAGCTAATCCTCGGTGGCACAATCCGGGGTTTTGCCTTTTTACAAAAGAAAAAAAATGAAAAAGGGATAAAGATTTCCTTTAAACTAAAAAAAAAACAAATATATTCCCTAGTTTGAATTAATTGGGACTGGGGTACGTGTAGATCTATTACCCCGTAACGCACCATGAAAAGGTGACTACCAGCGTTGGGGGTGGTTTGTTTTTGTTGCTTTATAACATTGGATGGTAAGTTGGGGGGGTCGTGGTAGTGGGGGGGAAGGGAGAGTTTTTGGCCCGCGTTTCGGCGTGGTTTTGAATTTTAAACCGAGTAAGTCTGCATCATTTTGTACACGAAAATGCAAATGTGTCCTTTTTTTGTGTTTATTTTTTTTTTTTTTATTAATCATTTATTTGTACAGGCTCAATCGAATCAACTTTACAGAGCCAAGTTTTCATATTTATTTTACATTATTTATCTTATAACTAAAGTTAGGGGGATAGAACCGATTACTCGCGGCCGTCTCGAGGTTAATAGGAATAACAAATTACGGATGGGAAGATGGGTGGGAATTTAAAGTATGGTATACATAACACATTAATTTTAAATTCTAAATTGTCAAAAAACTTAAAACTATACAATGTATGGATTTCTTTTAACTTGAACATTTTTTTGAAAAAGAAAAAAAAAACACACAAACACAGATAAAAAAAAGAAAAAAAAACTTAAAGTAAACATACAGGTTAAACTAACTACAATCTAATGCTAATGTTAGTCAAAAACACATAAATTAATTGCATATACTCCAAATCACGCAAAGCCAAAATATCTCGAATTGGCACATTGGGTTGTCTACCTCGAGCCCGAAGGGAATCATTAAGCTCCGATCTGACTCCACGATGCTCAACACAAGACCAAATAACGTGATCTGCGTCCTGATAGCCTTGTCCACACTCACAGAGATTGCTGTCACTCAGCCCAACCCGGTATAAATGAGCGTTCAAAGAATGATGGGTGGTGAGGAGGGGAGGATGCGAAGGATGTAGTGTCGCCTCATCCTAAAGTTTTCGCGACTAGGGGGGATGGAGGGTGGCCGTCAATTTACTTTATTTATTGTAAGGGGGGGGGGGGGCTGACGAGTGACTGTTGACGAAAAATAGTAAAAAATTCATTGAAGGCGATTTGTCGATCATAAATATCGCCTTCTATAGCGCCCACCTTTGCAAGCGAGTCGCTTTCTCATTGCCCAGAATTAAACAATGAGAAGGGACTCATACAAAGGTGATGATAAAATAACGCGAAGATAAAGCACTTAGAAGCTCCTGTATTTTCATGAGAAAATACGAGGAGTACTTTACCGGCCTCAAAGAGCGAATAGCCTCTATAGAACTGAGACTATCCGTGAAAATGAAGTACTGATCCGGTGTTAGTGAGGCAACAATTTCTAGCGTAAAGTGTATTGCCGCTAATTCGGCGACATATACGGAACAAGGAGCTTGAAGTTTACGATTGGCGCTATAAATTTCATTGTATATACCAAAGCCTGCAGACTCCTCTATCAATGATCCGTCAGTGAAGAACGATTTAGTGGAATTAACTTGGCCAAACTTTGCAGCAAATATTACCGGAGCAATCATAGGACGATGATGCTCTGGAATTCCACGAAGCTCTTGCTTCATGGATAAATCAAAATGAACCGAACTGCCGAAGTCGGAGAAGCAAACACGATTGGGAATATTTGGCGAAGGGCTGACATCCTGTGTTATGTACCAATGGTACAATGTCATGAAGCGAGTTTGAGGTTTAAATTGGAGAAGTCTCTAGGTTTGATTTATGGGGGGTAATTTCACATGGGGGGGGCGGGGGAGAGAAACTGAAAATCGATCCGAGAGTGGCAACATGCCAACCAGCACTTCCAGACTCATCGTATGAGTCGAGTGCATACAACCTAACGCGATACGAAGACACCGATACTGAATACGTTCCAGTTTAATGATATGCGACCGAGCCGCCGACTGAAAACAAAAACTACCGTATTCCATAACCGACAAAATCGTTGTCCGGTACAACGTTAGAAGATCTTGCGGATCTGCTCCCCACCAGGTCCCGGTAATTGTGCAGAGAAAGTTGATCCTTTGCTGGCATTTTCGCTTCAGATACTCAATGTGGGATCTCCAGGTGCACTTAGAATCGAACCAGACCCCAAGATATTTAAAGGACATAGAATGAGTTATCGGTGTACCCCAAATTTGAAGCTTCGGTTGTGCTGGGTTATGCTTCCTTGAAAAAACTACCAACTCAGTTTTCTCCGTAGAGAATTCGATACCTAGCTCTAGAGCCCAAGTAGACAAATTGTCTAAGGTATCCTGTAAGGGTCCTTGCAGATCGACCCCATTGGGTCCAGTGACCGACACTACGCCGTCATCTGCAAGTTGTCTCAACGTACAGTTGTCACTTAGACAACCGTCAATGTCTTTGACATAAAAATTATACAAAAGGGGCTTAAACATGATCCCTGGGGGAGACCCATGTAGCTAAATCGAGAAGCTGTAGAGGTTCCATGAGAAAAGCTCATATGTTTCTCTGACAGCAAATTGTACAAAAAGTTATTCATTAATGGAGAAAAGCCACAAGCGTGGAGTTTATCTGAAAGAACTTCAACAGATACTGAATCAAAAGCCCCCTTTATGTCCAAGAATACAGAAGCCATTTGCTCTTTTTTAGCAAAAGCTAGCTGAATATCTGTGGAAAGTAACGCGAGACAGTCGTTCGTTCCCTTACCCCTACGGAAACCATATTGAGTATCTGAAAGCAGGTTGTTCGTCTCAACCCATTTGTCCAGACGGAAGAGGATCATTTTCTCCAACAACTTTCGAATGCAGGATAACATCGCGATGGGTCGATAGGAGTTGTGGTCGGACGCGGGTTTGCCAGGGTTTTGAATGGCGATAACTCTCACCCGCCTCCAATCATCCGGTACAATGTTGAGCTCCAAAAACTGATTAAACAAGTTCAACATGCGCCTCTTCGCGACGTCTGGAAGGTTCTTAAGCAAGTTGAACTTGATTCTATCAGCTCCTGGAGCCGTATTGCCACACGAAAGGAGCGCGAGAGAGAGTTCTACCATTGAGAAAGGTTGGCTGATCTCATCTATCGAATTCTCGGTTTCGCGAGGAATGATCCGTGCCGGCACAGAATCTGGACAAACTTTTCGCGCGAACTTGAGGATCCATTGGTCCGAGTACTCCTCGCTTTCGTTGTTCTTAGTTCGGTTACGCAATCTTCGCGCCGTGTTCCAAAGAGTACTCATCGACGTCTCGCGCGATAGCCCGTCCACGAATCTTCGCCAGTATCCGCGTTTCTTGGCCTTGATGAGGCTCTTAAGTTCGCGTTCGAGAGCCGTGTATACTTCGAAGTGCTCAGGTGTTCCACGTCTACGGAAAACTTTAAACGCGTCGGACTTTTTACGGTAAACCTCGGTGCATTGCTGATCCCACCATGGAGAAGGAGGTTTCCTGCGAAATGACGTCCCTGGAACTGGTCGAGTTTGAGCTTGAAGCGCGCTGTCTATGATCAGGTTGGAGAGGAAGTTATATTCTTTCCAGCGGTGAAAGCCTTTCTACCGTCGTTACGGCTTCATCTACTGCTGTCCTGAACTTTGTCCAATCGATGTGACGGGTAAGATCATACGTGACGTTGACAGATCTCGACGGATTGAACCCGGTGGCAACCGAAATTTTTATGGGCAAGTGATCACTACCGTGGGGATCTTGAATCACATTCCATGTGCAATCCAACGATAATGAATTCGAACAAAGTGTGAGGTCTAATCTACTGCCAACTGAGGATGTTCCAGCCAAACGTGTTACTTCTCCATTGTTAAGAACGGTCATATTGAAGTTGTCACAGAGGTCATATATCAGGGAAGACCGGTTGTCATCGTACAGTTCTCCCCAGCCTGTACCGTGAGAGTTAAAATCTCCCATGATCAACCGTGGAGAAGGAAGGACCGAACAAATATCTGAAAGTTGTTTTCGGTTAATTGAGGCTCTAGGAGGAATATACACAGAAGCAATGCAAAGGCTTTTATTTTTAATAACAGCCTGACATGCGACAACTTCAATACCTGGAATTGGAGGAAAATTCACTCTATAGAAGGAGTAGCACTTTTTGATCCCCAAAAGTACTCCTCCTCCACGTGAATCCTCACGATCAAGACGAATAATATTGAAATCATGAAAAGGAAGATCGATTTCGGAAGAGAGCCATGTTTCACAAAGAGCGAACGCATCACAACCGGTATTGTGAGCTAAATATTTAAAAGATTCCAATTTAGGAATCAAACTTCGACAATTCCACTGTAGAACAGTGATCAAATCCCCGACCTCATTTGGAAAATTATCCATCGAAGGAGATGATAGCTGCAAGGAGGGGCCACTTAATTGTCAATTGCTTCAAAAAAGTCTTCACTGTTGGAAGCATTGCCAAAACAATGCTTTTGAGAGGGTCAGAAATTTCGAGGTACTTGAAGATACCTTCGGCAATGTCATCAAATGAGAACAGCCCACTTGAGGAGGGGGCTTCTGTTCTTAAAATAGGGGCTTCAGGGGTTTTGGATGTTCCCGGGAGAGATGGAAAGTCCTGGGTGTAGTTAGTACTACGGAAACCAGGAGGAATTGTCTTTTCCTTTTTTCCACCTTTTTTTGAAATGGGCAAGCTGGTCTCGGGCTTCTTTTCAGCAATTTTCCGTGGGCGGACGCGTCTTCGCTTCCTTGAAGCACCTTCCGGAAAAGTGAACGATGTTCCCTCTTCAGCCGAATCAAAGTCAGACTCGTCATCTGACAGAGGAGCAAAGGGATTTGTATTGGCATTGGGTGGTGGGGAGACTTTTTTCACCATTTCGGCGAAAGATTGCCTGGAACGCTGTTTTAGCGAGCGTTCTAATTTCTCCCCGCGTTGTTTGTACGCTGGGCACGACGAGAGAGCATGAGGAGGAGTTCCTTTACAGAAAGCGCATTTTGGTGTGCTGTCTGCGCAAGCGCCATCCTCGTGCTTCTCCCCACAATTAGAGCAGCGTGCCTTATTGCTGCAATGGGAGGTCGTATGTCCCATCTGCTTGCATTTTTCGCAGATCATGACCCGAGGTACAAACAACCGCACAGGTAGTCGAAGTTTTCCCAACTCGACGTATTGAGGGAGGGCTGAACCAGAGAAGGTTACGCGAAACGAGTCTGACGGTGTAAACTTCTTTTCACCCTTCGTGATCGATACTGTGCCTAGTTTTTGCACATCAAGTATCTTGACTGAAGGAAGCAGAGGGTTCGTAAAGCGACCAACCCCCTGCTTCAACAGGATCTCAGGGGTCAAACTCGCTTCGGTGACAACCCCTTCAATCTCAATACCTCGAGCTGGGATGTACACTAAATACTCCAGTGTAAAAAACTGAGAGACAGCAATTTCGTTAGCCTGTTTAAGGTTGGACACAACGACTTTTAGTTTATTGGGTCTCACCTTAATTATCTCGGTCACGGCCGAGAATCGTTTCGTCAGATCGTTTGAAATCTGGTAAACATTGAGAGGTTTCGTTTTGGGCCGAAAATAGACAACCCAAGGACCAGCTGAACTATCTGGATAAGCACGCGATCGGGTAACTTTAAGAGCTACCCCATCATTTGGCGGCATGGATGAATCATCTTCCGACAAATCATCCATGTCGCACCCGTGGGAGCTTATGACGCTCAACCGCTAACGTAATTATCTACAATCAATCACAGATAAACAAACTAAACCTAAGATAAACAAACTAAACCTAAGCACACTCTCTCACACACTCTCACACACTCTCACTCACTCTCACTCACTCTCCACACTCTCACACACAATACGATTAAAATTAATTCAGAAGAGCGAGAAACAAAAACTTATCTTATATTTATCACTGATCTACTGCAGACGGGCGACGAATGTACTGCTGCTGCCGAGCGACGATGTGTGGCCGCGTGTACCGGCTAGACGTGGAGCTCAGCGATGATGATGATGATGATGATGATACTGGTCGGTGGTGGTTGGCAGATGAACGATTGCACGCTACACACGATGGACTGCTGGTGTGCGTGCCGTATGGATGCGGAGCAATATGCCTTTTAGATCGTTGCAATATTGCTAATTGCAATTAGTGACGTTGTTGCACCGCTTATCACACAACTTTGACTTCTTCAGAAAACCAAGACTCGATTTCACTCGCGAGTGCAAAAAAACTTAAGACTGAAGAATTGAAACAACTCGTGAAAAGCTTCCAAAGCAACGTAGAGCGGACCGAACGAACTGTTCCGTTTGCTTGTTCACTGGGTAATGAGCGTTCTGGCAACAAATACAACTTGTTTTGGAATATACTATATTATGTCCAGAAGTATCGAATCATCATAAATATAAAAGTTTAACCCACAGCACTTTTACCAGATATTAAATATATATTTATTGAAAATTATACATAAAAAACGACACAAAAAAGTTAAACAAAAATGAGGATCAATACTCTACTCCGTCTATGTAAAACGACGAGGAGATGAAACCTCCCCGAAATAAGTCTCCCCTTCCTCACCTACATTTTAAACTGCTTGTTTGCTCACGTTAAAATTTATATTTTTTGATGAGCAACGATATCAGCCAGAATCAACAATGAGAGGAAAAGCAGCCGAAATTCTTGAAGGCGGCCATTCATAAACCACGTAGACTTTTCTGGGGGGAGGGTGTTGTCTGACTAAGTTCTACGCTCCATACACAATTTCAAAAAACTGCATGGAGAATAGTCTACGAGGGGGGACGGTTCTGAGATTTTCAAAAATGAGTCTACGTGGTTTATGAACAGGCCCTAATAGCATCACTATGCAGTCTTCAGGTGTAATAATGGATCTACCTAGTGCGGGGTGAAGCAAGATTCAGTGCGTACTCCGAAGTGTAGCATAAAAATGTCCTGCACAGGATTACACTTTTTTTTAAAGTTTCAAGAGTTATCCAAATTTCACTTCGCTTACTTTTCAATTATTGAGCAACAATTCAGATATAAATTCGAAAAACATATAATATTAAAACTAACTGTTCCTGCTATCCACGTCGGGATAGACTTCTCCGAATTCCTTTTTTGACTGCTAATACGCCTTGATTTGTATAGATACTCATTAAGGATTGTTCAGCTTCAATTAAAATGTTGCTTTATCTTATGCTACTATCTCGACGCAAACAAAATGATGTAAAAATATTATGCAGTTTATAAATACAAATGTTCTTTTTAAAACCAAATCCAATAAAATTTTAGTGCATGATATAAGTATTAAATAGCATCTTCAAAATTTGCAATAATGTTACACTGTAATGTTTCAATACTTGTAAAATGCGTAATTTTATTCAATATCACCAATTACAGAGCAAATTCCTATCAGTTTGAATTAAATGAAGGCTGTTCTGATTTCATTCGAGACATTTATTAACAAACAGTTTACATATTTGAGGGTTTTTCAACAAGATCCACCCTTGTTCTGCGAGAACGTTAGTCTTTAGAACTGTTCTGCTAAAAACTTGATGAGTTAAATTGGAAACTACATTAGGTTAATGTTTAAAAGTTCTGCAAGCAACTCCGGATGACTGTACCAATTTCTCTAACGGGAATATCAAAATTGCATTATTGCAAACAACAACTCTAAGCGTACAAAGTTTTTTTAAAGTAAAAGTTTTGTTGGTAAAAATCTAATACAACCTGTAAAAATAAAAATATTTGTAGCTCCTCAACTCACCCGAGCGTACTGTCCAAAGTCCGACTTGAGTTCTAACGTGATCGAGGAGCTTTCACGAAAACAAAATTTTCACAAAACGTTTCATGGAAATCAAGAATCGCTTCTTCAGATTGGCTATCGAGGCTTATCGACGAGGCCCAAGATGGCACCGAGTTTTCTGACTCTGATCGAATCCACATATCCAGCTCGGAGGATTCTAAGGTTGCACTTTGGTATTATGCAGGACTCATTGTCACTAGTAGAGGCACTGCTGGGAATACCTTAAAAACAACAACAGAAGATTAATTTAAAAACTACTTACCCACGAACTTGTGTAATAATTACCAATTTTAGGTTCTCTCACGAAGTCCTTCACGGACGGAACAGCTTCCACTACTGGTACGGATTTCGAAGTTCACTTCCACTACCAGGTCACTGTCTCCATCAGGAGGTGGTTGAGGTGATTTGGAATCGATTGAACAGGAATTATTGCTATAAGTCCTGTGACTTAATTCGGTGCTAGTACGGCTTCTTTGACGGTGGCCGTTCCATGACTGGAGCTGCTTGTGTACTTCCGTTTGATGTTGCTGCTGAAAAACAAAAGGACACGATCCAAGTCAAGAGCTACTGGAGTTTTGCAAACAATCTCGTAGTAGAAAGCATGCTTACGATGGCTGAAAGCGGGATTCCTGTACGCGACCCGAGAGCACTTCCTCATGAGCTCTCCTTTCCTTGGCTCGGCGAAGCTCGAAATCAATGTGGTGACTCTCGGAATGCTCATCTGTAGGTACAAAATATGTTTGCAGCTGTTTAGTATTGTGTGATGATTTGTTGCTCTGATACGTTGATTCTATGTTTTATATTGTTCATAGCCATATACATGGTGTTTAAAAAAGTTATCCTTTTTGCGGTGTTTTTTATTGGAAGTCGAAATTATGTAAGACTCCTTATTACAGTAACTATAGAACAATTTTTTGAACATGGTTCGTTAGAATCTGTTATCTAAAATCTAATCTGTCCTTGAAAGATGTATCCATATCAACGGATGATGTAAGGAAAAAAAGGCAAGCAAAGAATTTGTTTTTGCATAACTTGCACTATAACGGAGCGATCACGTCTGAGTATTGCCTCCAATGCTGAACTTCACCAACTAGCCATGCCTTACCTGGATGTTTCAGTGTGCTGCTTCGTATTTTTTCCGCAGCATGGTGTCTACTTTAGCCTGATTGCGATGTTCAGTCGTTTCGGTGTCTTCCGAAGATGATAAACTAAGTGCTGCATCGATCTAAAACGTGGAGCAGAAAAAGAGATTACAGTCATTGCACATCTTCTGATTTCGATTAGTTTAATAAAATAGTAGAAAGATAAAATAAACATTGATTCATGCATCCTTGACCAAAAATATGCTCTCAAAAACATAGATATATCCGTTAAAGTTCTTTTATAACATTACATTAAAAATAATACTAGTAAAAAATTCCACAGACAAAAATGATCATCTAAAATTCATTTTAAGTCGGTTATATTTGAAAACTCCTCAGGGAATAAATACACAAATAAACAATGTGTATTTGCAAAGTTGGTTTATTCAACCTCCTCTCCTAGGCTAAATTCCAGCACCTTGGACTTGACGCTACCCATCAAATCGTGTGCTACATTTGCGCCATTCTTCTTACACACTTTCATCCACTCTTTCTTCAAATACCTGTCGTTTTTGAAGACCTTTCCTGTTTTCCGGAGCTTGACTCTCATAATCACCCAGAATTTTCTTGGTGGATGAACAGATCGTCTTCCACACCGAGTACTTCTTCTTGGGGAACTTTTCCGGAACATCCAAGGGGGACTTGTCGGGAGAAAACTCCATGCCGAGGATCTGCTTCGTACCCGCTTTAATGTACGCCTCGTCAACCATTACGATGCATTCCGGCTGCTCCAACCACTTGCTTTACAGCTTTCTGGCGCGGGATTTGGCCACCGCATTCTATTTATCGGTTCGGTTAGGCGCCTTCCTTACCTTGAAGACTAGAAGTCCGGCTCCGCTTTATTGTCTGCTGGACGATCCAGACGGAAGAATTGACTTTCTTGGGCACGTCCCGAATCGAATGGTTCGGATTACGCTTGAAGTAATTCCTCGCCTTCCATGCGAACACGGGGTCGGTCGTCTTCGCTTTTCTTCCACTGCCAACTCGTCGCTGTGTCGTCTGGGTCTCTTTAAATGATTTTACCACACTGGATACGGTCGAATTGTCAATTCCCAACCGTTTTGAGATCCACCTATGGGACTGGTCTTGATTTTCCTCGACAGCGCCCAGCATAATTTGCATATGTAAACATTATACTCCAAACAAGTTTCACTCACCATTTCATCAGATCAAAAGTTATACACAAAAGAAAAAGATGCATTTTTTTATACAATCTTTAATTGAAATTGACGTATCAAACAAAAATAAAAAACTGCAAAGTTTCAGTGAAATAAATAAAATAAAAATGTAATTCCTATTAACCTCGAGACGGCCACGAGTAATCGGTTCATACCCTTAACCTTAGTTCTAAGATAACTGATGTATATAAACATGAAAACTTGGCTCTGTAAAGTTGATTCGATTGAGTCAGTACAAATAAATGAATTCATAAAAAAGAATAAACGAAGAATATTGCAATTTCCACTTAACTACGCTAACCTAACAGTCAATGAACGATAGTAACTTAATCTAAGAATTGTGTTAATGAAAGTACAATCAAATGCAGTGTTAAAAGTAATTAACGTTAAAAATTAATGCCAGGTTGACTGTTGGCAATTGAAACCAATAAATATTACCAGGGTAAGTGAGGTTATGCTACTTATTAAAAAAAATAACTTGCGTGTATCAGCCAAATTATATCATATAAATAATTGTTATGGAAATTTACAACTCTGTGTTCATTTATTTTAAACTAATGTAAAAATAAACAAAATATAAAGCACAAATGAAAGCTGAAGAACAAGTAATTTTAAATATCCAATACATTTTTAAAATGCAATACTATTTTAAATAAGAACAGGGGTAAATAAAATCACATTTATTAAATGTCTTTATAATTTTAAAGAAAATATTACACATGAAAAGTAACAAAAAACTAAGAAAAAATAAAATAATGTGTGAAAAAAACTGAAAACATATAAGTCTTACGCATTCAAATATGGACAAATGGCTTCCAAATTAAGACATCACTAATTGGCAGTGCTTAACCTATACATAAAATAGTTGATTTTGTGTTTCCACTCACCCCTTTATCCCCTATAAGTTTATGAAGTTAATCAAAAAAAAGAAAAAAAAAGGCTAAGCAAGATTTCAATTAATGATCTTTTGCCTAGTTCTTGGCCATAAACGTGGTTTAGGGTCCTCAGGTAATTGTCTAGAGAAGCGTATGCTTGAGAAATAAAACTAAGCATAAGAAAAATATATAAATTTATTGGGGGTACTGCCATAGAAAACGCTCTATAATATTCTATAACATCTATTCCATTCGTTCAGAAAAGTTGTCTTTTCACTTTATAAATTTGTTGAAAACCGAACTCTTCTATACACAGAAAAAAATAATGAATTTTAACAAGCGCGTAAAATTTCCCCTCGTTTAATTTCAAGCCAAAGGAGGCGTTAACAACGAAATTGTGTGCATTATTTAATGCGCCATACAACAATTTTTGCATTCTTTCATACAACAGGCTAGATTCAGGCGTTATCAGGCTACAGTTAGCATGAAATCTCCCATTATTTTCTGCCAAATCTAGCATTCCCTTTATGTGCTTTGGATCACGCATAAAATTCAATAAGCGTTTTCATTCATATGTGTATACTCAATGAAACGAGATACTTTTTCATCAAAGTAAAACCATGAAGAAATTTTTTGATAACTATAGATTTTGAGAGTGGAATGGCCGTTAAAACAAAAACTCCGAAAAAACTAAATCGTCAAAATGAAAATGTTTGACACTTATGTCGTTTTCGGTTATTGCCAGTGCGGAACTGTCTTCGCTCCTAGGTCCGCTCCCAACAGCTGTCAAAACGTTTTTTTTATTCAATCGGGTCGGAACTTGATCCGCTCTCGATCCGACCTAACATCGATGAGGTTCGCTCTCAAGTTTTTTCGAGGTCAGACTCCGAGTTCACCAACACACACAAACATGAACTGTCAAAATAAAATGTTTATGTTTGTTTATGTTTATGTTTTGCACTTAAACTGTTGCTAATACCATCATACTGACTTGACTCCGGATCCGTTTTCGTTCGGTAATTGCGAGTCAGAGTCAGACCTGACCCAGGTTTAAAACCGAAAACGACATAACTGTTTTTATTTGCCATTTTAAATCACATTGGATTGGTGAGAATGTAAGTTGGCTGTGACACAACTTTGAAACGATGGCTAAAACGTACATACGTTTTTCATTAATGCATCAAAATAAAAATACATGCAGAGTAGAGGCTCACGAAATAGCAATGTTAACCTCCCATGACGATTTCAGAATGATGGTGATGAAACCGAGGCGGTAGACGAATTCGTGTATCATTTGATCATTGGTGAAGACCGATAATGACTTCAGCAGAGCGTTAAAAAGATGCATTATTGTTGGCAATCGAACCTCCTTTGGACTCCGAAAGAAGATCGCTAAATCGAACAAAGTTCGCCTATCTACGAAGTTGACTATTTACAAAACATTAATAAGACCGGTAGTCCTCTACGGCCACGAAACATAAGCAATGCTCGTGGATAAATTGTGTTTTTTTGAATGGAAGGTGCTGCTTACGATCTACGATGGAGTACAGCTGGAAGGCAGAACGTGGAGGAGACGAATGAACCACGAATTGCATCACTTGCTGGGAGAAGCTCCCATCGTTCACACCGTTAAAGTCGGTTGACTACGGTGGGCTTTGCATGTCGTCAGAATGTCGGACGACAGCTCAGTTAAAATTATTCTCGATAAGGAACCGACGGGCCTAAGAATAAGAGGCACGCAACGAGCGAGGTGGAGCGAACAAGTAGGAGGTGACCTGCCGATCCTTCGCAGGCTGCGTCAGCCCCTTTATGTGCAGTCAAAGAGACAATTTCTGTGTACTGTTAAGGCCACACCAGTCTTAGCCTGATTAAAAAGGTGAGGTAAGTAACAATGACGAGCCTCAACGTAGTCGGTAAATCTTTTCGGGTGGGAAATTTATTTGACAGCCCTGGAACATAATCTTGTGCTTGCCACATATATGCTATACGATTAGATGTTTTAGTAACAATTCGAGTTTTATGGTGGTTCTGAGTACCAAGATTGAAACTTGTAGAACTCTAGAAAACCTTGATGAAACTAACAATGTTACTAGAACTGAATAAGCCAAGTAGTAAATATTAATGAAAGACTATCTGTACTTACTTTCTTACAGCCAAAAATTTATTTAAAAATGGTCGTTGGGAGCATCTAGTCTAAGAGGTCATGCTTCAGTTTTTTTTTCAATTTCTCTTCAAAAGGTTGGGACTCAAGCGACCACTTTATAATCCTAGCCCCTTATGGCTAATGAAGATGAGATGAGATGAACAATCAAACATTTCCCCTAAGTGGTAATGTTTTCCAAAAGTTTACTGATCTTTGATAATAAACTATTTCAGCTTTTTCAACTGTGCAAATGCAACTTTTGGCGTCGATTGGTAACTGTTGGTGAAACCTGGATCCACTATTACACACATGGGTTCGCAATGAGTGCTCCGAAACGGCCTAGGGAGGCTCAATGGGTCGGAAAGATTTTGGCGTCGGTTTTTCTGGGATTGTCAATGCATACTCTTCGTATGACACTACCTCGAAAAGAATAAAAGCATCAACAGCGAGTAGTATTGTGCATTATTGAAGCGATTGAAGCCCAAAATCACTGCAAAACGGCCTCACATGAAGAAAAAAACATTTTGTTTTTACCAAGACAATGCGCCGAGGCACAAGGGCATCATAACCACGACTAAAATCAAGGACTTACGGCTACAATTGCTTCCACATCCACCGTATTTCCGCGATTTGGCTCCCTCTACGGACTATTAGCTGTTCCCAAACCTCAAGAGATGGCTCATCGATAAAAAAATCAGCTCTCGCGAGGAAATCATCGAAGCCAACGAAGGAGTATTTTGCAGACCTTCCGGAAAATTACTTTTTTGGATGGGATCAAGAAGTTGGAAGTCGTTGGAATACATGCATCGATCTGAAAGGGGACATTTTATTTATTTTTTCATTTCCTAAGAGGTTACTTTTTACCCCTCCTAGTAGATGTGAAAAAAAAGTTTTAAAACAGTTCCTTTTAACTGGAGACAACCAAGTACCAATCTATTAAGTGTTCTTTTATATTGTAAGTTTGAATCTGATTTCCGGTAAGTACATAGAATCAATTATTGGTAAACTATGTAAGCTCAAAAATTTTAGCATTAAGTGATTGATATAAGTACAATCGAGGCCTCTTTTGTTCAGTCTTTTTGTGACAAGAAGGTACTCAGCAGTATCTAACTTTAATTAACTAACTAACTAATAATGAGAATGACTAAATTATTTTGCCCGAGGTCATAGAGTAGAAGCGACATTAGGCTATGATATGATAATAGAAAAATTTAAAATATCAAGAAAGAAGAGCTTAGACGTTTGGATACCGCTATAACTGTATGCCACCCCAATGTCATTTTGGTATATGCCCTTTTATTTGAATGTAAATTTGTCTGGTGTAGGTATATGCACATAGCTAACTTATCTATGCATAGTGAAAATGCTTAAGCCAGATATACATGAACGCAGCAACTGGTGATTGAGGAAATCATTGCGAAAAGAAAGACCGAAAAAGCTATAAATTCTAGAAGACTAATCTGATAATTTTTACTAGTTATAGAGTCATACCAATATATTTTTTGAAGCTGTATTTCTAATACCTTATGTCTGCTTAAACCAAAGGAAACAAACGGAGGCAATACACAAATTATGAACCAAAAAATTCGCCTTTCTTAACCTCCTTTCTCATCTTAGGCAACAACAAAAAATGGCAACATGAAGTAACACTTTTCCGTGGAGGTAAGTTACAGCTGCATATAACGAAGGATTAAAAACAAATAACAGTTTGAATTTTTTTAGCAATGAATTGTTATATAAAAAAACATAAGCGATAACCTCACTTGCCTCTAGGATAGAAAATAACCAGTTAGTTATTGGTTTTCAATTTAATTTTTTGTTACCTCACCGCCTTATTTTCCCTACGGGGCTATGGAAGTAAAATATGCTCGACTTCCATCGCCTGCCCCATCGTTTGTTCCGTAATATGTGTATTTAACCTTAGACAACAACTGCAGGGGAGTAGTTTTATATCCAACAAGCGACCATTCTACTGATATACCAACATGTTGAGCAACAAGCAAGCCAGGATGAATTTCTTTTCGTGAAAAATAAACAGCACATAGCTCATAACTCTACATATTTAATCGTGCAAACTACGAGCATATTAAATGTCGAAAGTAATTGCGTTGGAGATGCAGTTGTGACTTTTTGCTGGAGAGGCTGCAGTAGAGTAAGTCAAGTTCATAAACCAAAGATTAATGCATTTTACGATAAAATTAATTTAGGAAAATGAAATTGATGCAAATCATCTATAGAACCAGCTGACATTTCTTTAAAGATTCAATTGGGGTATCCTAGAGATTCAATTTCGTTTCTTCTCAGTATTTTCATTGATTTTTGAACAAGTTTTCAAACTGCTCGAGTTAACAAAATTAATTTGAAGTAACGCTAGACTGACCCAAACCAACAGCAAGGTTGCCACTCACAAAGTGCGGTGTTGGTTCCTCAGTGAGATAAAAAGTAACCCTAAATTTGACCCACAACGTTGGTAGATTTTATTTTCATAAAGAGTGTACGGAATCAAATTGCATCATTTTCAAAGGACTGTAATTTTTACCCATTCAGGTATTTTCTATTGAAATTTTGGCTGAAATTAGTCCAATGTGTATTGTTTAAACTGTACTAGTTACATAAGTAGCTGCCATTTGTTGCGAAGATGGAGTCGGAAGAACATCAGCAGCGCACAAAAACAATTTTGCGCACTTACCTCGAAAATCCGGATCTCTCTCATCGTGTCATCAGCAGGAAGCTGAAAATGGTACAATCTCAGGTTATTCGTGTTTTAAATCGGTACAACGAACGTTTGACCATCGATCGGAAGAAGAAGTGTGGCCAAAATGGATCTCCGTATAGTGTAAAGGATCATAAGTGGGTTGTAATTTAAGCAAAATTGTCGTGCAAGATGCGAAAAAACGTGAAGGATTCACACGCACAAAGTCCAAAAGGCGCCGAATCGCGATGAACAGCAGAATACGGTGGAGAAATCAAGTGCACGGAAGCTCTACACCCAGCTGTTGACCAAACAGCATTGTCTCGTTATGGGTGATAAGACTTATGTAAAAGCAGACTTCCGACAACTTACGGGGCCGCTGTTCTTTACTGTTTATCATAGAGAAGTTTGATGTTCTTGAGGACGTTAGGAAGTCAAAGTTTGCCAAAAAGTACATGATACGTCAAGCAATTAGCTTATGTGGAAAGCGGGGCACCCCATTCGTTAGTACCGCGACGGTGAATGGGCAGGTATACATAAAGGATTGCCTCCAAAAGCGTTTCATTTTTCTTCTGATGTCACAAGATTATTCCAAGTTTTTCGGTCCAGATTTAGCCCAAATTCTGCTATTACTCGTATGGATGTTCTTGAGCGGTACAAGGGCGAAGATGGACAATTTCACGTTTTAGCGATTTCTATTTTTTTGAAAATACGTTTACTGTTGAAAATTGCAATATTATTTTGGTGGTCAATAGCGAAGCAGGTATTTTTAAAACATCATTATGAAGTGAAATAGTGAGTGATGGATGATATGAATAAAAAAATGATTTCATTATTTACAAAAACCCCTTGGTATCATTCAAATGTTGTACAAGATCTTATGAGTAGTGTTAAAAGGTAGACTTGTGTATTTGGGTATGGTAATGAAATTGTTTAAAACGAAAATGGGTAAGTTAAGTAATGTATTTTGTTTCATTCTTGAAAAGTTTGAATATGATCGGTTGAATGAGTGAGTTATGCTGATTTTTTAACGTAAGACTACGTTTCTCTTTTTCTTCACTTTGTACTGTTGAAAAAGGAGAGCGTTACGCAAAAGTGTATGGTTTTTGAACGCAAATAACTCTCGTTTGATTAAAGCAGAATTACTCTCACTCATACACCATTAGATCGAGAAAAACTTGTTAATTGTTTGCATTAAAATTTTAATGAAGTGCTATTAATATAAGTATTTCATGTAGTTTACTTAAAAATGACCTACCTTTGCCCCCTTAAGAATCTGCATATGATAAGGTTGAAAATATGGTTTTCCCTTTCCACGTCCTCAGAAATGGATAGCAAATGGTTCAATTTATCTTTTTCTTTTTTTTTCATTAAGTTCTCATTCCATGATTGGATTACTATAGTTGCCACACCCCACAGCTGCACAATAATTTTGGGCTTTGTTGCCGGTGTCTGATTTTACAACTATTTCCCGTCCCCTCTTGTGAATTTTGCTTCGTGCTGAATTTTCGTGACTCTTTTCTTTCTTGGATATGCTTTTTATCGCTAGTAGGGGAAGGTGCTTCACTATTTTTACCATTAAAATCCAAAATATACAGTAGTATTGTCTCACTGACATATCAATATGAAGAAAAAATATAGACAGGCAATTTTTCACGATAGGCCGAATTCAAGATCCATAGACCCACATTAGAGCACTTTCCCCTATATAGCTTTCGGGAGGACGAACCAAACTGAATTCAGCGTTCGACACTAGCTTTCAGGTGGTTCGAACGTCTTTGCTCTCCCGCCACAGTCCGCGGTAGTGGCATGGAATACAAAGTTAGACAGGAAGGTGCTGGTACCCCTGTCTCCCCACTACAATAATGCAAACGACGCTTGTGACAACTAAGTAGATTTTCAGTATCATCCCAAGTATCTTGCCTTCGGTCATTCGCAGCGATGAGAACATTGGTAAACTATTATCCGGAGTAAATATAGCACTTGATGGTGTCCTATTAATTCGGAAAAATTAATATCTTACGCGTATCATTACCGTCCTTTTCAGAACTACCAATTACATTTTATAATAAAAGAGTTTGTGTTTAAGCGAAATGTTGGTGATTTAATCTAAACCACCTGTGTTAAAAATATTTGATAAATTGTATGTTGGTCATTGACTGCATTGGACATGCTCAGTTTAAAACTGCATATAGGATGACTGAAACTTCCGGCCCCACATTTTACATGGGGGCTGCCATATAATAAGTTTCACTTAATCTTCCGTATGGGACAGACATAGTTGTACTTAGTATCAAACATTAACCCACAAACTGATAACCCTGGGCCCCCACAGCTGTAAATTTGACCCATGTTTCATGTTGATTCAATTAATGCCTACTACTTTATAGGCAAGCTTATGTCAAACACAGAAATGCTATTTACTAAGTGCTATATACTAGCGTAGAATAGCAAGGGTCACAAAAGTGCAGTATGAAACAAAATTAGTAAGAAGACACGGTTGACCGGAATAATAAAAACATTTCAATATTAACCAACCATATGTGTTATGATATGTATTAACTAGATAATTCCATTACTACTATACACCAACGCGGTCCTACGTGAACCTCGCGGTTACATCCTCGATATGACCCACCTCTATTTTTTTTTCTTGTGATGCAATTCGATTCCGTATACCCTTTATTCCGAATTAATCCAAACTAGAGAACATATTTGCTTTTTGTACTCAAAGGGACATATCTCAATCCATATTACATGGTATGTCTTGTGAAAAGTGACAATACTCGGATTGAGCCACCGAGGATGAGCATGGAATAAGGAAAAGATGGTTAGTATTCATTTATGTGAATTCTCATTTTTATTTGATGTTCTATAGTTTGAATTGGTTGGGGCTAGTGTTCTGATGCATGGTTAGTATCGGATTCGTTGATTGTTTTCTTTGCAATGCATCTGGTTTTGACTGACAAAAGGGCATGCCTATGAAGAGTGCTTTCATTCTCCAAAAGGCTTAAATAGCGGAAACTTTCAATAAAACTCTATTTATTGTCAACAAAACAAACAATGACAACTGTAACCACACCGAGTACTTCATAATCAATAGTGATGAAGTAACTCAACGTGTACTAAACAAAGAATACGGGATATACTACAACAGATCAAATTACTGCTCGCAGGGGTTTAACTCCAGAACTGAGGAAAAACGCTTAAGAGCCGATTAGGCCCCATTTCATTCATTCGTTAAATTATTTAATTATATTATTTAATTAAATAAAAAAAAATTATTTAAAAAGAAATTCAAATTAATTCTTTTTTAAATTTATACTTTCTAACTTTTAAAAAAAAACAGGTAATGTAAATTTTTAAATTTTTACACTTTACAAAATTTATGGATAGTTCTGGGGGTGGGACACATCAAAATCAAGATTCAAGTTGGCGAAAAATCCCACGCTTGGTAATCAATATTTGAAAAATCTTGTTCCACGTTTTGAATCTGAATCTATCAACTTGCATCGCGCTTGATCTTTTTGCAGTGAATCTCTAAAATCTTTATCAATCTTCTATCTTTCTTCGAAGCGTGCGTACATCACAAAAAAGTAAAACAAAATAAATCCTGCATATGCGATATAGTCGCGCCCCTCCGGCTAGTTTACAATATTTATTGGATTTGAATTATTTTATTTAAATAAAACATAAAATTATATTTTATAAATTTTTATATTAAATTAAAAAAAATTGTATGTATTGATATAAAAACTAATGTTGCTTATTTCTTTTCACATTTGATAAATAAAAATTGCTATTACTACTTTTTAATATTCTGAAAATTCAAATTTAACTCCTTAATTTGATCTTAAAAATATTTAAATTTCAAAAATTATGCATTATTGAAATTTTTTTTTTGTTTCAATAAATGCAATAATCTATGTTACATAAGTAAGTGTAATAGAACATAATAGTTTAAATAAATATTTTCAAATAAATTTAGATATAATTGAATTGAATTTTCAAAAAATTTAAACCCCTATATTTAATTTGATTGTATTGAAAATTATAAATAGAAAAGAAAATATATCTGATGAAACATTATGTGATATTCATTGATTATAACTAACTGTAAATTGAAATAAATTATATGTTAAATTATTCATTTGATTTTTACTTTTTAATAAAGTTAATTCAACCATTAAATTTAATATTTTAAGTCATTTGAACTATATATTTGGATGGATGGATGGATTAAATTTTTTAGGTGTTTTCTTTTTTGCGGTGACACGTTTATTTACATGTCAATAACTGTTGTGCAATTGATTGGTTTCGATACAGTGGATCGTTTCAAAGATGAGTCGAATTGATCTGGGCACGCGAAAGAAAATTCAGCACTTTTCCTGCAAAACGGGTGAAAGTGAACCACATCAGTGTCAAAAATGTAATCGAAAAGTTCGGTGAGACCCTTGCTGTGAAAGATTTGCCCGATCCGGCAGGAAACCGGGTACCAGCCAGGCCGACCGGGACTTGAAAGTGGTTGAGTACATTAGGAAAAAACCATCGGCGTAGACGCGGGATTTGGCCAAGCAATTCAACACCAGCATCGGGATGATTCAATGGATCAAAACTCTGGACTCCTTGAAAACGTACACGAAACAGAAGGGACCAAAAAATATTATACCAAAAAAGTATTATACGAAATCGGTGGACCATGGCCTGAACCACGCTGACACCACGGTGGCGATGGAAAAGTTTGAACAGAAGCAGCAGGTCTGGCAAGCGGATTATACCTTGCGGTAGTCGATTCTTTTCACGAAGGGTACAGTTAACGCCAAGGTGTACGAGGAAGAATGTTTGAAGAAGAGATCGCTGCCACTGTAAAGAAAGCATAAGGCTCCTCCTCTTTTCTGGCTAGATTTGGCTTCCGTCCAGTCGGCGCTACAGTGGTACAATTCGTGAAAAACTGAAATACATCAATTCGCCGAACTGCCAGGATCTTCGGCCAATTTAACGGTATTGGGCGATTATCAGGCACCTACGGAAGGAGCTTACAGTATCCCAAAACATGCAGGAGTTACAGAAAAACTGAAAGCAGCCACCAGGAAAGTTACAAAAGCAACTGTGCAGAATTTAATGAAGAATGCCAAATCCAAAGTGCGAACGTTTTATAGAAACTAAGATTTTTATTAATGTAAACAGTGAAATGCAACAAAAGATTATTTTTCTTCAATAAATCGAAAACACTATTTTATTCAAAAATCAATGTTGCTAACTACTTAACGATAACTCTTTATATAGTCAAATCCTACATTATTTTTAAAAATTAGAAATTTGCAAGTTATTTTAAATTTTTGATTTGATTTTAAATAAAAATATGAATACTTGACAAAACCTTACGATAGTACTATATCTATATGTGATATATTTAATTATAATAATTGATATTATATCGTTAGGTATAATGAAATATAATAACTCAATAATATTGAATAATTTTTCAACTAGAGTAGTCAGTTCGATTTTTTATATCAAAGATGACACAATAATAAACAATAATTCAAATAAATTCATAAATAGCATTTTCTCCACACAAACCCTTCCTTATCCTCTCCGGATAACAAGGACTGTTTCTGCGTCTGGCTCATGAAGTCCAGATCATCACCGCTTGAATCCGAAGATAGGTTCGAAAAACTGTTCATTTCCGATTTCCAAGCATAAGCAGATGTTTAAAAACTTACTGCCAATTTTTTTCAGAAAATTTTAAATCGTACCAATTTGGATAACTCCGGTTTGGAATACAGTAACTAAGAATGACTAGTGTAATAGCAACGACCGGTGTGGTGATGGATGACTAAGTTAAAATGAGAGCGCTGTGTGCAACTAAAATAGCAGCGCAAATGGTACGGTCGCTCTAATGGACGTATTGTGCCCCCAGTTAACGTACTTTGCAAACCCTAATTAATGGAATCAAACGCCAGCTCCAATCACTTGAATGTAACAAGTCAGATTAGATTTTTTTTGACGTGAATATGAATTAGCCTTTCTTATAGTGGTTCAAAAAATAAATCAATATTACATATTAATGCAATTTATTCCGTCGTTAGATTTTGCTGTGCACATACCTTACATCGTATATCGACTTAACTTATCTCGTAATATCAAACATAATGAAGACAAAGGCTCTGATGCCCTGCTGTTTGATATCAGCTAGGATTCTGAGTTAGGAAACTGCATAAACCATAGAGGAAGTCGTTCTAACGTTGGCCTATGGATTTTAAAATTGGACTTATCAATAACCCATAAATCTCTTGTTCTGCATTTTTTCAGATAATATATTGATTGGAAGTTCGCCAAAAATTGCCTTTTTTTGTAGTTTTACGTATGGCCTTAATTTGCATCTAATTCCCCCTTAGTTCCCCCCTCGCTAACTCGCACGTACCTTATTTGATATCCCATTAATAATCTCGGTGCTGTTACCGAGCACAGACAAAAATTTGGATTTTATTGCACTCGGAGTTTTCCCCATAAACGACTTCAGCTTGGTAGCTCGGGCGTCCGCTGTGGCTGCTCCATTGAGCGAACCGGACGCTTCCCCACTGGTCAGGTCATTCGGCTGACTAGCTCGGTCCTTTGCCTTGGTGGCCATCGTCGAAGCAAACGCTGCAATATCCATTATCCGTTAGTAACTGGAGTACACTACAATGGATGGATTCCACTTGTGGACTACAATCGCAGGATCAAGGATCAAGGAGGTTAAAAATAGAAAATGATTCTCGCCGCTTGCACTGTACACGATTTTTTCTCCTGTTGTGTTGAGGTATCAATTTGCTAAAACACTTGGTTACATCGCTGAACTTATAGTAGAATAGTTTCCACCTTCTCACTCTCCTCTCTCACACTGCCCGTTCTTGACTGCCACAGGGGAAACTAAATTTATGTAATCTTCTCAAGGCTCACATTGAACTAATTTCTCATAGCTTTTCATCACACTTTGTCACTTGATTTTCCAGCACCTTGCGTTATTTTCGCTTATTGCTCTGATGACTTATTGATCTGATTATTTCTATATTCAAATTGCTTAGAAAACACCGAAATCACGACCGTCGGGAGTAGTGACCGTATAAAAATTTAAAATAAGTTAAAACACCAAACTTTTCTCCACCTCAAAACCTACACCTAAAACCACAGTAAAACAAGGCATCTAACCTACGGGAGTGCTACTGAAAAACTGATCCAATGCGACGTTTTCCTTCGTGCTGTACCGAACGATAACCGGTTCAGGGTGATACGGACGTACCTTCTATACGAAAGTTTCAGCTAATGTGGAATTATTATGGATAAATATGTTCTGTACCACCACTACACAACGATACTGCAAGGTAGAGGTACAAACCGACGAAGATTTTCTTGGTGGATTTTAGAGTAGTCATAAAGTTACATAGTTTTGAATTCTTAATAAGAGCGATGGGTTTGTACTAAGGAAGCAGCGTGAAAAAAGCTGTTAAATAATACGTAAATTTCAACGCATTTGTGCAAACAACATAGCATCTTATTTCAAAATTTGATACAATGGTAAGAATAACATAAACGCCACCCCCTCCCAACCCCCTTTTTTCTGTTCCTAATGAGGTGAAATTTTCCAAATGTGTTTTTAGGACATAACTTTAATAATTGATTGCGACCTTTAACAGCGATGTTATACTTTTAATTAATTCGTTGGCAATTTATTTCCAAATAAATCATAAAAATGTCATTTGATAAGCAAAATTATTTATGCGGGGGCAGTAACCATAAAACTGTTAGCGGTATGGTCACGCCGTAAACACGTTTGTTAGGGTCTGCACTTCATGCAAATCATATTTCGCGGCGCTTTGCTCTGCATCAGAAATTCGGAAAAGCTGAGTGAAAACCGCATCTACCGGAGGTGTTTCTAATACCACAACGTATCCTAGAATCGGTGCACTCATACCAACACAAAACGTGTTTGCATTCGCTGTTGACATTGCATTATGTTTTCAACTGTCAATTCTACCACCCACTCAAAAGCCGGTGGGTGATGTGGGTGAACATTTTCCTTCACTCATACATATCACCTTTCTACACATTGGCATTGTCGAGTAGATGTCGAAAGGCGTGGGAAATACGACCAAAACAAAAACATAAAACCGTTAAGACGATGATAGCTATGGAAACGACGATAAAAAGGAATACTCTACCTTGACATACAGGCTGTCGTCGCCCGCCGCACTTGGAAGCCCGATGTTGAAATAGATTTCATGTAAATATCAACAGCGAACCACCACGTGGTTGCGATTCCTCCGCTGACAAACATGGCTTCTGCGCCATGGTCACCGATTAGTACTGGCGGTATCACTCTTTGCTTCTTCATAGCCATTTATTTTTTCAATTCAAACGAAAGAATAAGAATTTGACCCTGCAGGCAAGTGATTGGTGGTGTGCTATTTACTGGATGTTACATGCTGTTCTCGGAATTTTAGTTTCTATTGAGGCTAAAAAGAACTATCATATCTATTCGCACGGTAGCCAGATTGGATATCATATTATTTGTTAGATTGTTTTGATTGCTTAAGAATTTGATTTGAATCATACATACAGAAAGGAATTTCACATGTTCTACCGTAAAAAAAAATTCCCATTTTCTTTCATAGAATTTTCAGCTAGAAGTAGAAGTACTATTCAGCTTGATGGGCAGTCGGGAAAAAAATTAAGTGTCAAATAATCTTCAATCAACAACGATTAATTCTCATAACTAAATACTATTCCTGTATTAGGATTGATATGCTAAAAGTATTAAAACTTCAATGTTGATAAATCCGATTCCACATCGGGTTGTGAAAGGTTTCTTGATTTGGTAAGTAACCGACATAACGAAAACCCCTTTAAGTTTTAATGGATTGACTATGTGAAGCATTTCTTTTTAAATTTTTTTAACTCTTTATTTGTTCCAAATTTATCAATATTTACATTTCATGTTAATCTAGGTGCGCCAACTACTACCGTAATGTATCAACCTTAATTGTTAAATTATTTACCTAATTTTGTTTACATTGCTCATCGGTATTCTAAAAAGGTTTTTATTCCATTGGGAGAAATCTTCCATTTCTGTAAATAAGAGGAGAAAATGTCTAAACTTTTCTGCAGTCTCCTGCAAATGACACGAAGACTTCTTCCTTTAGCGGAAATGCCTGTGTCATCAGCAAACAAGGATTTCTGGCAACCCTGAGGCAAATCAGGTAGGTCGGAAGTGTAAATGTTGTATAATATCGGCCCAAGAATTCTACCCTGAGGAACTCCAGCTCTAACAAGTAGTCGATCAGATTTGGAATTCTGATAATTTACCTGCAGAGTTCTGTCAGTTAAATAATTTTGAATTAATTTCATAATCGTTAATCGTTAGAAGGGGAATCCAGAGATTGTCCCTTTTTTTGAGTTTAGGCGCCATATTCTCCAAAACGAGTACCTATCAGATTTATATAAGAATCTGAAGGACCGAAGAGGAATGTTAAATTAGGAATTTATACGTTTTCTCTCAATCAACTTCCAAGCAGATTCTACAAGAATCCGAAGAGTCAAAGAGGAATTTTCCAAACCGATATCCACGTCGGATTACCCCGCGTAGGATCCGGACAAGGATCGAAAAGGAATAAGGGTAAAAAAAAATAAATAAATAATTTGCAGGTAATGTTCAGCACTGAAAAGTGCTGTTTAATTTTGTTATAGCTTAAGGTAGCAAGAATACTTCCTTCAGCAAAAAGAAAACAGAACTACACGGCACGAGAGCTCGATGCGGACTGGACTATGTGAAGCATAATTCTTATTAACTATCTGCTAACTTTTTCTCATATTTCTTCAATCTTTAAATATTCTTATAAAAAAAGATCTCTGCTTCCATATAACAACAGATCCTGTCCATCAAATACACAGTTTGAAAGAATCATACAATTTCCTGCGTTATCTAATGCATATAAATAGAATACCAGATTTGGCATTAATTTAATGGGATTTTTAAATAAATTTGAGCCTGATATCGCTTAAATTAGGTCTGTTGCATGAAAGATTGCAGACAAATTTCGTTTTTAACGGTTACATTGGCTTTCAATTGAACGAGGCCTACATTTACGCGTCTGTTAAAATTCATTATCTTTTTCTGTGTGTGATATTTACTTTCTGGAACCAAAATACCATTTTGATCAGATAGATCCCGAAATTAAAAATACAAGATTATACATCAAAATTGATATTGTCCCCTTCAGGGGAGTCGACTGCAGCGCATTTATGACAACGCTTGATCCAGTTCTCGAAACATTTTTTATATTCGGTTTGAGGTATGGCCAGCAGAGCCATCTTCGCTTTTTCCATGATCTCAACTCGGGTGCTGAAACGCGTTCCGGTTTCTTGAGTCGACCGAATAGGATAAAATCGCAGGGAGCCAAATCAGGTGAATTCGGTGGTTGCTTAATGGTATTCGGCCTAGGAATTCATGTCTTTTGTGACGTTAACACGGTCAATTTTTTGCATGAAATTCAGTTTTTTTCAGCACCAGTTTTGTTTGCGGCCCAAATAATTAACCGAAATATCTTAAACGGATTCAAAAGCAAATTTCAACTCCTCTGCCATCTCTCTAATGGCCAATTTGCGGTCTGCGCTCTTCGGTTCGACGTCAATGGAATACCACTTCTCTCATAATCGTTCAAGGACTCTTCTAAAATGTTCGTTCCACTGATACACGACTGTTTTCTTCAGGGTATCGTTGCCGAAAAACTTTTCTAATATTTGCAATGTCGTCGCACCATTGAAACCGTTTTTAGGCAAAATTAAATACCAACTCGTTGTTGCAAATGCAATACCATTTTGAAAATTGTAAAAAATCGAATATACACACAATCGAGATGTACTTAATACGGCGTAACTTTTATAAATGTCAAGCTATCAAGCTAAAAATATCAAAGAATGTCAATAACAAATGTGGCAATTCAAAAAAAGAAAACTCAAATCGGATGACTGATAGCGCCACACGGTGGTGATTACGGAAACTTGTTGATCAAAGTAGTACGCACACTAAGTGCTAGAATATAGTGACTTAACAAATAAAGTCACATAATTACATCGTTATCACAAGTGAAAAACTAACTCACGGTAAACACACCCTATGAGGAGGTAGTACCCATAGTGGTATTGGTTTTAAATGCGGTTTCATCAAAGAGAAGTTCGATACACAAGATGATATTTTTCAATGGTGCTAGAAAAATGCAATTGAACATGTTTTACCCTCAAGATTTACTGAAAAAACTATTGAATAAAGTTTACGTACCATGTTTGGTCCTTTGCACTTATAGTGTTGGTACTGTTGGGTTCCATCATAAACCAATGAATAGCGCTACTTCAGAAACTAAATTAACATGTTATATCCACTATAGGAAATATGTACCCATTATTGGAGGATAAATTTTTTGATAGGAATATAGTTTCAATAGCGATTTTATGATTATAAATTAAAAATATACACTAAAATCTATCGAATGACGTATTTCATACGTACGTTATTATTAATTTGAAATGATTTATTTAGAAAGGAAACCTACTAATACCATATGATTTATTTAGAATGGAAACGTACTAATACGTTGTCCACTAATGATATATTTATCTTATTTGAATTGAATTCGAATGTGAAGATTTAAGGAGGATCGGTTTAGAATTCCAGTATTATTCCAGAATAATATTCCAGCAAATAATCACCGTACGAAAAACGCATACCCCTAAAGGAAAATTCTTTACCTTGACCCTAGGTTGATTCAAGATATTGTTTTTCACGTTGTTTGAATAGTTTTGAGTAACCATAAGAGTAACCATTTATTAGGTGTATTTGGCCATCAACAGCAGTAAAAATGAGCATAAGATCTTGAGAAGTACGATTTTGTTTCATTTCTCGCTATGTAACGATCCTTGCAGAAAAAATGCAACGCATCAATTTGCTTTGAGAAATTCAATGTGTGCGTGGGTTGTGCAGTGTATTAGTTTTTTTTTTTTTTTTCTTTATTTTACGTCGGCCTATTTCCTCACATGGTGACAATCACCGACGCCAGGGAGACGACTCCACCACCTGGACCCTACCTAACGACTCATGAATATGAGCCGGGACCAACGGCTTTACTTCCCTTCCGAAGGAAGACGTGACCAGATTCTTTCGCCTCAGTAAAACCACCAACGTCGACTGGGATTGAACCCAGACCCACTGGGGTGCCAAGTAGCAGTCACGCTTACCACTACACCACCGACGCCGGCTGGTGTATTAGTTGATGAGTATGAGATTGAAGTTCGAAAGTCAGATGGCTCACAAAAAAAATAAAGCTGGATTATATCAGGGATATAACCACGAGGTTCACGTAGGACCGCGTCGGTGTATAGTACTAATGGTATTATTTTATTTATACGTATGTTTTAATTTGCGTATGTGAGCATACACATTAAAAATGATGAATTTTAACAGACGTGTAAATTGTCCCCTTGTTCAATTGCAAGCCAAACCAAGCGTTAACAAAGAAATTGTTTGCAATCTTTCATACGCCATTGAACATCTTTTGCAATCTACCGTACAACAACAGACCTGATCGAGGGGATATCTGTCGTCAACTTACATGATATATCTAATGAATTTATGCCAAATCTAGCAGTGGTTGTATAATCGATTAACTCTTCAAATCTAAACCTTTTCAACTATTTTGGGGTCCTAAAAAGGATCGTTTGGTCATTTTATGTTCCTGGAGGGGGGGGGGGGGGGGTCGATGCAAAGCCGACCATCATCAAGTTCCAGATTTCTGATGACTTGGCTGGTTGTTTATAGCTTTTAACTGAAAATAAACAATAACTTTATTATGATCCTGAGCAGGAATCGTTCTCGAGACGGCTGCGAGTAATCGGTTCTATCCCCTTAACGTTAGTTTTAAGATAATTGATGTATATAAATATGAAAACTTGGCTCTGTAAAGTTGATTTTATTGAGCCTGTACAAATAAGTGATTTAATAAAAAAAAAAAGCAGGAATCGTTATGATTGTAGTGTTCTTGTACTTCTGAATGAATGAAAGAATGAGCATACATGTATGTAATAATGTATATTTGCTATCACGTAATTTTATTATAGGAAAACAGCAAACTATTTGGATGAGAAATGGTAGTATATTGAGATTTAATGTCATTCTCCCCGGAAACTAAGCGAGATTTATCAATATAAATTATTGATCGATCGTGTCTAAATTATAACAATATTTTATTATTATTTTCTTACTAGTTTCGGAACTGGCTGCAACCACCATTAGCATCCTAACTTACTCTGAGAAAAAATCTATCGTTATACTGACAATTAAATCATGGTCAAGATGACTATTGCATATAATGGTTAAAATAACCATAACAATTGACGAATTTACCATGTTCATCCCATTCTTGACTATGATGATGGTAACAAGGACTATTCCGACATTATGGTAAATGTTGAATCAACTATTTTTAATGGTCATTTTGACTATGATCGTAGTCGGTTGAAAATCACTATACTGCGATAGTCATCCTAACCCCCAATAATGGTAAAATTGACTATCTAATTTGTTTCTGTGTATGTTTCTTTCGCAGACTGTAGTGGCTTATAATCACGATTACTATTCTTCTTCTTTCTCAATCACCTCAACTTCTTGATTAACATCCTTTTGTTTCTTATCTACAAAGAGGCAAAGCATTAAAAATAGAGGTTCCTTGAAACACATTAAAGTTGAGCCGAATTTACAGTTGTGGGGGCTCAGTGGCCATCAAAATGTGGGTTAGAATGTATTCCTAAGTACAACTATGTCAGTTATCCTATATGCAGCTCAAAACTGATCATGTCTAATGCACTCAAATGTCCAAGTCCAATGCAATGCAATTTTTCATTAACACTTTACTGACAAAAGTAAACAATGACACTTGAAATAAAAATATCTTAGCTTGAAGTGTACTCATGTAAGTCAACAATTTTATGGGATAGGTGTATTCTACCTCTTCAAAATAATGGGGTAGATTAATGAGGTATGTTCTCAATGTTGAGAAATTTGTGTTAAAAGTCATTGTTTACGTTTTTCAGTAAGGCCCTAATGAAAAATCTCCGTCAAATTTATCACTACCGACTAAATTCCGCAAATAATCCTAAATGTTCTAATTTTGATAATATAAAATGATTGTTAAGGTTGAATCACGAAAATTTCACTTAAACACACACTCTTTTATTGCAATTTTTTATTGGTCATCTTAAAAAGGACAGTGAGAGCACGAGAAAGTAATTTCTATGGTTTACTTGGGCAAGAGGACACCATCATGCGCTATATTCTCTCCTTATAGCATGGTAACGGGATGTGATGTCAGCATAACTCGTTTAATCAGTCTATGTATCAAATATGCCATGAATTCAGCAAAAATTGACTTAATCTTGTTATGTTATCATGATGTTCTATTTATTCTTAAGTAGGTGTAGGTGAGTAGGTGAGACTAAATTCGTCTATCTATAGTTATACACTCCAGTTATATCTTAGATTTACTTTTTTTTAGTTGCCATGGCGGCACGGGTTATGCTTCACGGTCTTCAAATGACCTAAATTTTGATAAATTGAGACGATATGTCTAGTATTGCATCCTAGCATAGCATAGCATAACATAGTATAGAACATTTGCACAAAGCGTGGGGGAGTCACCTAAATAAGCCCATCCACTTCCACTCAACATTTTGCCGAAAATGTAAAGTGTCGTAGACCCGCTTCTCTCTGTACAACTAGCCACGTCCTTATAACTGTTTGTAAAATTGATAACTGTCTTGACATCTATTGCCGAAAGTGCTGGAAACCTAAACAACCTTCATAGACGTTCAAGAGATAAAAAATTGGCGAGTTGCAAAATTTTATTTGTGGAATGGTTATACATGATCAATATTGTAATGTGGATGTAAATAAAATAATGTGATGAAATAATTAGTAATGATAGGCATATAATAATGATATGCAGCACCAAGCCTCTTAACAGCTCAATCATTGGTAGATGAATGTAACTCTGGAATGTGAAGGTTATTTTGCAATTAAATGAAAAAGAATAACTATTAAACATTTAATTATATATTAAACAATAAAAAACATGTATGTATTCATGACATATGGATATACATAATCAGCATAATTTAACAGCGTTTATCAATGTTAATAATATCCAATAATCTAAATTAATAGAAAAACACCTTAAGATACAATGCAATAAAATATTTATAGTATCTGGAATCAACTTCTTTGTTACCTTCATCGTAAAGAAGTAAAATAATTCGTGGCTCAAAATAACGAACGTATCATTAAGCTTATTTAAGTTAATGTGTAACAAGTTGAAAATTGTTCTCAAAAAAGTTTATGAGGAACAAACAAAAATGTAATCAAGCGCTGCAATTATTTAAGGGACACATACTTTGTTCATTCTATGTGAAATATGATAGATGACCACGATTTTTAACATTTAACGATTTTTTTTCCGAGATGTACGTAAAAATACATCGTTTTTGAAATTTTCTTTTTTACTAGAATACGCCGACTAAAGGGAATTCTGGGATCGTGAAACAAATTTTCTCAAGAAAAACACCCATATACAAAGGAAAATAAACTCAAGGCTGATTCTCAAAGTCTTGAAGTGCCTAAACCGTACAGTATTATTTTATAATAATTCATTTTTATTTTTTAACTGAAAAGGGATATCTAAGGGTGATTCTGGTGCATTGGATTTGATTTTTGCATGAGCGATATTTCCATTTGTTTAGAAGTTATTGCAAGAGTTTTTTATAACAAAAATGAAAATGTTGGGAGCATGTTTATTAAATTACTGGGTTTTATTCAGATTTAAATATTTAAGATGGTGTAAAAATGTTTTTCTTGTGCTGGTTCGAAAAATTAAATATATTTTTGTTTATTTTACTACAACTTTATTCGCAATCATCTTTTTCTATTTCAGAAAGTGTTCACATTTTCGGGAAAATCATGGTTTTGTTCAGTTTTCTTGCGATGCCCAGAAATGGTAAGATCCATCGAAGCAAGCAATCCGTAAAATATGTCGTGTAAATTCATCACTCGGAAACATTTACGAGAATGAACCTGAGAACTTTCTCAAACGCCGTATTTCCTTGTTCATTTGCTCTTGTGCTTCTTCGGACATTCGACCAATGGAAGCATGGCTTTTGTCGATTATGTTGTGCTCACGATCAAAACTTTATGCAGTGTTGTCGGCCTCCAATACCAATTTTCTATTATATATTTCCTCACCGGAGGAGATTTGCAATGAGTAATGTTTCAAAACGTTTTGGTAATCCTTCATCCATTCTTGTGATTTCCAACGAAATAGCTGTGTTTGCGAAAAACCTTCGGGCCGTGTTGTCGTCGTTGCTGTTGCCACAGCTTGCCCGAAGTTTATCGACATCATTTATCGACCCATTTTCTCGTGAAAATTTGGTGCTTTGAATTCTTCTTCCTGCCCTGTTTTGCACCATTTTTGGACATCCAACCGATATACAATATGTAGCATACATTCAAAAGTACGGACCCAGCAATGAAGTGAACTTATACCGTACTGGAGGCAGTAAATTGTTCTGGATTTCGAATCAGAAATATTATTATTTCTGGTTATTTTTTTTCCGCTTATTATGTGATTTTTTATTTGCGCGTAGATAACACCCTGACAGTTAAAATAGAAAAAATGTGTAGAAAAACATTTAAATACCTTTGTTTTTGACTATAACTCTCCAACGAAATTTAATAAAACAAATTTGTAAATCATAACTCATTAGTATTCTTTTTATTTCCTGAAAATTTCTAGAAAATCGATTATCGGTTTAAGTTTGGTGAGTAAATATGTGTGTGCCATTTTTATCGAATACACCCTTTATATCGACTTGAACACATTATGACTATAACTCTCCAAAAAGTGTTTTTTCATAAAAACTGTGGTGGACAATACTGGATTTTTGAGAAAACTTCCTATTAGGAACACCTTAAACACCAAAACACCTTAACCTTAAACACCTTAATCGATCGATACACCCTTTATAACGACTTGAATACATCGTGATGTGTGATGTGATGTGATAGGAAGCCACCACCAGTGCAGGACTTGCCATGGCGTACAGTTCCTCCTAATGGCAAGATCAAACTGTACATACCTGTAATCCTCACTATTCCGTTGTATGACGGACCAAAAACGTGGATGTGGGCCCGTAAGCAGAATGAACAGTAAGCGATACAAGTTAGGATTTCCGTCTGGTGGTTTGTTAAAAATAGGGTTAGCAAACGCACTGTAGAATGTCGGAAGATAATTAGACCTTCGCAGATTTCGATCTGATGATTTTCATCAAGTAAAGCATAATTGTCTTCCATGACTTGGGCCAGATAACCACGAATCCCTCATCCAGCCTCAACTTCGTCTGGCACCCTGTATTCCCCTCTAACCCTTTGTTATTGAATATATGTATGTAAGTAACGTAAAAGAATATAATATATGTATTTACAAAATATATCTGATGTCTACTGGATTGTTACTGCAAAATAAAAATTAGATATGTATAAATATCTTAAAAGTCCTTAAAAAGCTGAAAATCAGAGAAGATCAGTCCAATCAACGAAGACTAAATTTAAATGTTAAGATATTTAATTTGTTTTATTTTAAGAATCAACAGACTATTCTATAAGTCGAAGAAAGCAGTTTGAGTGATTGACGAGTCCGGTATGATGATTACTGAAATAAATAAAGTATCTAATCATAATACCACTAAACACAAATATTTAAATACAATTGTATACTGCTTATAATCACATGCCAGTCTTTTATTAAATATACAGCTGATAATGCCATGCCAGTCTTTTATGAAATAGTAGTCGAAGTTCAGAAACAGAATTTTTACACTGTTTCACTGTTAAGCTGAAATGCAGAATAACAAATTGAGCATTACAAGCATTAAATTGTCATGCTGCTCCATCTTCATAAATGCAAATGTAATTTGAAATGCAAGGATGATCCCAAAGCGTGCTGAAATTATGAATTAAATGGGATGATCTTCAATCGCAGTCACTCACTTCGCTATTGTCAAATTGACAAAATTGCCCAGGCTATTCTGGAAATTCTGTGGTTCCGTGTTTAAGCACCTTTTCGTTCGTTTTCAGCGATAGCAGCAATTCACCAAAATCTTGACTTGAGGTATCCTGAAAAAGTTTGTTAAATCTATTGAAATTTTACAAAACTAACATTAATACATTTTAATATACTATTGCCATGGTCACTATTTGCTGCTCGATGCTGAATTTTTAACAGCAATCCGCTTTTATTTTTGCTGGCCTGATATTTATTGCTCCTGAGTTAGGAATACAGGGATGATTTAGTTGAAAGAGAGTTAAAGACAAATCGACATAAAAAACAATGAGTAATGTTTTAATCATCTATGAAGTAAAATGAATACAACAATATTATCAAATATAATGATATTTTGAGTTATGATAAAGTAATGACAAAGACTGAACTGTAAAATCAGACATTAGCCAAAAGGCACACAGCGTTGAATGAATCAAATCAGCTCAGATTTGGTAAAATGTCCATTTGCGAACCGAAAATGAAAAATACATTCAGTAATTAAGCAAAAGCCTACCATAGATTCCGTTGCAGCTTCTTGTATTCAAGGCACTAGATACTTCTAAATCATAAGAAAAGAAGAAAGGACAAAATGATAATTGGACATATAAGACATAATAATTTAAAGTTTATATAACCTATTGGGTAAACATTATAAAATTATTTTTATGTTAATATACAAATCACGAACACAAGTAATGATAAAAATAGTAATGATGATGATAAAGATGAATGATAATGATAATGAGTAAACAATGTCATATAAGATAATATATATATAGTGAAAGGATATTATAATATGAACTGAAAATTACATGTGTGCCGACTGCTGCTTTGTTTCAATTGTAGACAAACTTGCGCATCCATTGTGAACCAGAAAAATTAGACAATGTATGACAGCCATGAGAAAAAAAATGATTTTTTAAATTTTAAATTATTTTACAATACCTGATGACTTGAAATACATCATGCCAAGGACAGTACATCGCATATTTCGATAACCTGAAACCAATGTATAAGCAATAATATACTATCATATCATAACAACAACAAAAAGATAAAAAGTGTATTTTTTCGTAATGTCGTTGCATGTTATTGGGATGGATCTAAAACACTGGCCAGACTGAGCAGTTATAACATGTTATAAGCCTATCTTGATGACGAATTTCTTGTTGGAATTATTTGAAACCCGTTACAACATGTTATAACTCTGTAGTCTGAACAAGGCATCCCGAGCAGGAGCGCATAACTTGATAACTGGCTTTGGTATTTAAGAACTCTGATTAAGAGGTAAAATACCTGAGGATAATACCACAAAAATGTTCCCACAATGTTATGCGAATACCAAATTGAGGTAAGACAATAGTCCCTCTCAGGTATTCCCAGATATCCGAAATAACAAGTTTTGTTATACGACAGATATTTTGCTTGCAATTCTTAGGTATTTTGTTTAGGTATTTTACCGCTTAATCTGAGCTCTTTAATACCAAGACGAGTTATCAAAATAAGGTATCATAGTATTCATTTCTCAGATAGATAATAATACAAATAAAGGGATTTGCTACGTTTGCTGCTGCTGGAGTCAGGATTAGAACTGGGGGGATTTTAACGGACATATATTCCCGCATCGTTTAATTGAAGCTTAATTACGCATTAGAAACACAACGGTTATAAAATTTGCATAGAACAGTGCTGATTAATGCTATGTCGCGTTTATTAATATAAAATATTTCCTAACTTATAAGAAAATTATCACGGTAAAAACGAGTGCATGAAATGTTTAAATTTACACCGGTCAAAGAACGCTTCGAAGATTGAACCACCTTGATACATTTTTTTATATTTTCGTTATTTGAGGTTTCATATATCTGTTTTACTCCAATCTCATCATAGATGAAAAAAAATCCTAACTGAGATTTATAGGTTAATTTCTAGGACATATTAGGATTTTTCAAATTGTACTAACTGGAGCTCTACAACAAATTGTGTGGTTCTACAAATATGCAGGAGCATTCTGAAACCAAAATGACCTTTGACGTTGACTGCTCAGAAACACGTTGTTCAAAATTTTTATTATTAAATAATCGATACGTTGTTTCTCAGTGATATATTTATAAATCAACGAATGTAAAAAAAAAGTTGGCAAACATAATAGGTAGGAAATAACCCTTTACTAAGCATGATTGCTACTGAACAATTTTGTTAAACCTATTTCAGTGTTGATGGTGTGTATGCTTAGCCGGATTCCTGGAAAATCCCATAATCGCTCAAACTTTTCTCAACAATAACTGTATACGTTCTTTTCCTTCGCCCAAAGAAAATCACCCCGCGGACGGAAAACTGAACGAAACCACTTTTGTCACATTTTCCTTTTAACTGGCCGAGGCAGCAGTCTCAGAGATGACGGCAACTTGACGACGATCGCGATCAGTCAGATTCGAGACGTCTGGGCGTGCGAACCTCGTTCGATTGCGGTCACACGGGATTATATAAAATATCTGAGGAATTTGTTGGAAAATTCACCGGTTTCTCTCCGCTTACCAATAGTGCATTGTTCAACAATAACCCCCAACGTGTTTTTCACACTGGAAAGTGTCGAAACAGCGATAAAAACCTGATAATAAAAAATCTTTTCGCAACCATACGCCAAGAAGAGAAAAGTTATTTTTATTAATATAGTGCTCCCGGGGATGTACTGCGGGTTTATAAGATGAGTGTAAGTGTGTGTATAGGTTTATATAAATAGATTGCCGATTTTCACCAAAAGATATTGGTTTAGAGCGAAATGCCAGTGGGAAACGGAGCCGAGAAGTGTACGCTTTTACGCAAATCCTGTGGATTCTGGAAATCAGCTTCTAACCGTTGATTTTCTCTGATGAGTGGTTTTATCTCTGCGCATGTGAATGTATTTTGGGCGAACAGATTAGTCTGCTGCAATTCGTGAAGAATGCGGAAAATGTACGTTATAAAATTCTACTCTCTG
The DNA here is from genome assembly GCA_024533555.2 of Aedes koreicus. Classification (NCBI taxonomy): domain Eukaryota; kingdom Metazoa; phylum Arthropoda; class Insecta; order Diptera; family Culicidae; genus Aedes; species Aedes koreicus. The sequence continues at coordinate 697,052 of JAHHFK020005917.1, forward strand.
GGAAAACATGTGAACGCAACGAAACGTGGTGGTCAAAGTTTCGATCTTGAAGACGCAAGAGAATAAATTCAATCATGCATATCTATTACAGCTGAACAAATATTGCATAATATTGAAAAAAGAGAAAACTTTTACAATTGCAAAGGTGTAGTAAACTTCTCTTAAGAAAAAATTAATACTCGGAGAAGAACAGGAAGAAAATTCGCATATGCCATTTTCATCAGGGTACGGACCATTGCCGGTCCAAATATGTGTTAGTGAATGTTTGTGAAAAGCGACTTGACAATCACAAATTGAGTGGACGCTGATCATGTGAAAATGAAGAAGATAAAATAAAGCTTTATGAAGTGATGACAAATGTTAAAGTATAATATCTGTGCCGTCATTAGAGACAGAACCCAACGACGCAACAGTGGTCCTAAGATAGATCCGCGGTTTCTGTAACGCAGACTTCGTGAACTTCTGAAAGTGCAAGGTTTAGTTCAAACGAAACATAGAGAACAAGTTATGCGTGAATAGTCTGCAAATACAATGCACGGCTGCAGGATCACTGCGAGATACTCAAATAGCTATATTTAGGTAGTGAGTTTTGGAAACTCACGTGTGCTGATCATGGTTGAACCAATCCACAAGACATGTTGAAATCTAAATAAAGATAAAGTTTAGAACTAGAAACAGTATGTTAATTCAAGTACACTGAGCACGTTTTTTGTAAAATATATTCACTCGACTTTTTCAACATGTTTTAAAGGTAACGGCGAACTTGAAAGTATTTACGTGATTTTCTTAGCTAAAGCTTTTTTACACATGGTATGGGGGCCTCACAGCGTAATGGGTAAACATTTCGGTTTCGATTCCCAATACAGTTGAATTTCATTTCAGGTGGGAAATACGATCGACTGCCCTGGAGCATTGGCGTATCGTAGTACATACCACACACTATACGATTCGACGCTTTGAAATGGCAATGTAATCCTTCAATTACCAATTGTTAAAGTACTATATAGAACATCAATTAGAACGAAGAAGATCCCATGACTTTCACTGTAACTAGTCTCTTTTTTTTAATATAAATTTTCACATTTTGTTAGCAGCTAAATTACTTTGTTCTTCACCCAACGAAAACTTTCACAAATACACTGCAAAGAAATTACTTTAAAATACTGAAATTGTTATCGACCACATAATAACCAAAATATTGTAATTCACAAAATACAGGTTCTTTTGCTTAGATTTGTTCAAAAAGGCTGTACCCAAAATAAACAGCCGGTCAGAAATTCTTTAACTTATAAATCTCCAATAAATATTACCCTTTTCCAAGCTTGTACTGTCTAATGAATACAATAGGCCACAGTGAGAATATGTTAAAAATATGAAAAAACTGTCCCTAAAATTGAAATTTATCTTTCAAAATTACTGTTCAATTTTTCATTAGCAAAGTCAACTTAGAACTTGCGATCATTTTCTGCATGCTTGAGCTTCTTAGAATCTGAACGCATGAGATCACCTATTCATCGCTAGTAGATAGACATAATAAGATTGTTAAAAAGTTAAACTAAAAAATGTTTAATGCGCACTCTTTTAAAAATAACTGTAAAATTATTGAATTTAGATGAAATGATGAAAGATGCAATTCAAGGGATACCATGTATCATTTATTGGACAGTTTGTTGAACAACCTGGCTGGCAATTTTATTCCACCATCTCTGCGTCTCTGCAGCATCCCGATTTACCTTACCTCCTCTTCAGCTTCTGCCTGACGATTATTTGGACGATTATTATTATTACTTTACGAATATTTTTCTATTAAACGGATAAAATAAATCCGATAAAATCCACCCCGTTGTCCTGATACCACTGGCCAAAACTTCACAAATTTTACTGGGCAAACTTTCATGCACTCTTGCTTGTACAGGTGTCCCATAAAAATTGCGAAAATCCATCATCAAGGTTCAAAAACATGTTTCTTTATTTTTTAATATTAGAAAAATCTTTTTATTCATTATACACACTACCAAAAAGTGATGTAAATGTCGGTGCCCTGAGACATGCGAGGGGCCTTTAAGACATTAGAATCAGCCAAAAGTGACGAAAAAATCATTTCAATCAAACACACCTTCTGTCGAGTTGCTTCTGTTTCTGTCTCGGGGCACTTAATTTTACATAAAATAATTGTTTATGTTCCTTGACGCAAATCAATTTTTAATTCCGGCTCGTGTAAAATTAGTAATTTCTAAGTGTGCAGCATATATTGCAGTAAAGCGCAGAAGCGAGCAATGACCATAACTATTGCAGGTGGTCATTAGATGACTCTTTCCACGCCACTACCAGAGTGGAATCCATGGCCTCCCTTAACTGCAGAATTGTCCCATGACAATAACAACGGCACCGCGAAAGAAAGGGATGAACTCATTGCGATAGGAACGTCGCTGAAGGTAAACAAAACGCCAGGACCTGACGGTATTCCGAACCTGGCCATCAAGACGGCTATTTCGCTGGCTCCCGGAATGTACAGGGTAGTGATGCAAAGATGTTTGGACGATGGCGTCTTCCCGGACGCCTGGAAAATCCAGACTCTAGTATTGCTACCGAAGACAGGGAAGCCACCAGGTGATCCATCAGCATACCGTCCGATATGCTCGCTGACACGACGCGTAAGGTGCTGGAGAGGGTTATCCTCAACAGGTTACCGAAGTACACAGAGAGGGGATGACCTGTCCAACAACCAGTATGGCTTCCGTAAAGGGTCGGTCGGCAACATGGGGAAGTTACCTTCCACTTGACACAGATACTGTCTTGCCACGGCTGCTTCAGACAGTATCTGCAAAGTACGGGCACGCCAAGTCCTCCGCGTGTCCAGTATGCGCGGAAGCGGTGGAAACTGCAGAACATGTGTGCCTTCACTTCAACGATGCGAGGAACGGCATGATGATCGTGAGCGGTCGGAACACGATACCGGATAATTTTGTCCAGAGAAGGTGTCAAGTACAGGACACGTGGACCGCTGTAAACACGGTGACACGTTACGCCTTCCACCAGGTGGATGAAGGTTGATGAGCTGGCACCGACTGCTATAGCTGGGTAGATTGAACGGGTCTCTCTACCTGCGATGGCATAGGGCAAATCGAATGAATTTCCGCTGGATGGCCTCAACACGCTGGATTTCATTCTGGTAATAGGGAGACCAGACAACAGAACAATATTCCAGAATAGGGTGGACGATTGCGCAGTAAAGCGATTTCAAGCAGTACACATTCTTAAATTTTTCGGCAAAACGGAACAGGAAGCCTAACTGCGATGATGCCTTAGACACGACGTATGCTACGTGGTCTTTGAAGGTCACTTTAGAATCGATGAAAATCCCCAAGTCCTTAACCGTCGTTTCGCGCTGCAGCTCAAATCCTGCCAAAGCATAACCGAATTGGTAGAGTTCACGTTTACGGTCCCGCGGGTCGAGCAGCTCGTCGGAGAAAACGTTGCTGAATTGGGAACGGAAAATATCAGCAATACCGGCGATGCAATCAGCTTCAAGCAAACCATCCGTCATCGTGGAGGGCAAACCGACTTGCTTCCGCTGATCATTGACATGATGCCAAAAGCTTTTGGGGTTGGACTTAAGGCTTTTTTGTAGACGGTATTGATAAGCGTTATAGAGATAATCGTTTAATTGCTAATACTCAGCATTTGCTTCCACGTAACACGATTTTGTAGAATCCGTGCGATATTTGCTGTGTCGTCTTCACTCTTTTGAGGCGCTTGAGAGCGGAATTCGACCAACCTGGTTTAGTTGATTCAAGTTTCATCCTCACTGGAACAAACTGATCAATGGCATACAGCAGTACACTAGACATTGTCGATGCAGCGAGGTTGACGTCAGAAATATCGAGAATCTCGTCCCAGTCAACAAGTCCCAAGAAATCGTTCATTCTGCTGAAATCAGCCTTCCTGAAATCGTAGAAAACACTTTCAGGAATCACGAAAGCGACACAATGGATTTACCGCAAGTTTCAAAATTAATGGTGGATGATGCCGACAGATTTTAACTAGCGGTGCTGGTGCTTCAATAACTGGCAATCCTCACACAAACCGTCACTAACAAAGCACAGATCAAGCATGCGATTATTCTCGTTATGAACGCCAGTCAGCTGCCTGAGTTGAGCGGTACTATACGCATCAAGCAGTTCTCGTGATGTGATACCAATCGTAGATCGAAGAACGATAGGAAAGTAGTGCCCAAGAGAATTTTGCGGCCAAGAAATCGTGCCCAAGTTGAAATCGCCGAGAATGATCACCTTGTCCCTTGGATTCAACTGCAAAACGACCCAGTTCAGCAAGTCAAGATGCTTTTCGATCAGAATTGCGTCATTTACTCGGTCGGGAGGAAAGTATATCACGCAAATGTAGAGCGAAGCATCGTCGGTAGCCAATGCAACCCATATTTGCTCCGCCGATGTGCTATTGGGAGGAATGACCGAACGGGATTTGAATCTAGAATGAACTGCTAGCAGAACACCGCCACCAATACTCTTGTTGCGGTTAGACGGTGACCGATCTTGTCGATAAACGGTGTAGGAAAGAGTTGATTCGTCGCAGTATTCTCGGTCTCGGTGAGAGCGTTAATGTCATAGCAACCATCACTAAGGGTCAATTGATACTCGGCGAGAGAACTGTTGATCTCACCAACATTTTGGTAGTACACCAGGACACTCGAGGAAGCAGCTGCAGCTTGTCTTGGTCCTCAGGGGCAGTCATAGGAATTGCAGTTCCCGGCATAACGATTCGTCTCGTTATCTCAGATGGATGAGCGCCCGATTTATCAGCCGCAGAGCGAGGCTGATGGTTGTGGCTAGAATGAGTGGTTTCGATCAGACTCTGGACATTCGTAGAAATAAAGGAATACTCGCAGGGTAGAGGTTGCTGGAAGACCCTCTCACCGCATTCGACCACAGGACCAGGACGACTATGTAGAACGACGGCAGCATGTGGCAGCGCTGGGTCGAAGGGCTCAAGGGCTTCCAAAGGGCTTCCTACGGCACGTGGTGTCCGGAGTGGCTGACAGTGTGATCTGGTTGTCTCGTAGCTATTGGCCGAAGCTTTATCATTACTGTCCAGTTGTTTATCTTGCTGCAAAATCGCGAGGGCCTCAGGTATGGATTAACATTGAAGATTTCTACTAATAACATGGTACTTGGCTGAGCAAGCAGGGTGGATGATCCCCTCACCAATACCGAACACAGGAACGGAACGACTAGGTTGGCCGGAACAATCAGCAAAGCTAGTAAACCGACGGTGCTCGACTGTGACGGGTGGCTTAGGGGCATCCATCATGCTTTTGGTCGTGCGTTCCGTTGTTGAAAAATGTCGATAGGAGGCGCTCAGTGCTGCAAACAAACTACTGTGGGAGCTTTGGAGAACATCGATGCAGACGGGGTGGAATTTAGCGTTTGGATTTTCGAGATTAACTAATGTGATGGAGTCACCAAGGCATCCATTGCTAACGTCTCGTCGTCTGTTCGGAGAACCTTTGCAGGACCCCAGAAATCCCGTACAGATTGATGGTTCTCGAATTCTTGTAAAAAGTTTCCTTTCGGCCATATGGAAGGATCCAACGCAATATCCCTAAGATCTTTAACAACTCCAACTTTGAAAGAGATGTACGCAAACTGTTTCAAATCGGCATCTTTACGCACCATCTTTCGCACGTCAATGTTGGTTTTGGTTTGTCAGCAAGTTTTCACCAACTCGCATATGTCATCCTCGGTCATGTGACGAGCAATCCTAGACAAATATATCCAGATTTTCTCTGGTGGTTTCGCAACTGTCTCGACAGTCATGCCAACTTATTCTACCAACTTCGTGCCTCCATTCAGTGCCTCATCTGGTCGTGATTTTCGTGTACTCCTTGTAGCAGCATCTCTAGGTTGCTTGCGACTTGGCCATGGTTGGATTCTTGTCAACATAGCAGAGTCCAAAGGTTGATTTTTATTAGCAATAGATTTGGTTATCTCTTTAGTTTCTTTCAGTTCGTTCTTCAGCTCGACCAGCGAGGCATTGATATTCGCCGAAATCGCATTCACAACATCGGATGGTGACTTCAAAGGATTTTGCTTGATGACGTGTAGCTGGTTAATGCAAGTTTCACAGAACCACAACAAATTACGGTGCTCGTTGATGTAATCCATAGTCCATTTTTTCAAACCAACGCATTCGATACACACTGACAGGTTATAAAATCCGCTACATTGCAAATATTCAATGGTTTTCACCGGCTTGGAGCACTGGTAGCAATTTAATCCATGTTTACAAGAATCGGTCAGTAGATGGATAAGACGCGCAAGAGAGCTTTTCTGAATACACGCAGCTAGTCACCGACAGATGGCACTGATCTTTATGTAAACGACGATGACGTCAGATAGCGAGGGATTAATACAGCTTTCATAGAAACACAACGTCAAATACGAAACAATTGCAGTACAATATTGACTTTGTGAAAACAGTAATCACTCGGTAATGGAAAAAAAAAACAACAAAAACAATTCGAAAAACACACACTTTTGGATTTGTTGCTACTCGCGGCAAAAGAAATTTCGGTTCACAACAAGGGAAGTAAATAACACAACGATTTTAACCAGCAGTGTTGCCAGAAACACTCAGACATAAGCAAGTGCTTAACGCACAATAGTCCCCTCCCCGAAGTAATACCGTAAGGTGGTTCTGGGGGAACCAAGGCAAGAGGCACGGGTGGGTTTTTAGTGGGTCGAGGAGTTGGCACCCTCATCCCCACGCCCTGAGTTCTTCAGGAGTCAAAGTTTCACGTGTATTTCGAGAGATGGGAAAGCTTTCCGTTGAAAAACGCTGTGCCATCGTGCACAAGTAGAGCACTATTCCAGGATTATCACTAAAAAAGTTGGCGAAACTGGAAAATGTTGGTGTGAAAGAGGTGCGTATGGCGATCCGGAAGTTCGAGGAGAAGTATTCCCTTGCGGACCTGCCACGAAATGGACGAAAAAAAAGAGCGTCGAACCTCAAATTGGACAAAAAAAATCCGACGAGCTTTTTATAGGCAAAAGGGACCTCAATTCGCGATTTGGCCAAAAAGCTGAACACCTCGAAGTCCAACGTTCAGAGAGCCAAAAAGAGATTGATGCTGAAAACGTACAAGAAGCAGACGCATCCAAAAAGAAGTCGTACACAAGCAGTCAGCTTGAAATTACGGGCGCGGAAACTGTATGACATAGTTTTCGCCAAGAATAAGAACTGCATCATGAGGGACGACAAAACGTATTCGAAGTTGGGCTATAAAGCATTTTCGGGATCGCAATATAACACGATTCGTAAAAGTGATGATATTGATAAGGCGGACACATCAGTTTTCACTGAAAAAATGGGCAAAAAGGCGATTCTCTTGTAGTAAATCTACGAACCCGTACATCGAAAATGGAGTAATGAATTCAGATATTTACGTCAATCAATACTTTAAAAAATACCTGTTGTCGCTGATTTCAATATAACATGTAATATTCTGGCCCGACCTTGCTTCGTGTCATTACGCTAAGTTGACCATGGACTGGTACAAATCGGAAAACGTGGTCGTTTAACCTAAACATATGAATCCCCAAATTGCCCTAAAATTTGTCCCATCAAACGATTTTGGGCTCTGGTCAAGAGGTATCTTCGTAAACATGTTCAGCCAGCTTGTACAGTGGAAAAGTTCAAAAGAGATTGGATAGAGCGTCTAAAATCGTTGCTAATCAATCTGTGTAGAACCTTATGAAGAACGTTAGAGGAAAAGTTCGAGAACTTGCTGATACATGAAAAAGTGATCAAAAATCTTTTATGAACTGTTGATAAACAATGTTGAGAAACCATGTGTAAGAATAAAATCCGACGTAAATAAAAATACAAATGTTTTTTAAACAAACTGAAGGTGAGCCTTTTCTTTCTGGGACGGTCTATAGTACTTTCACAGTTATTAATTGAGAGTTTTCGTTACAAGGAAACATGTTTGCATGTATTTTGATGACGATTTTCAATATAATTTGCCAACCACACAATCGGCGAAGAGTTCGCAGGTCGCCTTCTATTTGATCCATCCACCTGGCTCGTTGCGCCTTTTTTCCCTTGTGCCCATCGGTTCGTTATTGCAAATCATTTCAAGTGGGCTGTAGTCCGACATTCTTATGACATGCCTTGCCAGTGGTCCATTCACATTCTCCACGTTCCGTCTTCCATCTGCCGTAGATCGTACGTAGCACCTTCCAGTCAAATACACCAAGGGCGCGTTTGTACTGGAGGCTGTAGAGGACTGCCGGTCTAATTAATGTTTTGGTCAACTCAGTAGTTCAGCGAAGTTTGTTCGGTCGTAGCGTCCTTCGGAGTCCAAAGTAGGCACGATTGCCAGCCATAATGCGGCTCTACTGGTGTTGTTATCGGCGGCCACCAATGAGCCCAGTACACGAAGTCATGTCATATTTCATGTATTTTGTCTTCAAAGTATTAATGACAAGCCCAATCCTACTAAATTCAGCCATAGTTCTGATGTACGTTTCTGCCATCGTTTTAAAGTAACATGTTACGGTATCAACTTTCTGAAGATCGTACCACTCGTGTTTATCTCCGCTCTTCGAATAAAACCAGCCAATGCAAGATTAAATAGCAATCACGACAATTCATCACCTTGCCGCAACCCTCTTCGAGATGATAACGGACTTGCTTTGAAATCGAAAATTATATGATGTGTGTATAAGCGACATTCCTGCAGCACTTGACGAATCGCGTAAATCTGGTCCGTGGTAGCGCGGCCACCCATGAATTCTGTTTGATACTGTCCCATGAGCTCCTTTCCAATTGGTAACAGACGTGACAGCACCCAGAGGCGTGAATGCACGATAGTTGCAGCGATCAAGCTTATCACCCTCTTTGTAAATGGGACACACGATACCTTCCATCCAATCCTCTTCTTCCCAAAGCTTGGTAATTACACAGTGCAGCCGCCCTAGCTTTACCACCTTTTTTTAATGAATCGCTTGGGAATTGGTCAACACTGGTAGCTTAATTGTTTTTTAAAGTTAAAGTTCTATGAATGTTTGTCAGAAAATCTTTTCAATGAGTGAAGAAAAATTCTACTGAATTCATTGTGAATGGCAAAGCAAATAGAAGAATTTTAGTAGATACGGAACAATGTTCTCAAAGATGTTCTCTTAATTGGAAATATACGTTTTTACAAGATTTACAAGAACATGGATTTTTTACATAGAACAAATGTCTCTTAAATTGTATGAAACAATCAAAGTGCTTGTCATCTGATGAAAAGCTAAAATTACGCTTTTTTGTAAAATGCACGAAATGATTTTCGTGAAGACCAACCAATCGCTGCTGCTTTTTTATCGTAGTCATACATGTTGGTGTTGCTGCTGGAATGGGAGGGAATCATTGGTTTATCCCGAAATAAAAATAAAAGTGCTGTCCAAAGTGGTGACTTAATGCTGATTAATCAGGTAACTTCTCACGATGGGCTACACACTTAGATTTTTTTAAGGAGTTTGGGTTAAAAGATGGATAGTGAGATCGTCCACGGATTCAATAACAGCTCTTCCCAAAAGTCGAACAGGATCGAACTCCATGTCAGAAACATTTAAAACGATGAACAGCAGATCTGTCAATGATTCATGCAACCACCAGAGAGACGTTTAGTTTTTATTTGTAACAACGTATTCGTACTTTGCATTGATTTCGTACAATACACGAATCTTACTTCAGTGTCAACATATGCTTCGTACATTTGACAGTTGCTCATGACACATTAAATACGGAGGGAGCTTCATAATTAGAACAAATTGGTTTTGTTGTTCAAATACCGAATAGATTCGTGAGTCATATCTTCGACATGCAGTTGGCCCAGTAAAAAACACGGATGCTCCAAATTAATTTTACAAATTTCCAATAGCTGCCCTCGAACTACCATAATAATAGAAAGCCGAATTGAAGATTAATCGACATGCTGGAGGTGACGAACTTCGCAATCTTTGTTCTTGGTAGCATACAAACTGAAAATGCAGAAAGTTTTCGATTTTGAAAAAACCCAAATTTTATAACCAGGAAAACTGGATAATATTTGTACATATGCTGGACTAACTCATTCCGCGAATGAGTACATAGTTGTGCAATATTTTTTTCATACTACAACTACTTTACTACAAAGGAGGGGTGCTATCTGCGAGAAAATTATAGCAGTAAGATTTTTGAAATTGGTCAATGGGACACCGCCTTGGCTCGCTGAACTTTATTTTTCTGAAAGAGGTGTTAGTTGTTAATAATAATGCTCAGCTGACACAACCCCGTGCATTTTCTGTTTCGCACTAGGTAGAAACACATATGTTTGTAATCATATCCATTATGCTTAACGCTGTCATATATTTGTTCCAAGCGGTCTAGAAGAAGAGTGGAAGTGATAATCTAAGAAAATGTATGGCAACATCAAATGGAAAACTGTTGTTCGGAAGGACAACAGTAAGCATTGTAGTGGACCTTACGAACGGCAACTGTATTAGAAGGTATTGAGAACAATCAGAACAAACCCAGGACTCTCGGATGACGGTATTGCAGTAAATTACAACTCCAACAAAAGCACCGTCCAAAGAATCCGTCTATGCAAAGGCCATCGTTCTTCTTCTTCTTTCTGTATTAACGTGGTTGTCAGCTTGGCTGGTTCATCATCGTAGGGAGGCACCTCCACCATACTTATCGCACTCATCAACATATGTGCCGTGACCGGGTTTTACTTCCCTTAGGAAGGAAAACGTCACCAGAGTGGTAGCGTAACAACAGGCTGGATTTCATGGAATAGGACCGCAATTGCCCCCAATTTCTCCCGATCTATGAGTATTGGGCAATTCTTAAATGGAAGTTGAAAAAGACTGGAAAAGTGAGTCAGGATGCTGCAGAGTGAAGAGATGGTTGATGAAGTCTAGTTAACGAACAGGGTATCCAAAATATGACGCGAGGTACTTCGACATCTCCTGAAAACCAAAACGGAATAAGGCTGTTGATATGTTTCCTGAACGTGCAATAAAAAACTTTTATTGCACTCAACTGTTTCATTTCATTAAAACAATCCTGAGATAAAGCTAATTTCTCGCGTCCAGATATAAGGTGAATAGAACTTTAGAACGATTTAAGACGTTTAAAGTCGAACGGAAAATCATTCGAGACTATAAGACTTCTTGGAATCAAAACATCTCTGTCTCTATACTTCAAGTGAAGAATTGAGTCCTTCGAAGGTGGGTGCGACCGACCTCTGGTCCTCACAAGTTCCTACCTCACGCCTCCACGAGTCATATGATCACAAAAGACTGCCAGCTGAAACATGGAGACGCTGGTTGGCATAGCCTGGGCAATGTTATCATTTTGACAATAGCGAAGTGAGGGGGTGCGACTGAAGACCGTGTACTTAAAATCAATTTGTCAATCCATACCTGTTAATCATATAATATTATTTTCCATTCTCATTTAGTTAAAAATGTTAGCATGCTTTGGAATCATCTTTTCATTCCAAAACCATTTATCTCAGGAGTCTGGAACAACCTGACAAGCATCAAAGGTTCAATTTGTTGTTCAGCATTTTCAGCATAACATTTACTTCAAAATTGCAGTACTGAACTTCAACTACTATATTGATGTATGATGATGTATGATATGTACTACCACCCATTGTAGCACGGAAACTAAGTCCGACAGCAATGGGCTCTCCCCTCTGTTAGACTTGATCAAGCTTTAATAACCACTGATTATCCTAATCATGCCGTTGTATGAAGGGCCAAAAAGGGGTTGGGTGGATCGATATGCAACATCACTTATACGTATCCACAGGGATATAAAGAATCTCCTTCCAACAACAAGACTGAACAATTGGTCAAAAGAGCAAGCTATCTAACATGAGGATGCCCCAATGGGCGGGGAGAAGAGCCCGCCCTCTATTCACAAACTGTTAGCAATGGGGAGTTGGCATTCCCACTCTCCTCATCCAGAGTGCTTCAATCGGGTGCCCTGATGGTCCCTCCCATTCCCATGAAATATTTATATAATGGAGTATATATTTGAAAAATATGAAAATGTAAATGAAAAATACCACAAGCATTCGTATCTATAATATATGATCTTCGTTCGGTTGATCCTGAAATGCAAGAAATGTTGTAAAATGTTAAAGTGTAGAGTTCTGTGGTTTCGCGCATAAGCACGTTTTCGTTCGTTTTCAGCGATAGCAGCATTTCACCAAAATCTTGATTTGAGGTATCCTGAAAAAGTTTATTAAATCTATTGAAATTTTAAAAAACTAACATTTATACATTTTAATTTACTGTTGCCATGGTCACTATTTGCTACTTGATGCTGATTTTATAACAGCAATCCACTTTCATTTTTGCTGACCTAATAGTTATTGCTACCGAGTAAGGAATGGGACGATTCAAGTGGAAGGGAGTTAAAGATAAATGGGCAAAAAAACAATAAGTAATGTTTAAATCATCTATGAAGTAAAATCAATAAAACAATATTACCAACTATAATGATATAGTGAGTTATGATGAAGTAATGACAAAGATTGAAATGTAAAATCAAACACTAGCCAAATGGCACACCGTGCTGCATGAATCAGATCAGCTCAGAATTGGTAAAAAGATTTTTTTTTTTTTTGTAGAATTTGTCGTATATATATATATATATATATATATATATATATATATATATATATATATATATATATATATATATATATATATATATATATATATATATATATATATATATATATATATATATATATATATATATATATATATATATATATATATATATATATATATATATATATATATATATATATATATATATATATATATATATATATATATATATATATATATATATATATATATATATATATATATATATATGAACTTCAACTACTATATTCATAAAAAACTGGCATGTTCCTAAATCATCTAACCGGGCACATTGATCACTCCAAGTGCTATCTTTGAAATGTAACTAGAAGTATAAAGAAGGTTTTAACAACATCTCGTATAAAATAATATCTATCATTGAAATTTTTTATTTGGTATTTGGAATGATCTACTCTGTTTTTTTTTCAGTAAGAATTCAGTGGATGTCAGAATATTTTGTACATACGCATATATGTTCTCGTATTGACTTACTGTAGCCACTTTTTACATGTTCAAGTAATTTAATGTATATAATATGTATAAATAGATTTTTTGTCTTTTATGATGTCTTATTTTTTTATGTGAGAAAAGTAAGACCTTGTAAAGAACGAGCAAAGTATATTTAAGTGTATATGTAAGTATTTCAGTTATTGATCCATTTCATATTGGATCAGCTTATAAAAGCATATGAGTCCTATGCAAATAAAAAGCAGTTAAAAATGCGTTTGAAAGTATTATTCTTTGAATATATGATACAACATAGATACTGGTATGCTTTTATGGCAAGATATTTCAATTTCAAATAACTTTTCTATTGGTAACAGTAGAAATTTGCAATATCTCAGCACATTCACTAGTACAAATAAAAACTAAAATAAATTTGTAAATTGAATCTAAGCTTCCTGAAATTTCCTACATTTTGCATCTTAACATTTTTTTTAAAATCATCATTTATGCTAAAAATTTCCACTGTTCCTATAACCAATTGAGAGGTAGCCGAAGGCAGTCGAAGGATTTGTTGATAGGACTAGGGCTCATGGAGTCCCTAGTCCCTAGTCATGTGAAGACAAGCGGCTTTCTGGCCATATTCTTTCGACGGTCTTCACTGAGATTTACTGACCCTGCTACAACAAGCCATCACGTAGGCTATTTTCTTGGGGCAACCTTCTGAGTATAGTCCTGCAGACATAGGTAATTCTTGAACTGGTGGCGGGTACTTATTACATCACCACATTACAGCACATGGATACTCGTAACGAACACTCTTCAGCTAATCCTTCAAGAACTTATTTGATATGCATGAGTGTGGTTGCAAACATCTCACCTATCCATTAACCAGAACAGTCAACCTGTGTCACCTAAATCAGCGTTACAATCTGACCACTTATTTTTAAACTGCATGATTCGTAATTTAAATGAAAGAAAACGCCAGAAATAGATCGACAAAAAATAAGAACACTAAGAAGTGGCAGTTCCGCTGCTCGATTGATATCTATGTGTATGTATCCGTCTGTGTTTGTACCGGCTTTCGCTGATCACATTTGTGGGAGGCATGGGAAAAAGAAAACTTTCGTTAAGTTTTTCGTACACGCTTTTACGAGCCACGAATCACCGGTTTGTACGTTTTTTATCCCTTTTTTCTAAAGTGGCGAAAATTGTAAATAAATACACGATTGCCACACATAGATGGATGTAAACAATTTCACAATTGGATGTTCGTGAAAGAGGATAGCATCAAGCGAAATTAGACCACGAGTCTCGATACCCAATGTTTATGCAACATCACAGTCTCGTGTAAAGCCGGGTACCTATTTTGTTTGAATACGCATACTCTCCATTAGTATCAGAGCAGAGAATACATTTGGGTTTTTTTTATTTGTTTGTAATATAAATAAAAATAAAGACTGCGTTTTCCACTGGCCAACTCGAAGTACTTGAAGTTACCATGCAAGCTTTCCATGAAAAACACAGCTCTAAATACGTGATAATCAATTTATCATCTTCACAGGGAAGCGTGCCGTTGCGATCGCCAACACCTCCTACCATGGCAAGTTATCCATCGTCTAGGCTTAGAATCTCAAGAACCATGCCATCGTGGGTGGTAAGTGAATATTTTATCTCGCTTTATGAAACCATTTGACTTGACGTCATACTGTTCATCTTTCGCAGACCGACAGTAGCGATAGAGTAGGACCTCCACCACCTCTACCACCACCCAATGCCGATCCAGAGTACGAAGTCATTGACGTAGCAAACCAGCAATATTCCAATACACCCCCACCAATCCCTGTGAAATCAGCCGGTGAGTGTTGCGCAATTTGATTTTAATCTACATATTTCAAATAAAAACAATTAAATATTATATTTCAGATATTAAACGCATGACCACTATGAAGTGCGACTTATGTGGATCTGGGGCACCAATAGTTCGCTGTGAGCAATGTGAAAATAACCTCTTTTGCGCATCTTGTGACGATCGCTACCATCGTCATCCAAAACGTCAAGCACATAAAAGAACCGTGAGTAGTTCAAAAATGTTATACGTTTTTACAATGCATGTTTTTTAAAGAACCACACCATTCAAAAGGGATTATAAACATCCATCGATCCCCGGGTGTTTCCCTAAAAAGCGAAAATTTGGCAAATTGTGATGCACCCCTCATCTTTTATTGTTTCTTGGAATACAGTCATGATCATTAATAAATCGCAATGTCTCACCGCATGTCGTTATCTGTATGATAAGTTTTAATATTATTGCCAGTAATTGAAAATTAAGTATAATTTCCGCTCAAAGAACCAATGATGGAGTATCTTAGTGGATGAGTCAATTTTACTTGATTTTTGTAAGTACATGTATAGGAAATGCAGGAATCAACAAATAATTCTGCACGATTCGCTATTCACTCCTAGAATCAGTAAGGCTATGATTAATTTTCCGCAAGCAGCTTTTTTTCATGAAGTCTGCCTACTTTAACCACTGCGTAACTCTACATTAAGATTTTTGAGAACAATTTCACTAAATTTTTAAATTTTACTGGCAATAGCAGGTCAGACCAATGTGTTTGAAATTTCCCGTAATCGTGGCCTACTTGTTCCAGCTGAACGGCATCTTTTATAACCGAGCAAAACTGTTTCTCTTTCTTTCCCCCACCCACAGCCCGTAGAATTGCAAAATACTACCACAACAGCTGCTACCACCAGTACTACTGCAACTGCGGTAAAGCCCCCGTTGCCGCCGAAAGGCGAGGCTAGCACGACCGGTCCTCTGGCGCCACCCAGAAGAAACAAACGTCCCGGCAGTTTCCTTTTCCCCAGTCCCCTGCTAGGAAGGAAGCAGGACCAGGACCAGGTACGCTGCTGTAGCATTTCATGAGGAACTACCAAATCTAAGTTGTTTATGACTTAAACGAACTTGACATCCTTCAATTGCGTGCATCATGATATTATTCATCCTTTCTTAGCATATTATTTGCCAAATTAATACAATCTACTCTTTCGTTTGCTCATAAAATGCTTTGTAAATTAGTACTAACCCAAGCAACATTACAAGCTCTGTACATGTTTTGAGGCATTCAGCAAGATTAAATTAAGGAGAAAGAGCTAAAGCAGAACATGCCATGTTACTCTGGTAACTACTTACATAGAAGCACTTAGCTGCTCCATTTGATTTCACTTCATCTATGGACCAATATTAATAAGTCAAAACCAGTGTTACAATCAACTTCTGCTCAAACCAATCGGATGCTAAACAATTAATACAAGCTGTAGAATAACTTAGCAAAGTGAATGAAACATTTAACAATTAGAACAAAACGTGACAACACTTGTTTTCTTTGAATTTGGAAAATAAAACTCCGTTATAATCAAAAGAATGTTATTTCAAAATCGAACAAAAAGTAAAATATACGTTTTGTTTGAAACTAAACCCGCATGTGTTTTATTTTTCTTCAATTGCTCCCTAGATGAAATTTGCTTTTCCCACTAACATAATAAGGATAAGCTTTCCAGGACCGACCTTTTTTTTCAAACTTTATTAAAATTATCAACATGTCGAATTGCATAAGTCACAGTTTTGTTTTTTGTTGTTTCAGTGTTTCTCTACATCTTTTGCATTTTCCAATACTATTTCTTTTCCTACTTTAGTTTTCTTAAATATCGATTTTGCCAACAACTAGGCGCAAGAACTACCGATTAAAGATCTACCGAAAAAAAATGATCGCCAACAATTCATTTCTAAACGGATTTTCTTCAAACTTTCAGGGAAGAAACTACAACATTATAATTAGGTTTCTATTTCATCGGTTTATTGGATCTCCTCTCCATGACCGAATGCCCGAGCTTTGCTCTTGACACCCCTCATAAGATTTTAGGCAATAGTGGGGCCGACTTCTTTTGATACTTTTACCCACTGTTGCTTCAAAGCCAGCTCGTTATTGAATACGTTTTACGAAGTTTGGTTTTAAACTTCTCAATCGGACGAAGTTCCGGCGAGTTCGGTGGGTTGATGTCTTTTGGTACAAAAACAACATTGTTATCTCTGAACCACTCTTACACCAGCTTCGCGTAATGACAGGGTGCCAAATCCGGCCAAATTAGCGTCTTGCTTCTGTAGGCACTCGTCTCGGCAGATTTACCAATTCATGGTACCCGTATGTCTATCTCATCTCTCCACAGCCACAGATGGCGTGCCAAACCAAGACCTTTTTCGTGAAGTCCACCTTCTTCTTCCTTTCCTCCTCACGAACGGCAATTTATGATGCGGCAACGTAAAACTCATGCCCCGGCAATTGTTTTGTGTACGCCTTGATGTAAGTCTCGTCGTCCATCACGACACAACTTGGTTTCGTCAGCCACTCTCGGTACAGCTTCCAAGCACGGGTTTTGGCTACCGTGTTTTGTTTGTCGTTTCGGTATGATGCCTTCCTAACCTTTTAGACGTGGAGGCCGGCACGTTTCATCGTTTTTTTTTTTTCGAGAAACCTCCGCCTTCTTCACCACATTTCGGATCGAAAGATTCGGTCGACGTTTGAATAGATTCAACCCCTTCCTTGCCTTCACTGGATCAGCTGTCTTCGGTTTTCTGCCGCTGCTTGACCACCGCCGAAAAATGGATTTCTAGGTGTTTTCAGATCCATCTGTGGGAAGCAGTCGGATTTTCCACGGCGGTGCACATAATGTTTAGACAGATCTGCACTTGATCCTATGCCATATCAATAACCTTATGACAGATTGTGATGAAATGTTGTCAACTTAAACATTACACTCCTAGCAAGTTTCAGTCAACATTTTTTCAACTCAACATTCTTTTACTCACACACTAAAAAGTTACAAGCTAATCATTGTCCCTCATTTTTTACGAGTACAGTCTTTAGTTGTAGTTCAAGATTTCAAGGTTTCAAGTATGACGTTTAAAAATTAAATCATATAGAGATGTTACAAATAGGCTAGTGAGTGAAATTTATTTTAATATCTCAAAAATTATGGAATTAGAAAACTAAAATGTCAATATACTTTTTGTCACATTTTACGTTTGATTCACTAATTAACTCTATTTCTATGTAATATAATATAAATTGATCAAAAACCAACACGGTCTTTGAGACATCTTGGAATGCGATAGATACACTTCAATATTTATTTCTTGGCTGTTGAATGTGGCTGTGTAAACTATAAAGGGTGGAATATATATTTTTTTAATTATTTCATTTATTTGTTAGGCTCAGGCGTGTGTAACACTTTACGGAGCCGATATTCAATATTGTTATTTACAATGTATAATTTTTAAATTTTAGTACAATGGGGTACCAATTACTTGTGGCTAACTCGAGGTTAATGGGTCACATTATCGTTTGGAAAGGACTAGGCAGGTAACTTATTTAAGTTAATAATTGCTGCTCATGGCTGCGGCTGCAATCATGTCCTCGGTTCCTATAGCCCATTTCAGGAGCAAGGCGCAGATGGTTGACCAATAGCTTGCTGGGCAGGTACAAGTAGCACGGAAACAAGAGAAAAGTATAGCTGGGACACAATGGCGGGGAATTTACTAGCGTGGAGGGGAGGAGGGTGATGACATTACACATTGAGGTCAGACAAACAAAGGAATTCGTAGATCGCTTGCATGTAGGGGAGATCACGCATTCCCAAAAGATCTCTTACCTCCCGGAAGGGTTGTCTACCTCGGGCCACTAGGGTATTCAATAGTCGTGCTCTGGAGGCATCATTACCCGGGCAATGCCAAACTGCGTGATCGATGTCATCATAACCGGTTCCGCACCTACATATGATGCTATCGACGAGGTTAATTCTGTAGAGATGTGCGTCTAGCGAGAAGTGGTTGGACATAAGTCTTGACATCACACGAATGAAACCGCGACTTACATCCAGACCTTTGAACCACGATCTCGACGAAACATTTGGAATAATGAAATGTAACCACCGCCCAAGTGAATTACTTGTCTAATCGTTTTGCCAACTTTGAAAAGAACTCTGACGTACTAATGGGTAAAGGGTGATACGGTCAAAATTTGGTCAAGGGAAAACGCGTGTAAATCGGTGAAATCGTTTATTTAAAAAATCAAATTAAATTTCTTTTTCAAGTTCAATTAGTATAAAATTCAGGAAAAATATTCAGTTAGGCTTCCGCTTTTCCAAATCCGAATTGCCGGGCCTTACGCTTGACCCCTGCCATCAGATTTTGTACAGCCACCTTGTCCACCTTCTTCGCCGCAGAAAGCCAGTTTGCCTTGAACTGCTACTCGTCCTTAGCAGTTTTTTTGGTCTTCTTTAGGTTCCGCTTGACAATAGCCCAGTATTTCTCAATTGGGCGGAGCTCTGGCGTGTTGGGAGGGTTCTTGTCCTTGGGAACCACCTGCACGTTGTTGGCGGCGTACCACTCCATGGCCTTTTTACCGTAATGGCAAGTTGCCAAATCCGGCCAAAACAGTACGGAACAACCGTGTTTCTTCAGGAAAGGCAGCACACGTTTATTCAAACACTCTTTCACGTAAATTTCTTGGTTGACAGTCCCGGAAGCTATGAAAATGCTGCTTTTCAAGCCACAGGTACAGATGGCTTGCCAAACCAGATATTTCTTTGCGAACTTTGACAGTTTCGTGTGCTTGAAAATATCTGCTACCTTTCCCCTTCCTTTTGCCGTATAAAACTCCTGTCCCGGAAGCTGCTTGTAGTCGGCTTTGACGTAGGTTTCGTCGTCCATTACCACGCAGTCAAATTTCGTCAGCATCGTCGTGTACAGCCTCCGGGATCGCGCTTTGGCCGTCGTATTTTGTTTATCATCGCGATTTGGAGTCACTACCTTCTTGTAAGTCGATAGTCCGGCTCGTTTTTTGGCTCTATGCACGGTTGTAGACGATACACCCAGCTTATTTGCGGCATCTCGGAGAGATAGGTTAGGGTTTCGCTTGAAACTACCGGCAACTCTCTTTGTCGTCTCAGCGGCTTCCGGTTTTCGATTTCCCCCCGATCCAGACTTCCTGGCTGTTGACAAACGTTCCCCAAACACTTTAATTACATTTATAACGGTTGATTTGGCAACTTTTAGCGATTTTGCCAACTTTGCGTGCGAGTAGCTCGGATTTTCGCGATGCGCGAGCAAAATTTTGATACGCTGCTCTTCTTGCTTGGGCGGCATTTTGACAACTGAAGAGTGAATTCCAAAATCAAAATAGGAGCAACATTCTACACACACACACCTTCAAAATGAGGGGTGTTCAGGTTTTATAAATGCAAAATTGAAAGAAATACGTCAAGTTGATATTGACCAAATTTTGACCGTATCGCCCTTTAAAATTCATCATGTGAAATTCTTCTTTCAAAAATCTCGCCTTCTTTTGCGCCCACCTTTGCTAGAGAGTCCACCTTCTCATAGCCTGGAATTGAGCAATGTGAGAGGACCCATGCAAAGGTAATTCTAAATGATCTTTAGACCAACGCACACATCTGCTCCCTTATTTTTGAAAGAAAGTAAGATCAGTGCCTCACTGTTTTCATCGACCGGAGGGCCTCAATAGAACTGAGACTATCCGAGAAGATGAAATAATGGTCTATGGGCATGTCGGAAATTATCCCCAATGCGAAATTGATTGCTGCCAGCTCAGCAACATATACGGAACAAGGTTCCTGAAGTTTCCGGAAGGCAGATGAGTATTCATTGTAAACACCGAAACCAGTGGATCCATCAATGCGCGATCCATCAGTGAAAATTCTTCTATTGAATTGACATGTTGGTACTTTTTAATAAAAATGTGGGGAATTAAAATAAGTCGAAGTTGATCTGGAACTCCTTGAATAGCCTGTTTCATGGAGAGATCATAGTCAATGGAGGAACTGTGATAAGGGAAGCGGACACTAGGAGAATTATAGCATGGAAGACGAATATCAGATGACATATAGTTAATATAGATTCGTAAGAATCTAGACTGGGTACTCATTTTGAGCATTTCTTCGAAGTTTTCAAACACAAGGTTGTTACTGATTCCACACTTGATCAGTATTCTCCTCCGCTCAGTTATCCGCTCCCAGAAGCGGTTCTGTAACGGTTTTACTCCTGCCAGAACCTCCAGGTTCATATTATGCGTTGAATGCATACAGCCAAGGGCAATACGTAGACATCGATATTGAACGCGTTCCAATTTGATGAGGTGGCTGTTTCTTGCCGAGAGGAAGCAAAAAGAGCCATATTCGAGAACTGAAAGAATAGTTGTTTTATAGAGTTTAATAAGGGGTGAGCACCCCACCATGTCCCGGAAATTGATCTTAGAAAATTGATCCTTTGTTGACATTTCTGTTTCAAATACGCAATGTGAGTACTCCAAGTGCATTTTGAATCAAACATGACTCCAAGGTATTTGAAGGTCAAAGATTGGGTAATGTCTCTTCCCAACAGCTTGAAACGCAGTTGGGCAGGTAACCGGTTTCTAGTAAACACTACCAATTCGGTTTTATGCGGTGAAAACTCGATCCCCAAATTTCTGGCCCAGATGGACAGATTATCTAGGGAATTTTGCAATGGTCTTTGCGAGATTTCCGCAAGTGGACCTCTAAAGGAGATCACAGCATCGTCTGCATGTTGTCTTAGTGTGCATCTATTTTCCAAGCAGTTATCAATATCTTTAACAAAAATATTACAAAGCAAGGGACTTAAACATGAGCCTTGGGGTAAGCCCATGTAGCTAATTCTGGAAGTTGTCAGTTGGCCTAGATTGAAGGTCATTTGTTTTTCTGACAGTAAATTATACAAAAAAATTATTTAAAATTCCTGGCAAACCACTACTGTGCATACTATCTGCCATTATATCTATGGAAACTGAATCAAATGCGCCCTTAATATCTAGAAATACTGAAGCCAATTGCTCCTTGTGTGCAAAGGCCAGTTGTATGTCAGATGAAAGCAACGCTAAACAATCGTTTGTTCCTTTGCACTTTCGGAAACCAAATTGCGTATTTGATAGTAGGTTGTTTGATTCAACCCAACGGTCAAGTCTTGATAGGATCATTTTTTCTAACAATTTCCTTAAACATGATAGCATAGAGATTGGACGGTAAGAATTGTAATCAGACGCTGGTTTCCTAGGCTTTTGAATAGCTATTACTTTAACGTGCCTCCATGCGGGTGGAACTATGTTTAATTCCATGAGAGTGTTATACAGGTTAAGTAATCGTCTTTTAGCGATATCGGGGAGATTTTTTAGAAGGTTGAATTTAATCATATCGCTTCCCGGAGTAGTTATTTGATGAAAGAAGTGCCATTGAAAATTCCAACATTGTGAATGGTTCGTCCAAAGAACTCTTATTTCGGGTAGTATCCCGTAAATTCGGTTGTGTTGGGACAGAGTCTGGACAAACCTTTTTAGCTAAGTCGAATATCCATTGCATGGAGTATTCTTCACTCTCATTGGAGGATGAGCGGTTTCGCATGTAATGAGCCTTTCTCCAAAGCGTTGTCATCGAAGTTTCTCTAGATAGTCCCTCTACAAACGCACGCCAGTAATTGCGTTTCTTTGCTTTGAGTAAGTTTTTAAGCTTTTTTTTCAAGCATGAGGTACTTATCAAAAAGCTCACATGTTTCATGTCTACGATAATCTTGAAACGCATCGGATTTCTCAAGATACAACTTAGTGCATTCATCATCCCATCCAGGGGTGGCGAGTCTTCTTTTGAGGGATGCACTTGGAACACGTCGTTTCTGAGCTTCTAATGCACTAATGTACATCAGTTCGGAAAGGAAACGATACTCTTCTAATGGTGGAAGAGGATCGGTAGAATCAATACCAAGGGTTACCGCCGATGCAAAATGTTGCCAATCAATTTGCCTCGTGAGGTCATAAGGAACATGGATTGACTGGTCTGTTTTGTGAAGACTTTTTGTGATTGAGATAATAATTGGTAAGTGATCACTACCATGGGGATCATTGATTACCTTCCACATACAATCTAATGATAGTGAATTAGAGCAGAAAGATATGTCAAGTCGAGTCTCCCTGGCAGGAGGTTTTGCTATTCGTGTCGCTTCCCCAGTGTTCAAGATGGTCAAGTTGAAATCGTCGCATAAGTCATAGAAAAGACCCGCTCTGTTGTCATCGTATTGTTCGCCCAAAGCAGTACCGTGGGAGTTCAGATCGCCCAGAATAAGAACTGGAGATGGAAGTAATGTAATTGAACTCCAAAGTTGACGGCGGTTTATTGATGCCCTCGGAGGGACATAGACGGAAGCTATGCAAAGATCTTTATTCTTTACATTTATTTGGCAAGCGACGATTTCAATGCCTGAGATTATTGGGAGTGAGATTTTATAGAAGGGGTAACACTTTTTGATACCCAAAAGTACGCCACCATATGAATCATCTCGATCCGGGCGAATAATGTTACAATCGTGGAAGTTTAATTCATTTTAAGAAGAAAGCCATGTTTCACAGAGAGCAAATATATCACAATCAGAATTGTGAATCAAATACTTGAACAAGTCTAATTTAGGTATTAGACTGCGACAGTTCCATTGTAATACAGTGATCATATCTTGATCCTCACTCGACGAATTATTCATCGAAAGATATGAATTCACCAATAAGGGGCCATGATACAGTCAATTGCTTGAAGTAGTTTCCAACTATAGGAATAAGCAGGTCAATAAGTCCTCGGAGCGGTGAAGCATCCGAAAGGCCAAGAGCATTTAAAATGTTATCCACAATTTCCCTAAAATTAATCTTACCTCGCTTGGACGGGATATTCTTAGAATTGCGAGAAGACGTGGTTTTTGGTTTTGGCAACCTCTTACGGTTACTGTTATTAGGTAGCGGCGGGTTGGTATAGCTACAGCTAGGAACGGATGCATAAGCTATTACCGGTTTATTCGGTTTTTTTCGTTGACCCCCACTACCTCCTTTTTTTTGCAAGCTTTTGAGAGTGGATTTAATTAGTTTCCGGCGCACACCCGGGGAACTAGTGGGCTTCCTTTTACCGGGGGCGTGTACCTCCGGAAATCCACTCTCATCGGCTACGTCAGAATCCAGTTCGTCGGAAGACAAAATCAAAAAAGGATTTTCATTTTGAGCGGCTGATACAGACAATGCAGACGCTCCGTTTTGCGACTTTAACATTTCTGCATACGTCTGCTTGGAGCGTTCTTGTATGGAACGTCTCACGTTACCAGTGCGCTTCTTGTACACGGGGCAGTTCTGCAAATCGTGGAGAGGCTCTTTTCCACAGTAAGCACACTTTGTAGCTTCCTGTTGGCAAGCATCCTCTAGATGCCTTTGGCCGCATTTGCCACAACGGGGCTTGTTGTCGCAAAAAGTAGCCGTATGACCCAACTGTTTGCACTTGGTACAATTAAATACCCTTGGTACAAGAAGGCGCACTGGGAAAAAAAACTTTATCAATTTCAACAAATTTTGGGAGAATTGATCCGGCAAAGGTCACTTGTAGCGAGTCCGACGGTGAATACGTCTTTTTTCCATCTACCATTGATCCTGCATGCAATTGTTTGCATTCCAGAATCTCAATGGTAGACGAAGCAGAATCTGGAAGTCGCCCCTTACCTTCCATAACGTCTTCACACGTCAGGCTCGCTGCAGAAACCACACCATCTATCTCCACATCTCGAGATGGGATGTAGACGTAGTACTCGACATTATAACCTTCGTGACTAGCAATTTCATTTGCAATTTTATACGTAGGTGCAGTGACACGCAGTTTGTTTCGATTGACCTGATGAAATTCGGTCCCCGGACAACGACGCGTCAAATTTCTTTTTATGCACAAAAAGTCTAGGGCTTTCACTTTCTGCCGAAAGTAGACAACCCAAGGAGAGGCAGAAGACGACTGATAACAGCGCGCCCTAAAACATCTTTGGGAGGCTAGTCGCCCCCCTTAGAATCATCCATGAAAAGACAAATTCAGGGACAAAAAAATTAAATAAAACAAAATAAAAATCATATGATTTTTTTTTTTGAACCACCCTATACAGAACGATATTTTTTTTGAACCACCCTATGCAGAACGACTCACTATATGGGAAAGAGATACACAAAAAACACTAACAGATGAGGCAACAATAAAGGAGACTGTGACTGTGCTACCTGTCCTTACGCTACGCCTCTGCCGGTATGGCATCTTCTGCTGTTGTTCGCAAACAAAGCACCGCTTGCTGACCGGCAGTGGATGGAGCGATGACCTTCCCTGCTGCGATGATGCTTATGGGGTTTCACTTTTTCCCTCGGGTGTTTGACGATGGTACTGGCTGGACAGATCATCCGTCGGACTCGGCCGGGAATGTCTGCTTCCCTAAAGGAACACTCGGCTGGATATCGGCGGTTCAAACAGTGCACTAATTTTATTCACCGCGTTGTTAATAGCGGGTGGAAAAAAAAAAAAGAGGTAGTGCGGGGTGCGAAAAAAAACTGAACCGAAGCTCTTCAGCGTTCGATGCGGAATGAAAGGGTGGAATAGTCAAAAAAGAATCAAACAGGAAAATGTTGTTATATACACGATCATACTTTTTATTTAAGTTCAATGACTACAAAATACACGTAAACTATTTGATTCTGCTTCCGATATTGCAAATGCAAACTTTTTGAAGGCTTTTTTCGCACCTTCTATCATATTTTGGTCCACTGTTGTATCCACATTATACGAAGGCAAACGTCAATCTGTTTTGAACGGTTTTTCATTTCCTACTGTTTTCTAAGTTTTCTTAAGGTTCCGCTTAAGGATTGCCCCATATTTTTCAATTGGGTGCAGCTCCTGCATATTTGAAGGTTTTTTGTAAGCGATAAACCATTCCAGGTTTGCAATGTCAGTTGTTACGAAAACCAAGCCTTTTTTCGGGAACTATGGAAAAAAAATCGATAATCAAACTTGGGCAACAACGTCGTATACAATTTACACACCTTTGATTTAGCTGTGATGTTATATTTATCATCAAGATTGTGTCTTACTGTAACCTTGTATGTTGACAGTCCGGCTCGTTTCTCGACACTTTGCACTGTTGTATGTGATATTCCCAATTTATTTCAAAAGTCTCTGATGGAAATGTTAGGAATACGTTTGAAATGGCGCTGGTTCTTCTTCTCTTAGCGTTGCAGTATCCTGGTTTCGGTTTCTTCCTGATTTTTAGCTTCGTAGTACTCATCGGATATTTTGCAAACATTTTAACAACTATTGTCACGGTCAATTTCTGTTCCTCTAGCTTCGATGCCAGTTCGACAACTGTATAAATAATTGCGAAAGCAAAATAAGGGACAACATGCCGAACGCATACACACACGAAAAGAGAGGTATTCATGTTTTGGAAAGCACATTTAAAAAGTACGCAAAACAATAGTCGACCAAATTTTGAAGTAGCTCATTTTAGTAGTTTTTGAGTTATGTCAGAACAAATATTCCATTACAATTTCAAAATAATATAATTTTTGCGATTCAAGTTTCGCACACGAAATCTTTTTCGATACTTAGATCAGTGCCTTCGAATATTTAAAGTGGCGACCAAAATTTACCATAGTAATGGAGTAGATTCTATCACCTTTCATCTTAATGAACTTTGACCTTGATCAACTTTTATCTTAGTCAACTTTGACCTGAATTAACTTTCACCGTACACCTCTATTGTTTCATAAATTCTGATTGACGATGCTAGTTGACCATAATGGCGACCATTAGAGGATTCAATTAACTGTCGCCTTAACATCTATAATAAGATATCGACAATATCGACAATATTAAACAATCAGATTTCCAGTGCGGGCTACTTGGATCGATCTGTATCAATTGCCCACAACTAGAGCTTCTTCTTCTTCTTTAGCATTTCTAGCTTATTGCTTTCACAATTAGCTTAATGCTTGCTCTCAACTTAGTGTTCTAAATGCACTTCCACAGTTACTAATTAAGAGCTTTCGATGCCACGTACCATTTTTGCATTGATATGATTGTGTGGCAAGTACAATCATACGCTATACCCAGGGAGCCGAGAAATTTTCCTTAACGAAAAATTCCTAGACCAGACCGGGAATCGAACCCAGCCACCTTCAGCATGGTGTTGCTTTGTAGCTGCGCCTTTACCGACTGAGCTAGGGGAGGACCCAACTAGAGCTACAAAGACTAAACCAGGAGAAAGTGTTTTTTCGATTTCACCAATCCGAAATCCTCCAGTGCTGATGATAAACCCTTTAACCATTATACGCCAATCATTCATAAAAATCAATGTTCGGAGTACATAGTCCTTGTATATGAAATTTGATGTTGAGATAACTTACATCAAGGAAAAATAAAATATTGGAACGTGTAGGGTATTTATTCATTTGAATTGGTGGTTTCATAAACTAAGAACGCAGTGTTTGTCGTTGCAAAACGTGTCGAGATCCAAATTAACTATTTTTAGAAGAATATTATGAGCCCAAAACTATTACGAACACATTTATTTCTCAACCTTTATTTTCTTTAAGTACATTCCTCCTCCGCTCTCAAACATTTGAATTCACCTTCACGTCCAAACTAAAGGACTTTTGATTTAACTGCTGCCATCAATGTTTGGACAAACTTTTCTTCTCTGGCCTTGTAAACCTTCTTTTTCAATTATTTTTGAATTCTGATTTTGAATCTCCTCCAATTTTTCGACAATCAGTTTTGACAACAAGGAGGATTTATGTCACGCGGCACCACAACGTCTTATTATCCTCGACCATTTCTGAGTCGCTATTAAGTAGCGACGACATTTTGAAGGCAGTAAGTTCAAAGTAAACAACATTTACGTCGTTGCAAAGTTTGAGACAAAGTTTGAAAAAGTAATTAGTCACATATTGAAGCGACACTATATAATACCCGTTGCATTCCTTTAATCGCATCGTTCATGCTATACGCTCTACCTATGTTTTAGAAGAATTCGAACATAATTTTAAAGTTGCTCTGTATGCCCTCTTTGCGTACATT
This sequence comes from Aedes koreicus, assembly GCA_024533555.2. NCBI lineage: Eukaryota > Metazoa > Arthropoda > Insecta > Diptera > Culicidae > Aedes > Aedes koreicus. The sequence goes on from JAHHFK020005917.1 coordinate 725,212, forward strand.
ATTTCATCAATTAACTTATTGCTAACCAACAAATCTATTTTTTTAAAGCATTTTTATTGATTTCTACTGTCTATATAATTGAGAACCACTTAAGGGTGTTTTTCGTCATGACAAAGTAAAAGGAAATAAAAACATTGATATTGATATGTGAAGGAAAGGAAAGCTACGACTTGAGAGGGTTTTTTTTACAGTTTTGGTCATATACTGGTGGATTTTTTAAAGTATGTTAGTCCACTTGATGCGACCGGCTAATCTGAATCTCGATAAAATGCTTCTATATCCTTTGTCTTATCCGTAAGTGCTTTTCCCTTCGACATAATGATTGTTTTTGTTAAATGAAAGCTCAAAACACACGAAAACAATAGTGAGCATTTGCATTTAAAAAAAATGGACAAAAACTGCCGATTTTTCATGGGTTTACCTTCACCCGCACTGACGAAACTGCCCATGCAGCATCAATCATAGTAACCCATGAGTCAGCAGACAAAATTTGACAGCTCTATCAGTCGAACTCTAACCGTGATGGCAAAAACAGTAAAGCAACAGTTCAGAAGTGTGCGCGTTCAAAGAACGGCACCCCGCCGCGTCGAAAACGGACATCGTGCGGCACTTTGTGAACACCGGATACGCCTATTCCGGCATCTACAACATCTTGGCATTATTAGACAACAATCCGAGCATCGAAAGAAAGCCCGGTTCCGGACGGCCGACGACCCTGAGCGACAAGAAGCTCCAAAGGATGCTGAAGAGGAAGACCGAGGGAAAAGTGGGTACATCGCTGTGTGCGCTTGGCCGGGAGGTCGGTTCAACCGGCCAAACAATGAAAAAGTACCTGGCGAACATGAACATACATGACAGGAAGCGGAAGTCGCGTCCACTGGTTTCGGAGCTTCGGGCAATGACGCAGCGGCAGCGGCTGAATGAGATGGTCAACTCGATTTTCCCGGCGAATCGCGACGTGGCAGTGGTGATGGACGACGAGATCTATCTCACTCTGGCTGGCAACGACTGGCAGGGCACTACGTATTTTACTTCCCCCACGAAGGAAGTGAGCTCCGAGGTGAAGTTCATTTCACACACCAAGTTCCCCAAGAAGGTGCTGCTGTGGCTGACAATCAGCGAGAAGGGGATGTCAAAGCCGCTCCGGACTGGCCGTGAACGGGGAAATTTATAGTACGAAATGCCTGCCGAAAGTTGCGTCGTTCATCAAGAAATACCATAAGGGCGAAGACGCGGTGTTTTGGCCGGATCTGGCGTCGGCCCACTACTCGAAGCGATCGTTGGAGGAGATGGAGCGGCTGAATATCGATGTGGTACCCAAGTCGGCGAACCCGCCCAACGTCCCCCAGCTACGTCCCATCGATAATTTCTGGGCCAACCTGAAGCGTAAGATCTACTCCAACAATTTTGTCGCGAAAACTGAGGAGGAATTGATAAATAAAACGAAGAAAGAACTCAAAGACATGCCTATATGCATATCTAGTCCACCATGGCGGATGTTCCGGTTAACTGCCGGAAGGCCGCTCGCAAGGGCGTAGATTTTTTTGCAAGTAAGCTTATATAACTAGCTTCCATGGGAAATTTATCAAAAGCAATTATCTGTCTTAGCTTTTTTTTGTATCACCATCCGAGAAAAGTCCACAGGAAAACGTTAAACATGACACCGCAACACACCGAATTGACATTAATCATCGAATGAACTACCACACTGAAAATTAAATTTATCACTATCCAAAGGAAATCTTAATTTTGAAAGAGCCCTCCTCACTAACAGAACTATTCTCGCCGTGCATAATAAGATTCCTCCTGCCCTAGTAACAACAACTTTTGAACTAACTAATCATCCTTCATCCCCTCCCCAGCCAGCGTCTAAACTGATCTATAAATATAATAAATAGAATGAATTAGTGAACTTATACATTGAAGATCGAAACTAATCCCAAGCTCCGTCTATGCGGCTCGATTTGCAATTACACAGTTCCTGAACAATAATGGAAGACCAATTACAAAATAAACGGCCTCAAAAAAATCTACGTTTTTGAACGAAAGTAATAATCGCAAATTTCTCCTGATAATGACTGCACCAATGCTGTACAAGTAAGTGAAGGTTTGTAAGTGCTATTGTAGGAGATAACAATCGTTAGTTGACTGGATTCGTACAAATATCTTAATGTCATCAGCATGCGAAAGTCGTGGATCTTTGAAAACCAATTTCACGTCATAAAGTATACTAAGAAAATAAGCGGTGATAAATGACGCGGCTGGAGATACCTCAGGCAATTACCAACTGCAACACACATCTGATACCCAGTGAGATAGGAAAGAAACCATTGTAAGAGTGTTTTATGAACTCTGAGCCTTTGTAGTTTTGCGATTGCAATCGAGTGGTTGAGCTTGCCAAAAGCTAGCATTTCGCAATGGACGAGGTCAGGCACTACAAATCATTGGTGGTAAAGCATCCGAGCATGATCTCGTTGATGTTTACTCTAAGACCGCTTACAGTGAGAAAGTAAAAGTTCGCTAATAACTTGTTCGGAACGTTTCGATACTGCACTCATTGACGACACGCCTCGATAAATTTCCACGTCTCGTGTCTTCCATTCCTATGAACTGGAACAAGGATAGAATCATTTACTCAGCGCTGAGCACTTTTTTAGGAACTTTTACCCAGTTTTGCTGAAAAGTGGGGTTTCGTATCCAATGGGTAGCCCCAATTTAAAAAAAAAAAGTCGTTAAAGTTTCGAATACCCCGTTCACACTACGTACATACAGTTAAAACTAGATGTATAGATGCTGATATCAAGATAGTCAATATCACGTAATATAAGTTGTAGTGTAAACGGGGTACACAAAAATATTGTTGTACCCCTCTTGTACCAGTCGGTTCGTTCTCTAGAATCATTTCCACCAGGCTGCCATCTGACAGCCTTAAGACGTGCCCAGCTAACCGTAGTCGACAGATTTTTGCGGTGTGTACGACAGGAACAAACCATGCAATTTGTTGTTCTCCATCTCCAAGTTCCAAGTTTGTACTCCAGCACAGCACCTTTCGTTCAAAGACACTAGTTAAGGGTGTGTTGGTATTCCACAAGCATAGTCCATGTTCCGTGGCCGTAAAAGACTTTCGGTCGAATCAATGTAATGTAATAAACATTGAAATGCGGCAAACTTTGATCGATCGTCCTCCTCTGTAGGCGAAGTTTACAGCTACGAAGCTTGTTAATATGTCCCTGCTGGTGTCATTGATGGCGACCAATAACATAAGCCAAGCCAAGTAATATGCAACGATAGTCAGTTTTTCGGAAATCATACACCCAAAAGTTGAAATAGTGGCAAAAAATGCAATTGCAGTTTTTCCAATCATATCTGGAGAAATCCGCAAAGCGTTTTATGGCTGAGTGCCTCGACAATCGAAGCAACTGTAGGCATTTTAGACCATTCAGTTCAACTAGTTAAAGTGGCTGAAGTGGAACATCCAATATAATGGTAAATTCTTTAGTCTCGTCCTAAAGCACTACGATTTTTTTTTCAAAGCCATTTGTACATAAAATGTAAGGAGTAAAGCGATGTGGAGAACAATTTATGGCTCTGAGTGACCATTGCATCCTCTTTCGGAAGTTCCGAAACATCCATGAAATTTGATATCAGCAATTCCATACCAAAAAGATAAAGTGGATCATAAAATGTTGCAATATTTTGTAGGTTTGTACCTTTTCGGAAAAATTATAACTCGATTTTTTCGATGTTGAGATAGGGTGGTCTAAAAAACGAAATTTTAGAAAATATATATATTTTTCAAAGAATTATAAATTTTGAATCACTGGACCCGATTTTCAATTGTTTATGGTTCTTCAGCATAGCGACTGCTTCAACCTCTCCATTAGCTCTTAGATTCATTTGGGTAGCTCGGAAGATTTAAATCGCTCACTTATCTCACAAAGTCCGTCAACACTCGTTTGGAGTCTTCTGTCATTCGTGATTCTAGTGCCAGGCACTTCTGGTTGGTCAAATATCAAGTACTCTTCCAACCAGTCGACATTTTCCCTGTTGAACTTCGTAGCTTTCCGATGCTCTTTTTTCCATCGATGATTATAATCTACCCAAAAACATCTCAAATTCGTTTTGCATCTCCACCTTCATCATCCAGAATTTGATAAAAAATAATATTTTCTATTTTTCTTCGTTTTTTTCTTGGTCTTTAATACTATTTGTTGCCTCAAGCTGACTTTTTTTTTTAATGCTATTTGTACTTAGAAGGAACCAACAAAGAAAACATTTAAAAAAATACAAAACAACAAAACAGGACAAAAAAAGATTTCGGAACATTGATTTGATAGTTCAATTCTTTTATGTCATACTATATGATATAATATCAACTGTAACACCTAAAACTAAAACTTAAAATCACACAAACTAAAAAACATTGCTTCGAAGAATAACTAAAATTAAGGCGAATATATTATACTTTGCCCATTTTGTTTTTTTTTCACATTGCGGAACAAATTATACCACAATATTTTGAACTTCTACAGTGGAATCACGAACTTGGTTGTTTTTGTTTTGTTTCTTTTACTATCGAGTTTTTCAGCCTCGGGCTGATTCATCTCCCATCGTAGTCACTTAAACGCCGTTGAGCTATTTTTGGTGACTTGTCTGGGTGTGATATTTGAGTTTGTAACTTTGGCGTGAGAGGTATGGAAGTTAATCATTACGCCTAGGTCACCCCCGAATCACAAACTGAACTATTAAAGCATATTCTTCTACTAAAGCATATCCATTCATACTAACTATTACATTTTAAAGCTTTTTTTGTTGCAAGACCTTCAAAAACTATTTAAGAAGCTTACCTAGAAAAAAGTGATGCACAACAGAAGCATTTCAAAAAGTAGTACAGCAATAGTTACAAACAAAAAGTAATACTTAATGGTAATTCTATATTCCTTAGACCATCCCTACCACGGTTCATCAAAGTATGAATAACTTTCAAAAGCCACCACAGCCACCACCGAGCCCGGCTTTATCACTACGTGACAAGATGAACTCATTGAAGCGATTCATTCATCCATCCAATCGTCCTCTACCAGATCCACCGGAAAACAAGATTCATTGTAAGTTGTTTTGAAATCCATTCGATTATCGAAGAAAGAATAACAGTCATTTGCTGTAGCATCCACTTCTTCGTTGGACACTGTATCGAAACGTTCGTTCTCTATCGGTACTCCCAAGTCCTTATCAAGTGCCATGGAGAAAATTCAAAACAACACGGCTGCCACGTTGGATAGAATGACCATGCTGCAGCAGCGCTACCGGCAGCACCAGGAAACCATGCGTGCGGACAACGATCGGAGCCGACGTGCCAGTCTTTCCTCCAATGTGGATATGCAGGTAGAGCGTTTAAGTCTGTTATTGTTTTGAGTTTGGAATTATCTTTCTATGATTTTCAAAAACCGGTTGATAACTGTTTGTGATGTCAGCTTTAAAAAATTTTTTAATTAACGATTTTCAGTCATCAACGCAAAATATACGTACAAAACCACCATCTGTTCCATCAACACTCAATCAACAGCAACAACAATTTCATCAACAGCACCATGCGTTGCAATCGAGATGGATTGAACCACCGACACCCAGAATAAGATCTGGCAGTGTTGCTTCGGGTATCAATTTAATGCCCAGTGCTTCTTCACCGACAGTGCCTAACGAGAGCAATGTAATTAGCAATAATAATCAACCGTTTATGTCCTCCACACAGCGTTCAGATTTTGGCAACAGGAGTCCCGACTCCGGATTGCCCAATCCTCGCAGTACCTCTGTGTTTAATCTCAATCAAATGCATCACCAGCCAGCGCAGCCCAACATGTGGGGTTTCCCACCACTGCAGCAGGTATCTATGGTTGACTCTTAATTAACAATTAACAAAGTAAAACTTTGTCTCAATTTTTATAGGCCCAATCAATGGCACATTTTAATCAGATGCCCTGGAATCAAATGAATCCTTGGATGCCAGGACAGTCTCAGAATGGATCAAATATGAGCCTCAACGTACCAATTTCACAGCAGAATCAATATCCACAAGATCCGTCTGGATATCCACCAGGTTGGAACAACGCGTGGGGAGGAATGTATCCATATCCAATGGGAATGATGCCAATGATGCCAGGTAAGATTGTTCAATAGAAAAAAAAAACTTGAAAAAATACTAAAGCCAGTTTATATCTATCTATTATTTACAGGCATGGCAATGCCTCCTCCTCGATCGCGAGCTCATTCACGATCACGTGCAGCTTCCCCCGCGCTGAGTGTTAAATCTCGCAAATCCACAATTTCGATGCGGAACCTCAATCGCAACAGCTACATACACGATCTAACCGATGACGAAGATTCCGATGAAGAGTTCAAGCAGTCCCGTGGCCGACGCGATCGTCGGCATCGACTGAACTCGAACAGTAGTCTGGATTTCGATGAACCCGAACCGAACTCATTTGTACGGGCCTCGAGTGTGAAACCTTCTCGCTTCAATCGAGATCGCCGTGGAGGCTCATCAGCTAGATCGTTAATTGATTATCCAACGTCCTACAAACGTGACACACACCGTTCCAAATACGAGCGTGAGGAGTTACTGCGCGATCGTTTCGATAAAATGTCACTGTCGTCCCCAAGGAAGGGAACTTCTGATTCGTATACCAATGATTCTGATAGGGACTCGAATCGTCGTGGATCGAATAGATCCAAATCAAATAATGAGAGCTTTAGCTCCCCAAGGAAGATCACTTCTGATTCCATGACCAATGATTCCGACCCCGAATTCGAAAAACGTCGCCTAGCGAAGCAAACACGATCGCCCAGTAACGTTCCTTCACCAGTGAAGATAACTTCGGATTCTTTCACAAACGATTCGGATGCCGAGTTTGAGCGACGAAAACAGCAGCGGCTCAAAGCTACTGGGTTGTTTGCTTCAAAACGGTTGGAATCCAATTCGATACCCGGGGAGTCTGATGTAGTGCGTGAAAAACCCAAATCAACCGGAACCAGAAAACTCTCGGACACTGATAAAAATAAGACGGTTAAGGCAAAATTAGCTAAATCAACACCAAAGAAAATTCCATCCGATTCACTTACTCCGGATACGGACGGTGAACAGAAGCGTAGATTTGCTGCTAAAAAAACAATGAAGAAAAATTCCAGTACAGAATTTATCCCGAACGATTCGGAGGCTGAATTTGAACGACGTAAGGAGGCGAAACAAAAAAGCTCCAACATTATCAACGGATCTCCGGAAGCAAAATCCCCTCGAAATCCGACGACGAAGAAAGCGATCGAATGAAAGCTGTAGAAATCAAAAACCAACTGAACGAGACTAAATCTGAGCCGATAAAGTTTTCAGTGGAAGAATCTCCCCCTCCTCCGCCACCAATAGCTGCACCTGACAGTGAATGGGAGTGCACGTTTTGTACATATGTCAACGAAGCTGGTGTCAAGATATGTGCCATCTGCTGTAAAACTGTTTCGGTGTCTGATTCAACGCCTATGACGGTAGAACCAGAAGCACCTCGTTCAAATCCACCAGATGTCGTTCAGGAGCCACCATGTGAAAAACGTACAATTCAAAGTCCGACCACCGATGCGAAGAAACTGCAAACAATCATACCGTCACCACCAGAAAAAGAGATCGATACAAAGAAAAAAGGTAGGATCCGCAAAATATCCTTTTGGCCTGGCACTAAAGCGAAGTAGTTACAAAAGTTGTTGCACCACAAAAAAAAACAAAAAAAACTTACCTTTTTGAACCCTCCCGAAGGTCCATCTTACATTGTATCTATATAATCGCATATAGCCTGTAGCAGAAACGATACCTTGAAAACGACTTATGTACAGTTACAAAATCCAACATCGTTCCAAAATCCTCCCCGAAGAAACAGTTAGAACTAGAGCGTGTTTTGTGTTTTATAAAGTAACAATTGCCATTTGTGTTTCTTTTTTTTTTCATTTTTGTTTTTGTATTTGACTACATACATTTATTTGCAATAAAAATAGTTTTTGAAGAAGCCAAGAGTTTTAATGTGCGTTGTTTTTGTTCTCGTTATAGACAATGATGATCATGATGATGAAGATGGATTTGAAGATGGTGTTGAAGAATCAGATAAGATTGATGAAAAAATTGTAGATGAAAATCAGTACGAAAATCATGATATTCAGTTCTCCGCCCAAGTGAAACCAGTAAATCCGAAAGGTAGTGGTGAAATCAAGCAAAATTTAGACAGTGAAGTGGTCAAAGTTGTGAACAAGGTAGTTAAAGAACAAGTTTCTACCGGTTGTGGCCCATCTCCTCCTCGTGAATTTGCCGAAGTCAAAGAAGCAACCAATAAAGTCGATTATCATCTCCCTTCGTCCAGAGCATCTATCGGAACGTCTCCTCCACCGCAAGATATGTCAACGCAGGTAATCTCACTTTTTTTCTAAACATTACGCCATCGACCATGAATATCTCCATCCTAGACGTACGACACATTTGAAAAGGTTCGCGGAGATGTCGCAACCACCAATCTAGAACAGGACAAACCTATCAACAACCTAACGCAACCACAGTCCAGCAGCGTCTTCAAACGATCACATTCGCTTGCCACGCCACAACTGCTGCAAGTTAGCAGTGCGCGACCCGACAGTCGTCAGAGCTTTTCGAGTGACACTCAGGTTCGGAAAATGCGAGACATGTTTTCGCAGCTGTGTGAACTATTTTGGTACCGATCTTCAATCAGAAAATAGCTCCCTTCATTCAGCTTTCCTTGCCTTGCCTTTTATCAAGCACTTATTCTTTTTAATCGCTTCTTTTTCTTGCTCATCACCACACCCTCTTAAAACAACTACTCGTCGTTATAGAAACCGATGAACTTCGCTCTAATCCGGCGACAAGTAACGAGAAAATTACATAAAATGTGTATCTTCGTCTAATTATAACATCGATGACAACATCTTGCTAACACACTTCTGGTTGATCTGTTTCTAATAGCATCATTTGTGTCACCAACCGTGCCCTTGCTCGTTACTAATATATGTATAGCACAGTTCAATAGCTTTGAGAAAAGAGTTAAGAAACAAAACTGCCATGTTGCAACTGTTTTTGATGACGTTTATCAAAAACAGTTGCAACATGGCAGTCTGATCAGAATCGCTTACTTTACGGCTGACGTCAATTCGACGGGGCCGAAGAATCGATAACGGGAAATGATACCGTGACGAATTGAGCGATTAGGAAAAACGAGGAAATTATTGCTAATGGCTCGTGAAAACCCGTACTTCGCTTGAATTGTACTGGCGAGTACAGGGAAATAAACTGGCGTCTATATTAATTTAAATTGCTGCTGCATAGTTCGATCAGTTGATTAGTGGATCTCTAGAGTAAACATAGTCAGCTAAATTGCTTTGGTTCCCCAGGACAAGGCAAGTGGATAGTATTTGTTGTGGTTTTTTTGAAGTGCAGCTTTTTATATGTATTTTTCTCTTTTGATATAGCTACCAAAAGCTTGTAGTTATATGGAATTAATTGTTATAAGTGCGTTTTGAAGTTTTTGAACCGCTTTTAATAACGAACTTTAAGTTCAGCCGAGCTCCACAATAATAAGTCTTACTGAAATCCCATTTAACATGAAATTTAGTCGTTTAAAGCAGCGTACGAAGTTTAACAGCTCAGTTGCTTTTCCGCTAAGATCTCAGAAATATTGACTCAGCGAACAAAACTATCAGTGTTGATTTTAACATGCAATCACATATGTATGATGGAGGCGGATGGTTCGTTGTGAATTATTCGATTTGTTGACAACATTCCGGATCCCGTACCAAGTAAGTTTTGACCTTAGAAACTAATTTGAAATTATCAAACAAATATCGATACCAAGAATTTTTAAATAAGCCCTTTTTCAATTTAAGCTTCAGTTGATTTGTTTGAAATTATAATGCCACTGATAAACTTCTATTATGCACCCAAAAGTTGGAATGGTGGAATAAAATGCAATTGCAGTTTTTGAAATCATATCTTGAGACATCCGCATGATTCAGAAAAGGCCCATCTTGATCCACTAAGCGTTTTATGGTCTAAACGAAGCGGTTGGCAGCACACAGATTCCTCGAAATAAATTTATCGCTGGGTGCTTAGTGCCTCGACAGTCGAAGCAACCGTTGGGTCTTTGTTCAACCGTCAACAACTTTTCAATATGGGCGAGACAATACCGCAGAATGCCGCAACGATATTCACAATTGTTGGAATTCTGCTTTCAAGTGTTTTATTTTTATTTTCACTCGTTATCGGACTCCCTCACGCTCTCCTTTTCAACAAGTATGCTCTTCTTGATCATTACGCGTTTTATGAAATAAACGAAGCCATGCACGTGTTTGCGAGCGACATTTGCTTCATTGCTGTACAGCTGAGTGCCTCGACAATCGAAGCAACTGTAGAGCTTTTGTTCCATTCATTTCAACTTGTTGAAGTAGCTGAATGGTTGCTATCTAGAGCCGTGACGCTGGCGGCCACCCTTCAAATCTCGGTCACAAATCGAAATAGTTTTTTTTTTTTTGTGAGCCATTGAACTTCCGGACTCCAATCTCTTACACAACCACTAATACGCTGCACAACCTCAGGCAAACATTGAATTTTTCAAAGCGAATTGATATGTTGTTTTTTTGCCCACGACCAATCTTGCATTTTTTTCCAAGTGGCGATCCATTACGAGAAATGTCACAAAATCATGTGAAATTGCATTACAATCTTGCTTTTTTTTATTTTGGGTGCACACATTCATTTCTTAAACAGGAGTTCCATTGTGTAAGACTTTTGAATTGCATCTTGGAAAACAATGTAGGTATTCTCCACTTTTATGAGTATTTCCTCAGCTCACTATGCACATGTAAAGATTTTATTTGTTTACATTTGTTTGCTCCTTGCAAAGTCCTTAAAAACGACAGAATTTATTTATTTATTATCAATCATGGTGTAGACCGTTTTTGTTAGGTACATTATCCATACCTGCTTGAAAGTGTTTTAACAAAGCGCCAAACTTTTCAATTGAGTTAAGTATTTTCAGCAAACCCTGTTTTGATCGGCTGTCGTTCAATTTGAATTACTTGTGAAAAAAATGCTACTATTGTAGGCAATACACAAATACTTGCATTTTTGAGTGCGTGCGATTTATCTGAACAAAAATATGGTTTAACGGTATGGCTCACTATTGGAAAAATAATCAAATTAAAACTAAAAATCCATGTTATCCTATGACTAAATTCAGTTATATGTTTAGCTTGAAGAATATACTCAGTCAACATTGCCGAAGCCAACATTTTCCCTATTCGTTATTCAACTTATGTTTATCAGTACCCATCGTTTTTTAGTACTCATCGTAAAAATCTTCATATTTCATTAAAGTATTGGTGGTGATGGGAAGCCCGGAAACAAAACAAGGTAGGGTGGCTGATTTGTCGTAAGGCACCCATATTCACCATATTATTGTTGATATTATGATGATTATGTAATACTACCATCTATTGTAGCAAGGTAACTTTCCAAAGCAGTGGAATAATCTTATAAACGGTTTGATCAGGATTCTATTGTTGTTTGTAATTATAGAGCTCCTTTATGAGGGTCCAAACACGTTTGGGCGGGCCCGTTAGCAGAGACACTTACACGAAACCCGCGAATATAGGGAAGAGAATCTCCTTCCAAAAGCAAGTTCACACCAACAGCACTAAAATCGAGCGCTCGATTGACAGAATAAACCCAATAGATGGGGTCGAAGAGCCCTCGTTCCGCGAAATGTTAACAATAGGGAGGAGGCAGTCCCATGCTCCCTATCCGAATCGTTTCACTTGGGTGCCCTGATGGTCCCTCCCATTCTCCGTTATATGTTATTCAATATTTAGCATAGTTTGTACACAAAAAGTTAAGATATCATAAAAACAAAAATGCTAAATTTCAAACTTGAATGACAATATACACAAGGCCCCCATATCCACCATATGTCTCCAAACCATGGAAATAGAATATTTTCACTGGCTTTCTTAGCAAACTTTCTCCACTCACGAGATAAATTATAATTAATATGGAAACATTTGACTCATCCATAAATGAGAAATGAGCAAACAAATTAAATTTCAGAGGAGATTTGCAGTGGACTGAAACTAAGCGGTGCTAGAATTGATATGTAAAAAAAATTGTTTAAAGGGTGTATTCGTGAAAAAAGGCACACCAAACAAATTTACCAACATTTGGCCTCTTATCGGATTCGTTTGAAACTTATAGAAAACGAAGATCAACCAATATTGATTTGTATTATCTATGATTTGCATTATTTATTTCACTCGACTCTTGACTCCATCCATTCAGTTTTGTACAACAGCTTTTCCCATCTGTTTGATCACTTTCATCCACATTTTTTTTTCTTGTTTTATTATTATTTTGGGATTCTTACAGAGTGCCCAATTTTTTTCAATCGGCCGACGTTCCGGTGAACTCAGAGGAATCATATTTGGCACAAAAAGCACATTTTTGGCCTCGTACCCCTTCAAAAGGTTCCTAGCATAGTGAGATGAAGCAAGAACATTCCATAATAGAGTAGAATTATAGTGCTTCTTCAAGAAAAGTAACAGTTGGTTTTGAAGACACTCTTGCTTATATATGTCACCATATATAGTTCCAAAAGAAGCTCATTACACTACAACCGCAAGTCAGCTGCCAGATTAATAATAATTTTGACATTTCCTACTTTCTAAAATCCTCTGTCAAATGTCAAATTTCTGTCCGGCGGGCGTCGGACTTAACGTAGGTTTCGTCGTCCATCACGAAGCAATGCGGATTGGTAAGCAACTATGTTTAGGTATCACAATAGCTCAAAACCCGACTAAAAAATACCATACAATTACAATACAATAATATAAAACAACATTAGAATCTATTTCTGACCATGAATCTTATTGTTCATGAATCAGATAAATGAAAAATGCATATTGTCATTACAATAGATCTACTATTCACTCTATATGCTTGGATTTTCAACAATTGTCAAACAATACAATTAATAGTTATTGACTCAAACTTGCTCAGAAAAAATGATTTTTTCTATAGTTAAGATACATAACAACCCCTGTTTTCTATTGTCGATGTCTCAATTTACATTAGATTCTGTTGTATAAACAATAACTCCTATTGCCATCTTATCGTTGGGAACAATACTATCAATTGTACATACTATAGAATCTATTGTATGGTTACAATACATTTAATTGTAAATCTATGAGAATTTTTTTTTCGGGAATAATGATATCACTGCGACACCCTACAAAAAAACGGTTCTCATTCCTATTTATGGCTTTTTGCATTTTATAGGCATATAGTTTACGTCTATTTCATGGTTATCTGAACAAAAACTCTCAGTTTTCAAGCGCCATTCAGCATCGCCGGCGCTTAAATTCAGCTACGACCTAATTGGCCATCTTGAAATCAGCTCGGTCACTTTTGCCACCACTTCCTTCTTTCCGTTTGACAGTCAAACGCTTCTTAAAGGGTTTTTCATCTTACGGGACCCGGTGGTATTAACAATACCAAGCTTCTTAGCGATCCATCTATAAGATGCATTTGAGTCTAGTTTTGGCAACAAACTACGGCAGTTCCACTGTTGGACAGTGATCATATCTCCGACCTGATTCGATGAATTATCTATCAAAAGATATGATGGATGCTAGGAGGGACTATGAAACAGTCAATTACTTAAGATATGATTTCAATATTAGAAGTAAGGAAAAAACTAAGCTTCTAAGAGGGTCTTGTATATTAAACATGTATAAAATTAAAGCCGCTCATTGAAAAGCTCAATCCACGAACGGACTTGAATTCCGTTAGGAAAATTTTAAGAAAAGCGTTTTTATTATTATTATTCTTTTTTGGTAATGGTAGAAAAGTTCTTACTGCATCCAGAAGTTGGTGCAATAGGAGCGTTAAGATAATTTCTTCACAATTAGCCGGAATATTTAGCAGTCATTTGGAGGTGATGTTTCGTTTTTGAGGGTTCGGGTGTGTGTACCACCGTAGAATCAGCTTCATCAGATGATTCAGAGTCCGATTAATCAGCTGACAAAATCGAAAATTGGTCTTCATCTTCAACGGCTGTTGCTTAAGTATTTCTGCATAAGTCTGCCTGGAGCGTTCAGTGATGGAGCGCTGCACTTTATCGGATTGCCTTTTGTACCTCGGGCTCTCCTGCAAAGAGTGAGGATTCTCACCACAGTAGATGCATTTCATCACAGCTTGTGTTCAAGGATCCTCAGTGTGGCTTTCACCACACTTGCCGCAACGAAATTTGTTACCGCAATAACTGGCCGAATATCCCAGCCTTTTGCAGTTGGTACAGTTATATACACTCGGTGTAAACAGGCGCACCGGGAATCTAATGTAACGAAGTTTGGGATACAAAACAGAACCGGCGAAGGTCACCCAAAACGAGTCTGAAAGTTAACTTTTTTTTCGTCTTGTAAAAATGCTGAATAAACTATAGTTGTACTAACTATTATTACATCCAGTACAAATATTGTCCCGGAAAAAAATGCAACAGTCAAAAATGATCACCAAATATTAATTTTAAGTCGAATATTTTTGAAACTCTCAGGAAATAAATAAACACATATAAGCTATGTTCTTGCAAAGTTGGTTTGTTCAACCTCCTCTCCTAGGCTGAATGCCTGCACCTTGGACTTGACGCCCATAAAATCCTGTGCAACACTTGCGCCATCTTTCTTACAAACTTCCATCCAATCTTTATTCAAATCCATGTCGTTTCTGAAGACCTTCCCTGTTTTCCGGAGCTCTCCCTGTATAATCGCCCAGAATTTTTCTAATGGGCGAAGTTCTAACGAAACAACATCGTTGGCTTCGTACCACTCCATTACCGGTTTCGTGTAATGACACGATGCTATATCCGGCCAAACCACAGTACCACCTTCGTAGGACCGGAGGAAGGGCAGCAGACACTTCTGAAGGCATTTTTCTTTAGATATTTGGCCATTGATGGTGCCGGTCGTTATGTACGGCTTGCTGAATTTTTCGCGACCACAGATCGCCTGCCATATTAAGTACTTCTGGGCAAATTTGTCGACTTTCTTCTTCGTGAACTTCTCCGAAACATGCAGGCGGGGCTTGCCGACGAAAAACTATAGGCCGGGGATCTGCTGGGTGTCCACTTTAATGTACGTCTCGTCGTCCATTACGATGCATTTCGGCTGCACCAACCACTCACGGTACAGCTTTCTGCCACGGGAATTGGCCACCGTATTCTGTTTATCGGTCGTAAGTCCGGGCGCTTCATTGTCTGCAGGACTAACCAGACGCAAGAATTAACCTTCTTGACAACGTCCCTAATCGAATGGTTCGGATTGCGCTTGAAGTAATCCCTCACCTTCCTTGCGTTCACGGAGTCGGTCGTCTTCGCTTTTCTTCCGCTACCAGCTCACCACTGGGTCGACTGAGTCTCTTTGAACGATTTTACCACATGGGACACGGTCGAGTTGTCGATTCCCAACTGTTTCGCGATCCACCTATGGGCCTGGATTTTCCACGACCGCGCCCATAATTTTTGTCGAAGCACCTCTTGCCACCTCGATAACCACAGATTGTGACGAAATTTTGCACATGGAAACATTACACTTTAAACTTGTGACTTCACCCAACATTTCAATCGTTTTTACGCATACTTTAGAAAGTTATACACAAAAGAAAGTGTTACCCTTTTTTTCGAGTACAGCCTTTAACCGCTTTGTATTTTGCACGATATTTCAACGTACATTACATTACGGCTATTAAAGCCGTGAGAATCATACATTCCTGACAAATATACTTCCAAGAATTGTGAATAAGACAAAAAGGTCGTCTTACAGCATATGGGCATTTTTCCGATTTATGGTGACTGCCCACCTTTTTCTACTATAAAAATTCAGTGTGTTACAACTTTGTCCATACACAAGGAATTTTAATGAAACTAAGTCCAATCGATTAGCAACTGGTTACAGTTACAGTTGCATCCACCAAATGAGTATAATTTTGATTAACGTGATAACAAATTACGGTGATCTGGAGGAATTGAAATTAGTGAATAATCAAAAAATAACCATCACCAAATAAAGAATGCTAATGATAATGCACAATCCGGCTAGTGACTGTTTTAAAACCATGTAGAGTACATTCACATAACGAATGATTGTAAATAATAAACTCTACATATTGAACATATATTGATATCTGTTATAACTTTAATCACAAACCCCAAATCCTCAGAGTTTTACTAACAGATTTAGTATGTATTTCAATATGTATAATATTACATCTCACCGGAATGCTATTCGCTTGCAGAGTCTCCCACCGACTCCGCATGAGTTAAGCCCTCAGCCTCACCAGCAAAATGACAACCATCCACCATCGCAAACGTCACTCCACCAAGAAGACGAAAGCATGTCCTATCTGGATCGTGCTATCCATCAAATCATCCAAAACGCTGCCGCCAGAACCAATTTTAGTTCGACCCGACCGCTAGATCAGCACAAGTACCGTGCGATGAACGATCTTCGGCGCATCGATACCAATAATTCGTCACGACCGACTACAATCAACGAAACACTTCATAATAACCGACAGACGGTGAATTACATTTTATATGCTTTGCTCATTTCAGCTATTTTGGGGGGTGGGGCTTAGAATTACTAAACCTGTAACCTATTGTGCAATCCTTCTAGACAACAAACAGCATGTGTGAAGGTCCCACGGATGCTTCGAAAATGATGGTATCGTTGATGACCAACGATCAGGATAATTCAGCTGAATTGGTGAATCTCTTAAAGGTAGATAGTTGTATATGGTAAAGTGTGGTTCAAACAATTAATTAATAAATATTGTGCTTGCAGGAAGCAGAGCGCAACAATTTCAATGCTGACGAGCTGCAGGCAGCATTAAGTCTATGTAGAGATAAGCATCCAGTACAGTGGCTTCGTGATAACTGGTCAAAGCTTATTGATACTGTACAAACATTAGCTACCAAATATGGTCACGAGAAAAGAGAAAATACTATTGGAACCATTTCTTCCACAGAGGCTCGTGAGGCTCTGCGGCTTCATAAAGGAAATATTTGGCATGCAATAACAGAATGTATCGAACAACGGCAGAAAAAGTATCATGAAATAGCTTCGAAAGGTAACTTTACTCGAGAAGACATTGTGACAAGTCTAACAGCACACCATGGAAACTTGGAACTAGCACTGGTTGAGCTCAGTAAAACACAACTCAGACCATTCCTTATGCGAATCTGGGGTCCTCCAAACGGAGCAGACAACGATTCTGGTAACTTGCTGCTGCAGCAAGCTCTGAAAGAGGATCGGAGTGGAATTAGTAAGAGAACTCGCAAACACTAACATAAATTACCCATAATAATTCGAAACTCTTTTTTCTCCTTAACCTTTTTTTTGACTACCGGGAATTCCACCACCACGTTTCCTTCAACATCCCGTCCTGATCCCATCCAGGTACCGAAATCCAGGAATTTATTAGTGCACATGTCGAGAAGGAACTGTTGTCGGATAATAATTCCCAGAATACGACATCGACAACGGTTGAAGAAGAAGCGGTGAGTTACCCCGAAGAAACATCCGATGCATGCCCGGATACTACTAACCACAACGCCACGAACGGCAAAGGTAAATGCGATTTGGCAGATGAGGAGTCCGCCACATCCAACACAGTTATCCTGAAAGACATCGAGAAACTTATAGATCAAATGGAAAAGAACCAGGCAAATCAAAACGAGGATGTGCTTAAAAATATTCAGTATCTGCTTAACAAGTTGGTGGAGAAAAACGAAACTCGACCAGCGTCTCAAATTTCGGTACGTTCAGAATCATGCGAACGAATCATTGTGAAAAGCCCAATTCCGCTACCACGTACGAATCAACCATCCGAAGACAAGACGAAACCAATCTACGAAGACATTCGAAGCTTTATGGCTGAAAACATCCAAGAGGTCCTTCCGAGTCTTGTTGACCAAGTACAGCAAGAATTGGAAAGTGTACCCATCCGAAGGGATTCAACTCTGGAGGACGACATACGAGAGACGCTCATGAACGCGGACTATTCAGAAGAAGAATATTCGACGTTATATACTTTCCCATTCAAAAGCCGCAACGAGGCTTTCCGAGAGTTTCCTAACTTGAATAAAATATCATCAGTAGGATTCATAACTGCACAAGAGGAAGACAGCGAATACGCAAACATACAGGACTTCTTGATGAAAGCCATTCGAACAGAGCGACTTACTAACGAATTTGAACAGTACAAATCGCAGAATTATCGGTTCGACAGTAGTTCTGACGAGGCTCGATATACGGCAGAATCAACAGACTATTACGACATTGTTGCAGTAAATCAACGAATTAAAGACTTACTCGACAGAAACAGAGAGGTAGTTAATAGCCTGGGTCCAATGGAGATTGCTCCTTTGCAAGAAGTATCAACGATTCCAAAGGAAGACCCGATGGTTGAAGAAGCAATCTACGTTAACACAGCTGAAATAACAGCTATGACTGCGGCTCTTCCTAGTCCTGAGGTTCCAGAAAGAAAGCTGGTGAAGAAACGACGAATATCACGAATCCCAATCAACAAGGATAACTATCTTCAGCGAAGACCTATGAAAAGTTCATCTGAAAGTGATTTCGAGGCAATTGTTCACAATCATAAATCTCCAATCACAGCAATGCATATTGATCATGTTGAGGAACTGCGACACGTTGTAGATAACATAGAAAAAATTGAACAAGAACTTGACATGATGTCGAATGACCTGGAAAGTCCTCAAGTAGAAATAGAACATCCGATCTACGATAATATTACAACAACTGCCGAACTCACAGTGGTAGAAAAACATCCTTCAGTTATTGAGAAACAATCCATAGAGGATCCTGCACCCATTGAAGAACCTGAAAAGGTTCCCGATGTTGTGTTAGTACTTGCAGCAAAGCATGGAATTCATGAACAATACGAAACAAATACTGTTGACAACGATAGTCTGCCTTCTTTAGTGAATGTAGAAGTAGTTGTTGAAGATGTGGTTGAAATTGTTGAGGTTCACTCGAGCTCCCATCCAGAAATAAAAGAAAGTCCCGCAAGTTCCCTTCTTAAAACTGATGAAAGTCCCGCAAACTCACTTTCACAATTAGTTGATAATGCTGGTGCCTCACAAAACCTAGATGTCCAAATTCCTCAAGAACAAATAAACGTAGAGCAGTCGCATGCTCAGCCTTTGCCTCAAACTTATGCTGAAGAAGTTTCTATTTCATCTCCACCCAGGAGTCCTACCGTAATACAGATTGTTGACGCAACACGGGTCGAAATAGAATCAACCAATGGTGAACCAACCGATGTATCTTTATCCAAACCATCCAACAATCTATCAGACCTAGTACTGGATACGAAGCGCCTAATTCAACAGATGAAAGACGAGATCGCCTCCGATATGGCAACCCTCGAGGACGAGGATGATATTTACAACGACGAATATTACGAAGAAGAGGAAGACTGGACTGAAGGTGACGAAATGATGGAAGAATGGGATTCGAATGAGGAGTATGACCTCGATGAAAACGGTGACTTCTTCGAATACGAGGACGAAGACGACGACGGTTCGGTAATGTTTAGTGAGATCGCTCCCGAGGATGTTGTACACCCGATCGGTCAAGTGAACGAACTTACCAAACAAATTGAGGCAAAGATCGAGGATAACAAACCTGAGCTACCAAAAATTAATGCAGCATTGGTGAGGGAGATTGAACGGAACAGTGCATCAGAGGTTAGCGATCTGCCATTGGATAGTGATTTTAATGATACCCTGAGTGTCATAGAGCACTCAATAGGTGATGATACAGATATTTTAAGCTTAGCCGTCCGAGAGCTTACAGTAACCAATCAACAAGAATACGACGAGTCATCAAGTGCCGAGACTGTGCAAAATAGTCCTGAAGTTAGCGAGATAAGTGAGCTTACTCTTGTAGCAGATACCGATTCTACCGAACCGACACTGGTAGCAGAAGAAAATTTGAATTTGACTATGAAAAATGTACAAACTCTATTGAATGCAAAGGTTGTTATAGGAGAATTCATCAAAACCAAGATGGTTGGAGGTAGCGATACGCATCAAGTAGAAGTTGTAAATGACACTGAAGAGTCCAAGCATGCTGCAAATACGGGTCTAGATATATTGCCAGAGAAATCTATGCAGGCGACTGTATCACGACCCGACATTGTTGAACAGCAGACTGCAGAATATATTGTCGAGCCTGTGCTACAAACAATACCTGCTGACAATATATCGAAATATATAAATCATGTTTATGCAGAAAACGAACCCACTTCTTCATCGCATGTACTTGACGCTACCATAGAGATGTTAAACTCCGTTGCAAGAGATTTAACGGAACAGCTGCAACAGGTTTCACCTGTCATTCAAGAGGAACCTGGAACTGCACCAGAATATGCCACTGTAAACAAGAACAAATTCACAGGACATTTAACAGGGCTGACGAACATTGATCGAGAACGAATCTCTCAGGAAACAATTGAAAACGAAATGCCACAATATGTGAACGTCACTGAACTTCAAAGTATGCTTCTTGAAAATGAGATAACTAGCGAGAATGAACAGAACGCCGAAAATGGAATCGAAGACTCAGCCCGTCAGAAAGATATTGCTTCGTCACAAAATCAAGTAGCTACTCTTATTCCTGATTATGCAACGGTGATTAAGACTGGTAGAGAAATAATATTTGTCAGTTTAGAGCAGCCAGCCGTCGAAGAAGTTGCTTCAACTGAACATCCTGAGCCAGCAAAGGATCTTTCTACGATAGTCGAAATGCAACCAAGCACGGTTGTTTCTGAGGTAGTAGAAACATCATTAGAAAATGTGCAAGTGACTGGTGCATCAACAGTTATTCAAGAAAATCAATCAGATCCAACGCTACAGCGGGCTCTGTCATCTGAATCTGATAATGCGATTGAAAAACAACAAACTCCTCCTGCACAAAATGAACAGACTACTATGCATACACTTAAAACCAGTTCATCCGCAACAGAAGTCCAATCACATGTCTGGCTGGAAACGTTACGTCGTCGATCAAGCGAAAGCTCGAGCGAAACAAGTGTTATTGTATTACCCATGGCTACTGGGCACACAAGGGAGCAAACTGGGTTAATTGAATCAATAGATAGCCCAGCTACAAATGACCCTAATGATCAAAATCAGTCAATAGATACTAAGGATGTGGGTAAGCAATCTCTCAGTTCCATAATTGACGACAACGAAGTAACTGCAGAACCGACTTTACAACAAGTTTCGGAATCTTCCCATGTATCTACATTAGCAGATTCTGTTGAGACTCACATAGTTCAACCCATTTCTACTACCAACGAACAATTTGTTCGTAAAGAGGATGAGACTCCAGTTTTGGACAGTGCGCCTGCTGACCAACATGAGAACACACATACCTTCACCGACGGAGCAATACAAGATGATACTGATAGGTCATCAACCTCACGCGAACCATCCGAAGACCCATCAAGTTTCATGGAAATTCAGCCTTCTCAAGTGATCATCCATTCCCCAACCATTGAAGCATCCGCTTCACAGTCGCCATTATCAGAAGCTCAATCGCAGTCATCAAACATCTATGAAAATGTTCAAGTCACCCCATCCACCTCCAAAGGTTCTTCCATCAAGTCCACTAAGGTACCCTTGAAAATTCCAACTCCTAACACTACACAGTCATCGCAGAGTACTGCTAGCAAAAAAATATCCACTCCATCCACTCCAACAACTGGCCTGAAAACAATCAAAATCATTAAAACCAAAACAAAAACCAACACCGATAACAACAAAAAAACTACCACCACATCCGATTCCTCTAGCCGTAGAAACTCACTTCGCAAGAACTCTATCGGCAGTCCGTTCGGTCCCGTGCAGACCAACACCGTCAAGAACATGCAGAAAGAGTTTCTCAACAAGACACAGAAAGATTCATCTAAAACGAGCACCGTCACACCGAAATCAAAACCATCTAAACTGGTGCAACCAAAGGCTTTCATTAATAATAAGCTTACCAACCCTATTACACCCACTCAGCCAAGCGCTGCGGCGAGCACTAGTAAGGCTTCAACGCCTTCCGTAGAACCCGGATCATCTCGTTCGACTCCCGGCCCGAGTTCATCTAAGAGTACGCCTGGAGCATCTCGCGAAAGTTCAACCACCTCTGAACAGAGACGTAAACTCAGAAAGAAATACATGGAAACATGCTTCAGTGATGACTACTTCAGCTCGGACGACGATGATGATTTCACAACAACGGTCACGGAGAGTGAAAGTCGCACGATTATACGATCACTGGTGAAACCATACGAACCAAGCGAAGAACCGCCAGAAGTAAGTGATGAAGCGGTACAAGCTGTAGAATAACTTGATATTTTAAAACCCTTGCAATCGAATAACAATGATACATAGCTCATCAACAAACTTACAAGATGTTTTTTTTTCATATAGGTACAAGCGCGACGTTTGCTGGACGAAGGTCACGTTCAGTCCTATCAGCAAGCAGAACTAGCGGTTCAGTTGATCGAAATGCGATACAACCATGACAATGCCATCTGGGCTGCAACACAGTGTCACACCATCGAGGAAGCCAAAAACCTCTTGCAGAAAGAATGCGAGCTATGCTTGGGGGTGTACCCTATGAACGAAATAATCTCAATGCTGAAGTGCACGCACACTTGCTGCCTGGACTGTGCCAAAGTCTACTTCACCGAGGAAATCATGCACCGATCGATTACCAACTGCAACTGTCCGTACTGCAAAGAACCCGATTTGAACAACGCTGATGTGACAGAAGATGACGTTTTGGAATACTTTTCCAATCTGGACATTCTACTGAAGAACATAGTGGATGAGGATGTTCACGATCTGTTCCAACGGAAACTTCGCGATCGTACGCTGATGCAAGATCCTAATTTCAAGTGGTGCGTGGATTGTTCGTCCGGGTTCTTTGCTCGGCCACGTCAGAAGAGGCTCATCTGTCCGGATTGTGGATCGATTACATGCTCGTCCTGTCGGAAACCTGTAAGTATGATCAACTGCGTACTGTTATATTGATGAAAAAAATGTTAGTTGATATGCTAAATCATGGGTTCTAGAGCAACTTGATTTTTTTTGCTATTATGTCAACGATGTTGTTTTTGTGCCGAAGGAGGAAAATCCGCCAAACTCGCCAGAACTTCGCCCAATAGAAAAATTCTGAACGATTATGAAGAGCAAGCACCAGAAAACAAGGAAGGTCTTCAGAAACGACAAGGATTTGATGAAAGAGTGGATGAAAGTGTGTAAGAAAGATGGCGCAAGTGTTGCACAGGATTTGATGGGTAGCGTCAAGTCCAATGTGCGGGCATTTAGCCTAGGAAAGAAGGTTGAAATAACCAAGTTTGCAAAAACATTGCTAACGTGTTCATTTATTCTGTTAGAGTTTCAAAAATATCCAATATAAAATGAATTTATGCTGATAATTTTTGACTGTTGCATTTTTTTTCGAGTACAATCTTTTTTTAAGATTATTAATTAATTTTATTTTTAAAAACAGATTTGAATCGAGAAATAGTGGAAAATAGTATTTGGTTTACTATTTTCCAAAATTGGGTCATGAATACGTTTTGACATTGAGTCAATGTGATTTTCCAACATTTCCGGTGGAATTTTCCGCCACTAGTCTCTTACGCATAATCAAAGCTCACGAATTGTTCAAAATTGCCGTCCACTAATGTGAACTCGTCTCGTCAGGATGCCCCAGAGATTTTCCATAGGATTCGGGTCCAAGCTACGAGCCAGTTCATAAGCTGAATGTTTGTTTCGGAAAACCAAGCCGAAGGCTTCTTGCTCACATGGCTGTTAAAAATTGTATAGAAGTAGTTGAAATTCTTTTGCCAGTCAAGGGGATATCCTCCCCTTGCCTACCCAGCACGTGGGTAGTATGGCAAAAGAATGTGTGCTTGGTTTGACTTCTTCACATGCTCTTTGCTCAAATACTTCTATTCAATTTTTCACAGCCTGCCGTACACTAACGGAACTATCAACACTTTCTCTTCATATCTTTCGTTCTACACGGAAAAAAAATCCGTGCCCAGATCCGGGAACTGCAATCATGTATTCGAGAACAAGCAAAAATACACCGTGAACTAAATCACGCAATCATGAACTAAATAATGTTTAAAGGGAAAAATCCTGAAAACGTGAACTAGTTCACGGTCCGTTTTCATTTTCGAGAACGCTTTTTTTCTATGTAGCAAAAATTACTGTCCACTCCTGGGGCCTCATGGCGATGACAAAATATTTCCTTCTACATCATCATAATCTGCCTATGACAAATATTTGATCGTTGAACAAATAGTGTAATACAAGCTTAAATGATTTAAATAAGCAGTTGTGAAGTATTATGATTATTTACAGCTTCGAACTCGAGTCCTCTCCCGAGATACCCGCCCCTGCTCGAATGGTCAATGTAATCGATATGGAAGGATGGGTCATATGATCATACTTGTATTGTTCATTTCATGAAGAACTCAGGCAATCAGAAGTCGTATAGCAGTAAACAGATGTATAGCAGTATCGTAAATCCTAACATTTTAAGACATCGTATTATGCTTGAGTTAATTCGTAAAGAATGCAAATTTTCATGTTATCTATAGTGTTATTTTTTTCACCAGAAACTAAATCGGATTGCATCGCGGAAATTTGCTATCTCTGATGAAATTATATCTGCTTTTAAAATTAACTCATTTAAAAAATAACGTGGCCTCCGTTTTTTAAATTAAGATCTTTGTACCGTCTTCAACATATAGACTGAAGCTTGAACAGAGAATATTTTACAACGGAAAATTTAACATAACACCTAGTGGACCAGAAAGGACATTTTCGGTTGGAAAAATGTTCCCCGGGATGGATCTCTCATTTCGTGATAAACGCCTCAACAACAGTGATGCCGCTAACCGCAAACCCCTTGACTGCGAAGCCCACTAATTTTACACGTATAATCAATATACGTGAGATAAAGCAGGGATATAAGTCCAAGGGCTTGACAACACCCCAAAGTTCTCCTAGTTGGGAAGTCTGCCTACGATGTAGCGATTGGATTTTCCTATGTTTGAGGGGTGACTCATTAAGGACCGATTGTACGATACTTAGTGAGCCAAACAAAAAATTAAACATTTGTTTCTAGCCCCCGGAATCCTTACTGTTTCTTAGAAATCGCTACCAGAGATGGGAAATGTGCATGTTTCGCAAAATACTCGCATTCCGCAAAATGTTGAGGCCAGCACACTAGTAATCGTTTAGGAACATTTCAAGCTAACGCGAAACATACAAAATAACCTTTTTACCTATATTTTCAAACAGTTTAGAAATTACGTGTGACTGTTTTCGATAGCTTGATTAAAAACGCACTTATTTGGTAATCTATGATTATGACTTAAGTATCCATCCTTATAATTTGATTCCATATAATAAACATTATATATATGCAGGAAATATTAAGCCAGCAATCAATGAACTTCTGAGCGACATAAATCTATGTCGCAACTGTTTTAAAACCATCGCCTGGAAGAAAACAGCACAAAAATGTCATGACACTTACTCCCATGCCATTACTGTTGCATGAGTACGATTTGGTCGTAATGAAAAATGTGAAATATTATGGAAATTATGTCACAATACTGTACATTTACCACCACTGACGGCTACTAATATTTCAATATTTTAGTTAAATGAACAATGTCTCATACTGAGCATTACTCAAGCCTCTTATTAAACATCACAGTGATTTCTTTGGAAATAAGAGCATTTTTCGGCGTCCAAAAAAGCGTCAAGACATTTCTATCCAATCCATATTTGACCTACATTCGAACTTGGATGGCGTTGTTATTGAGTATGTATTTAAGTTAGTCCCAAACACCATCTGTTGGTTCTTTGTGATATTACAGTTGGTTTGATAACAACGAAATCGTCACCACGGGGAGTCAATCATGTTTTTTTTCTCATGCTCAAGCTCTTGTAGTTATATAGTAGGGTTGTCGGGGGAAAATACTTTCTCTGAACTTCTGAACTTTGGC
Source organism: Aedes koreicus (assembly GCA_024533555.2). Classification (NCBI taxonomy): domain Eukaryota; kingdom Metazoa; phylum Arthropoda; class Insecta; order Diptera; family Culicidae; genus Aedes; species Aedes koreicus. The sequence continues at coordinate 751,418 of JAHHFK020005917.1, forward strand.
TTAGAATATCTTGATCTCAATCTGAACTTCAAAGTACACATGAAGTTCTTGTGGAACTTTTTATGAACTTCCACCGTTTCACATTTTTGACCATGTGAAAAAGGCCGAGGATAATATTGTTTCTTCTATCTGTCTTGGGATCCATGCATATTATTTTTCTCAATATTCTTTTTGCCTGCTATCGGCTTAGTGTACAAGATCGGGAATCCCCCTGCATGATGTTATTTTGTAGTTGCACGTTTGTCATTATGTTATAAACTATTAGAGCAATAGAAATTGAACTTTCGGTTGTATTCGTGCAAATATGCAAGGTAATATTAAATTTAAATTTCAAGTTAATATTATATTTATAAATTCTGTTCTGCATTCTATGAAACCTACACACTTGGAAAATAAAACCGAACTCGGTTGAATTTTTTTATCTGCTGAACGCTCGGTAGTCTGTTCGGTTCAAATTGGAACAACCGAGTTCTCGTTAAATTTTTACTTTCTAGCAATCTGTCAAATTTACCGAAAAATTCAGTTGACAAAAATAAATCCAATCAGTATCAATCTTGACGTACATTTTTATCACCAAATAAACCAAATAAACAATCCTTCCGAATCATTATTTTTTGCTATGACAACTAGAGGCGCAATAGTAATTAAAACGATGCGGCTCAATTCTCACCAAACTGAAAATTTAAATCATAACATTTCCCACGAACGTTTGAATGTTTTGCGGTCTCCGAAGGTCTATTTCTTTGTTACATTTATAGAAAAACCAAAGTTACTTATTTTTAGAATTTAATGGGTTGCCTCTAGATGTTTGTTAAAGTAGAAATAAGTTTTGCCATAGTAATTCCCATGTAAACATGAGACCTCGGCACAGTCCCATTACCATCAAGCATAGCTGAGACTGTTATGCTGTTGAGCAATATAGGATTCAAAAAGATGCCAAGAAATTACTCAGAGCTGATACCTAAATCTTGTCACATTGAAACTAATACCAATCAATACAAATCCTCGTTTCAGTGGGAATCACAACATGAAGGCATCTCTTGTGAGCAATTCACCGCATGGAAGGAAGCCAATGATCCGGAACTGCAAGCTCAAGGTGTTGCCCGACATCTGCAAGCACACGGCATCAGTTGTCCGAACTGCAAGTTCAAATACTCTCTGTCACGTGGTGGGTGTATGCATTTCACCTGTACGCAGTGCAAATTTGAATTTTGCTTCGGCTGTAATAAACCGTTCATGATGGGTGCCAAATGTGACGTATCTCCGTACTGCGCCAAGTTGGGTCTACATGCTCACCATCCGCGAAATTGTTTATTCTATCTGAGAGATAAGGATCCGAAGGATCTGCAAACGTTACTAACGGTAAGTTACTGATGCTTTGCTTCGACAATAATAACCTATTAAACATTATTTTGTAGATGCACAACGTCACGTATGACACCGAACCTTCTGAACTGATGAAACGAGAATTCTTAGAAGGTGGTGGTACATCCATGAAATGTCCCATTCCACTGCAGAGAGAAACACCAGCCGGTCTGATGGATACGATCTGTAATGGTGACGTTCCGGAAGGATACGCTGGACTGTGCAGGTAATTATAAGCTGTTCCATCCATAATATCCACATCAGTAGCGCAACCAGGATTTGCTTCTTTGTTTGTAAAAATGGATTCATGGTTATGTTAAAATCCATAGCAAATATTAATATTTATAGAGGTTCGGAGGGGGGGGGGGGGGTTTCTTCTGGTTGCGCCACTGATCCTTACTAAATAACACTGTTCCAAATAGTTACTTAGATTCCGTAACGATAACTGTATACTATCTGTGTTGTGTGAGATACAGCGGCAATAGCTTAAAACAACCTTCCCACAGGATAAAGTTAATTCGTATTCAACTTACGAAGTATTACCACAGAGCTTTGTGTTCTAAATATATTTCTTGTTAGAGTAACCGCGTGGTGCCAATTCACCGCACACATTGTGACATAGACATTGTGCGAACTTTGTCCCATTTGTCATAAGTAAATTTATCATTCTGTTGCACAGGGCTCAAAGTTATAAGCATGAAATTGTGGAATATATACGAAAACAACTTCTTTGTATAAATTGGTAATCGGTAAGTGGCGCTTTTCGAGTAGTGAGCAGCCACCACAGGGTAATCTGTTTTAAACCTTTCCCAAAACACACGTTTTTGATGAACCATTCTGATTAAGCTATGTTTTGTCCGGGTACACTTTCTAGCACTCATTACATAGAGTATTTGACATCTCTGTTGCTGCATCATAGCATCGACCCATTGAACGTACTAAACGCGGACGATCTTGAGTCGATCGTACGTCGCGCCAACAAACGCATGCCTCCACGTCCGTTCGGACTCGTAGACGGAATCTATCGCGACTATTTAGCACAGGTGAGCGTGACTTCGAGCTCAGACGCTACTAAGAGTGTGTTTTTTTTTTCTTTTCACTTGCCTCTTCCAGAACACATTATGTTGAATATCTGGTAGGCGCGGTATCCAAGGCACAAGTTGATCCCCTGCCAATCCTGGACTTGACTGATTGTGTTCAGGAATTGCGCAGACGGGGAATATCTCTACCAGAACGGGGTCCTTGGGATACCGACGAAATCTACCGCGAAATGTGCCAGAAGGTGAGACTTGACCATACTAATCGCTAACGGAACTAACACCATCTAAACTCCAAATCACTTCTGCATTGAAAAACAACTTGTTTTTGCAAACCAGAGATAACAAATAGAGTTAACTAAAACATGAATGACTTGATCTGTTTTTAATGTTTCGCTACTCACTATATTAACCTATGTCAGACCACTGGAAAACAAGCAAACAAGCCGACAAGTAAGTCGATTGCAGACTTTCATTATTAGGAAATACTTTTCAAAAATTTTGTTGGCTTTTATTTAAGAAAAAAAAACACATAAGTAACTCAAAATTTATCATTATAGATTGTCAAAGAACAAATTCCACTGAATTGAAGATCCCGCAGAAGAAATATACCGGTTGCCAGTTTCAAACGCAAAGGAAACATGGTACAGGAACAGGACATTGTTGCAGTCATCAATATGAAAAAAGAAAACTTCTATGATACTCAAGTAACCCTAAGCGCTATTTGGAAAAAGGATATATTGTTGAAATCACACATTCTACTGTTACGCTGAACTTTGTGCTGTTGGTATAATGTACCTACACTGTTCAATCCTGATCATCTTAACAGCCTCTTAAAAGTATGATACATCACTTAATTTGTTCATGATAAACAAATACACATTAATCTCACTGAAGTAACAGTTTCAATCGATCTTGGGGCTTCAAAGACCCTGCAGATGACATCCCTTCTGATTTCTGCTTCAACATGTTGGCCAAAGCATTGAGATGATTGGTTTCCCTGGAGCTAAACTGAGATGATTTTGAACTTTTTTTAGGTGCAACTTTAAGGTTGCTTTTCGCAAACGGTATGTTAAGTCCCGCATTTAGATCACGGTTTCGTTTCTTTTTCTTGCTGTTAACCTTCGGAGGAGCCGCTTCATCTTTTTTCGATTCTGAAATCGCGGGTTCCGCGGAATCCTTACCGGCCGTTGCAATCCGTGTTTTATACGAGCATATGTTACAGGTATATTTCTGTAATGAAATTTTAAAGTTAAACTTAACAAAAAGTTATAAGATAGTACAGCAGACATAGCCTTACTGTGGTCACACGCTTTCGGCTCATCAAATAATCATAGTGTGATTGTTGTTTTTTTGTTCGGACGGTTTTTTGCCGGTATTTTTCAAGCAACTTGTCGTATCGATCGGTACTTTCTATTTCGTCCACGTGGAAATAACCGTGCATCCACAATGTTTTGCACTTTCGGCACATCCATTTATCGTTCGTTTTTCCTACATCTGCCACACCGGTAGCTGACTGTCTAAAATATTGAAGGGAACAAATTAAAGGTAAAAAATCATACCAAATTAACCGGTATAATGTTATGAAGCATTGTTCACTTAGAATCCGCAGGCGTTGTATATTTTATAGCGGCACGCTCAGTGATCGCTCATTTTCTGACAGCGGTTAGTTTATGTTCTCTTGCGGTGGTGAAAGTTTAGTGGCTACAAGCATTTAAATAGCATTTGAAATGCAGCTTTACAACAGATAGCATTTAAGATGCTGATATAATGCTAATATAATGCTTGTAGTATCTAAAATGTAGATTTAGGGTTGACTTACTGCATATGCTAATGCTTATTGGTTACCTGGGCCTTCAAACATCCGGGGGACTACGAGGATTCTACTTATATCTTTGTTCTTAATTTTGATGAATGAATGTACCGGAAACTGGACGTGAACATACGGAGTTGGGTTACCCATTGTATCTATATTAATAAAATTTATTTTTAATAGGTTTGCGTCGACCTTCGGTTGAATCGGTTGAATCGGTTGTGTCAATACTTTGTTCCGCAATATTTTGTTACCGGGCGTAGCGTTTTGTCTATTGTTTCGGTTGCTTCTTGTTCGTTGCGCGAGTGATCGAGTGAGCATCAGAAGTCGTGGTTCGCCGGGTAAAATCATTCGGTGGTGAGGTACATAATTGATTGTGATCCAAATTATTCGTTCGCCATGCTCGTCGTGCCACCCTATTTTGGAACAAATAAACCACCGTCTCATTTTGTAAGGGATCCAGCGGCATCCGTACTGTTGGTGTCGGTCCAAGTTGGTTCTCAAGCGTTGAGATGAATTACCTTGTTTTCCTAATCAAATACCACTATCACACTCTGTGAGTGGCCCCAATAGCATCCTTACTGTTGGTTTAAACCGGTCAAAATCGGCTTTTCAGCATTATTAAAAATCACTTTGCTGTCCCAATGAAAAACCACAATCACACTTTGTGAGTGGCCCCAATAGTATCCTTACTGTTGGTTTAAATCGGTTCAAATCGGAAATCGGTACTAATTACACTTGACAGCTTATCGTTAACCAAAACGAACCCTGCTGCCACCCAATCCTGTTATCCAAAATCCCAGTGATTTCTCGTGGAAGTGCAGTGGATTCCGCGGCTTCCAATAAAGCGAGTATCACGTCAACATATTCCTACCCATTCCCTACTTGACCTGCATTCGGGCGAGGCCGGCGCCGGTATTGCCTTAGTTTGGGATCACCAGTTTTTACACATTGAAGATGTATGTTAGTCCCAAGCAACATCTGTTGGTTCTCTGTGTAATAACAGCTGATCTGGCAACAACGGAGTAGCAACCTCGGGCGGTCAATCATGCTCATGCTCATGCTCTTGCGGTGGTGAAAGTTTAGCCGCTATTCGCGCAGCGAGTCAGAGATCATTCCAGATGAAAGACGACATGTGAAAATCATTCTTGCACACTCACGTCGCATCTCCCAAGGGAAATCCAGTTGCGTTATCATTTCATCGATTCCAAAGCAGCTTATGACACAATCTATCGAGACAAGCTATGACAATTTATGCACGAATATGGATTTCCACATAAACTGACGCGGATGGATCGAGTGATATTTTTCGTCGAGTCTCAGGGACACTGTTGAGTGCATTCGAATCCCGGATATGGTGATGAACTGTCGTGTTTACTATTTAACATTGCATTAGAGGGTGTGCTTCGAAGAGCGGGTGGCACGATCTTCAGGATGGCCGTACATTTTTGTGACTTCGTCGCCAACGTTGATATCGTAGCACGCGTTTTTGAAACGATGGCGGAAACGTATATCAAACTTAAGGTTGAAGAAAGTAGGAGTGGGCTGGCCATTATGACGTCAAAGACAAAATACATGAGCGGGAGGCCTACGAGATAACAATGTTAGCCTTTCACCACGAGTTCAGATCGACGATGATGGAATCGAGGCGGTAGACGAATTCGTGTATCTGGCGGCATTGATGACGACCGTTAACGACATCAGTAAATAGATACAAAGGTGCATTATGGCTGACAATCGTGCCTTATGTAGACTCCAATGGACGCTAAGGTCACAAAGTTGATCATCTACCAGACATTAATTAGACTGTTAGTCCTCTACGGCCACGATACATGGACAACATGGCGCGCATTAAAAAAAAACAGCGACTATTTTTGGATGGAAGAAAAAGACCGGAAAAAGATATTTTAACAAACCAAATTGCATTTTATTTATTAAGAAATTAAAAAACTTTACAAAATACATCAACTCCCTGGCGCGTCACCTTGCGGCAGTTAGCCGAAACTTTGGCCATTGGTGAAAAAAAGAAACATATAGGCATATTTTGCAGTTCCTTGGTCGCTTTTTTTTTCAAATCATCTGTCGTTTTGTCCACGAAATTATTTGAATATATCCCCTCTTCCAATTGACCCAGAACTTCTCGATTGGGCAAAACTGGGGCACACTGGGAGGATTGGCATGCTTGGGCACCACCGGAATGCCCAACCGCTCCATTTCCTCCAGCGCCCGCTTCGAGGTAGTGAGCCGACGCTAGATCCGGCCAAAACACCACGTCGTCATCCTTGTGGTACTTTTTAATGAAGGCGGCAACTTCTGGGAGGCACTTCGTACTGTAGATCTCGCCGATCACTGCCAGATCCGACAAAAAGAAGAGGGTACGTGACATCCCCTTTTCACTGATTGTGAGCCACAGCAACAGCTTCTTTGGGAGCTTCGTGTGCGCCATGTACTTCACATCGTTGCTAATTTCTTTTGTCGGGGAAGTAGCCTTTGCCTTGTCAATCGTTGCCGTCCAACGTGATGTACGTCTCGTCGTCCATAACGACCACCACGTTCCGCTTCGCCGGGAAGAACGGACCGACACCGGGCCCAACGCACAGAAAGAAGTGGCCACCGTGCCTTCCATCTTCCGTTTGAGCTTCTGTTGAATCCTCCAGACGCTTAAAACAATCGGACGGCCGGAACCAGGCTTCCACTCGATGGACTCTCCCTTCTCCAGAAGTGCCAGAATCTTGTAGATGTTTTCGCGATCGTATCCGGCCGACACGATGTGGGCCACGATGGCCGACTTTTTTAGGCCCAGATGGAGGCGGCGGTACGCACAAACCGTAGATCGAAGTTGTTTGACTGTTCTCGCCATACCTGCCGTAAACAAACTGATGGAGCTGTCAAATGTTCACAGTATATAGGCAACTAGTATATATTGGCTAGTGACCGGTGGGCCGACCACCAGTTGGCAGGGTAATCTCATAAAAAATCGGAACATTTAGTCGCTTTTTTAATGCACGCTTTACAATGGAGTGCAAATGAAATACCATAAACTGCATCAGTTGCTGAGAGAACCTCCCATCTATCACACATCTAAAATCGGTCGTTTCGATCAATTTGTAAGCATGTCCGACGACAGCCCAGTTAAAATGATAATCGATAACGAACCGACGGGCACAAGAAGAAGAGGCACGCAACGATCAAGTAGAAGGCGGACCTGCGGACTATTCGCAGACTACGAGGTTGGCGAAGTGCAGCCATGGACCGAATAAAATGGAGACAACTTCTGTGTACAGCTAAGGCCACATACACCGTGTGTGATGTGTTCAGACGTTTCCGCGAACGGAACAGCGTAGCCCGAGCGACTCAACCGACCATTGTATGGGAACTTACGATTGACAGCTGAATTCGGGAAGCATTAAACGCCCATCACACTTATCCAGACAAGGAGCTTACATTCAAGGAACACTACGAGAAAATCATCCTTGAAAGCACGTCGTCAACTAGGTTTCGTATCAAAAATTACAAAATAATTCCGTGATCCGTATACGCAAAAATCGCTGTATGTTTCATTGGTTCTACTCATCTTGGAAACGTCATCTGTCGTGTGGGACCCGTACCAGATAACAGTAATCAATCGGATTGAAGCTGTACAACGGAAATTCATTCGATTCGCCTTACGCTTCCTTCCCTGGAAGGACCAACGAATGGCACAAAGGAAGCAGGGGCCGGTGGGGGGCGGATACATTGGGGGCCGGAGAAAAAATTGTAAAGGGGGGGTGTTAAAAATTTTTGGGGGGGTGTGGGCGCTCATCTGCTGGGTGTGCGGCGCTGTGGGAGGTGTTGGGGGCGGGGTGGTGTTTGTGAAAGTTATTTATCTTCCGCTTTGTTTTTTTTTTTTTTTTTTTATTTTTGTGGGGGTGTGTAGAAAAAAAATATATAGTTAATAATAATAAAAATTGGGGAAAAAAAAAAAAAAAAAAAAAAAAAAATACAGTACTGGACAAAATAAATTATACGCCCTTATTATTTTTCTTTCGAGCTCAGTATCTTCGTTAATATTAAACATAAAACAATACTTTCTCCAAGGAAGTTGTTGCCTTTTTTCCACTCAATAATGTGAAATTATGGAAATGTTGGGATTATGTATGACTTTCTCAATATTCATTCACTATCTGTAAAGTCTGAGTTTAGAGATAGACAAAATAAATCATACACCAGATTTCTTGTTCAGATATCACGTTTATTTGAACTTTCAACTTAAACTTCCCAACTCTCAGTATTTGGTATGACTCTCCTTTGCCTTCAGCACCGCTTCCAATCGTCGAGACATACTTTCAACGAGCTTCTGTAGATGTGCCGGATCAATATTCTCCCACAATTTTTCCAGTGCTATAAAATAGGCGGTTTTGTTGAAGACCGATGTTTCGTACACTTGATTGTCCAAATAACACCACAAATTCTCAATCGGGTTTAAGTCGGGAGATTGGGGGGGACTCGGTTGGATTTGAAGAACGCAGTGGTTTTCTTCGCTGTGTGTTTGGGATCGTTGTCCTGTTGAAATATGTAGTTCGTTTCCAGGCCAGTTTTCAACAGTGAAATTTCCAAATTTTCACATCAAGTCCATGTACACAACTGCGGTCATTATACCCTTGATAAGTTCCAAGCTATCAAGTCCAGACCACGCGAACGCTCCCCATACCACAATGATTCCTCCTCCATGCTTAACCGTCTTCTGAATGTATGGTTCCTTAAGTGCGTGACCGGAACTGCGCCATACCCTGTCTCGCCGCTTTTGTCTAAACAACTCATATTTGCTTTCATCCATCCACAGAACTATTTTCCAAAAGTCTACAGACATCCCAGCGTACTTTCTGGCAAATTCCAGTCTCTTCGGTTTGTTCCGCTTGCTGATGAAAGGACGCTTCGATGCCAAACAGCTCTACAAACCACTCCCGTTGAGCCGCCGGCGAATAGTACGTCGACTGACATTCAGATCCATCGATTCCACATTTTCCCTTGATGAAAACTTCGGGTTTTGTTTAGCCATTTGAATAATTCTGGCGTCCTCTCGACGGCTCGTCACACAATGACGCCCCTGTCCGTATTAATTGTGCACAATTCGTCGTGTTTCGTATGTTTTCCATATGTGTTGCACAGCTCTTCTCGGCATTTTCGACACTTCAAATGACACAAACAAATAACAATGGTAAACTACGCAGGCTGTCGAAGGCTAGAACTGTTAAATACAGGGACCTGGCAACCCTATCCTATTTACTAGCGCTTGACAATATGCCTTATTTGAATAAGGCCCATCTGACGTTTGCTACAACGGGTACGAATGCCAGCATTGTTTACAAACAATGAATCTTTTGACGTTTGGTTGTAAGAGATGTAAGCTACAGGACAATGAGGCTGTCAGGTCCCTGGTTAAATCGGCTGCAGTGATCCCAGTTTTTTCAGAGGTAGTATCATTGGCATGGTAAAAAAATGTGATGTATGATTTATTTTGTCCAAGCTTCAAAGTCAACCGCTCAAGATATTTTCTTGTAGTGCACATAACACGACATTTTCATCATATTCTCCATAATAACAAGAAGCATTACTATAAATATTCCGAATAGGGTTTGGTTTTTAATTTTTAAAGCGAAGAAAATATCACCCGAAAACTATTGTTGATGTCAGTGTATGATGTGTGCTGTATATTGATAAAAAAAAGCGCAAATTTTGCAATTAGTATTGAATATTTGTCGAAATGTTGTCATTCATCACACATTGATGATATTCAGGATAACATTTACCATACAACTATTGTCAACATATTGACAAATGTAATGGGCGCTTCAAAGCATAGCCTGGACTGTCAGATTAAGGAGTCGCAATAACATTCGGTGCCGCTCATGATGTGATGTGATAGGAAGCCACCACCAGTGCAGGACTTTCCATGGCGTACGATTCCTCCTAATGGCAAGATCAAACTATACATACCTGTAATCCTTGTTATTCCGTTGTATGAAAGGCCAAAAACGGGGGTGTGAACCCGTAAGCAGAACCACTAACACGAAACCCACGGAAAGGATAGAGAATCTCCTTCCAACGAAACGCTCTTATTACAGGACATGAACAGTAAGCAATACACATTAGGATTTTCGTCTGGTGGTTTGTTAAAAATAGGGTTAGCAAACTAACTGTAGACTGTAGGAAGACAATTAGACCTTCGCCAATCTCGACCTGACAAGTTCCATCAATGAAGGTCCAATTGTCATCCATGACTTGGGCCAGATACCACGAATCAGTAAAATTCGGTGCCGCTCATAGTCACAAAATTCGTCTACGAACAAAAGTTCGTTCTTACCCAGCAAGCAACCAACCAAACAGGATGTTAATTCAGAGTTTAGTGAGCAAAAATCGCGCTCGGAGATTGTATGACCAAGTTCTGACCAGGTATCAAGGATGCCTACTCACTGACGATGAAAATTAAATGAGAATGGATTTCGGCAGGTCCCTTCGGCCACGAGGAGATGGTTTGGCAAGGTACACTTGTGGAGCGAAAAACAAGTTAGTCTTTTGTCACAAACAAAACCATGGACTCAAAGTTGTACCTGAAATAATGTCTCAGAAAACGCGTGCTGCCGTTCATAAAAGCAATGGGACTGTGAATGTTTGGCCAGATTTGGCGAGTTGCCACTACAGCCGGACGGTTGATATTATGGTTTCTTGACAATGAGGTGGATTTCAGCGACAAAAACCTATATCCACACAATTGCCCCTAATTGATTGGAAAAAATGCTGGGCAAAATATAAGCGGAAGCATAAGAAGACTGGTAAACCGGTGTCACTGCATAGAAGTCTAGATTTTGCAACAAACTTGCCAAAGAGGTTGGGGTTGAGTAGGCTGTGCTTTTGAGTGCAAAAGACGCCTTTTTTGCTGCGTCATAGTTAAAAATTTAAGAAAATTGAGAAATTTTCTCAAGACCAGAATTTATATTTAAAGTGGACCAAAGTGCTTCTGATCGAGTTTTGCTCACTGATGTGGCAAAATCGGTGCACTTCTGGACGATTTTTGAATGAACTTACGTATCAAAAAAGAAAGCCCGCTTTTTCGCGAGCGAATCATCTTATTATTATAGTAGTTTTACTTGAAGAAGCCGTTTTGACGCTTGATTAAGGGTCGCCCCACAATGGGTGATTTTGATTCTTAGCATGGCACGTAGTGAAAAAAAACTGTATAATAAAAAATAGACCAGTGAACAAAACAGCCATTATTTCTGGTCAAAAGCAAATGGCTCCGGTTTCTTACTGCTGGTTGCATATCTAACGGGCGATTTATCAACGTTAATTTATTGATAGTTTGCATGTATTTCGTCGTGGGTGCATGAAATTAATTATGTATCAACATTGAATATTTTCATTTTAACGACAGAACAAGCTAGTGATGTTTAGAAGGCTGGTTTGGCACCATACATCTGATTATAATCTAAGATCTATCTGGCGATTGACGCCAGTAACATACTGATCAGGGCATACTAGTTATAGTCAACGAATTGGATGCAGCGTTATAGGCTGGGGGTGCGACACATCTAAATCCAGATTCAAGATGATCAAAAAATCCCACGCTAGCGAATCAATCTTTGAAAAATCTTGTTTCATCTTGTGAATCTTAATCCATCAACTTGCATCGTGCTGCATCTTTTTGCAGTAAATCTTTAAAATCTTCATCAAAATCTTTGAAATCTTCTTTCTATCTACTAAGCGTGCGCACATCCTGCATCGGAGATAGAGTCGCACCCCCTGGTTATAGGGCTGGTTCTACTCCTTGAGAAGGTAACGGTGATACCTTACTGTAATGACGAGTGGGTTCATGTTACGACTGACGCCAGCGCGGTAAAACCTTGCCACTCCTTTGGTTACGTACAAAACATGCCACCTTCAATGATGGTAATAGCAGCGGCTGGAGAGTCCAGAAGAAAATGGATATAGTTTTTGGCTCAGGAAGTACAAGCGCATCGGTCCCAAGCTCGGTCGCAAGCTTATTGAATCACGTCATAAAACTTGTTGAATCACGTCTTAAAACTTTAACTCGCACCCGACAACCCCTTAAATATTCTGTAATAAATAACTGAAATAACACAGCAAGGCATCAAAACAAAAACAAAAATTCTAGTACCGAAGAGCGGAAGAATATAATATGATCAACAATCAATATGCAACTAGTGATTTGAAATTGGTTCACTGTTGTAGAACCCCTTGGTCCTAAGTACACCTGCTAGTACTTCCTGAACCAAAAAATATATTCATTTGCTTCATGACTATACAGCCGCTGATATTATTGCAAGGTGCAAGATGCGAGGTGTATTCATGTTTGAATTAGCAAAGTAAACGGATATTAGCTGTAAAAATACACATTATGAAATCGACTTCTCCTTTGAGGCTGTGGTTTGAAAATGAATGAATACCAAGTTACATCTACATACTTTTAAAATAAAACTGAAATTTTTTTAATGAGATCACCCCCTTTTTTTCTGATTTTGAGACCCTCATAAAAGTTAACTCATGCATTTTGCACCAAAACAACGAGCTTTGGAAGCACATACATAAAAAGAAGTTTAACGGAAACCGTTTGTGAAACCCCATGAAGCTGTCCCTTCTAGTTTTCTTTTCATTAAAATCATGGTTTTTTGCAAAATTGCTTCTTTTTTTTCAAAATTACAATTAATTTTAGATTGTAAACAAGCACAATTCCAAACGTATGTTTAGGAGTTTTCAGCGATGCCTGCTAATAAACACAAATAAGTTTTTTTAGAACCTGTTAGTTGACTCTTAGGCCGGGCGCCCACTGATGTGGCGGAGGTGTGGCATCACATAACATGTCAAGTGTAAAGTGTCGTAAATAAATAAACAAACAAACAAACAAAACTTCGAGTTAAAGTAGTGTGGGGTGAGGCAAACGTCGGCAAGATATTTTGACATGCTAGCAGATGTCACACCTCCGCCACATCAGTGGGCGCCTCGGCTTAAATCACAGAAATATTACACTGATAAAAATAAGCAATGGTAAAATCTATGTATCCCACACATGAATGTTATATGATCAACAAATGATATCTTTTTGTAACTACTTCCTATGTGTGGTGGCCACGCATAGTTTTCATTGACCACATAAACTTTATTTGTGTTCCTTAGAGGGTTCTGTACATGTGTCAGCAAATAAATATTATGTGAAATTTCACACGGATTTTTGCCAAAAAATATGTGTGGATTGTTTCCCGTGTACACTACAAAAAAAAAGCATTTTTTTATATTAGTAGCAACATATAACAATGTCAAAAATAACATATCATAAACACTAAGAGCATTCACATATGGCTAATAAACATAAAAACTACAAGGTACAGCCCAATGGGGTTGTGCGAAAAGGTGACGTAGGACTACGCAGCAATCGAATTCCCATACACGTCAGGGCCATCCGCTAATTGATTTAAGTCAGTCCTGAAAAGGGCCAAGAAAATTCTATTGTACACTCTTTAGAAAGCATTTGGTGGCTCTTAATTATGATACGGCCCCGGTTGTATTTTCTACGATGGTTGAGAGGGCCACTATCTCTAACGCGTAGAAGATAGTTATGGATCTGTTGGTTCATTGGTTGTTCAACGCGCTTTGCCATTTACTCCGGGACGCGGCGTTTAAAGCAATGCCATGTTCAGCCGGGGCGCAGTAATGGAAATTTCAAACAGCACCAGAGAAAAATTCATCCAAACGAACTCTTCAGTTGGCATACTAATTTGGTTGTCCTGAAAAGGACGGATTTAGTTGACGGGGGAGAAACAGTTCGCGATTGAACTTGGGCTTTCTTTCTTGGTTCATCTCGTGGGATGATTGATTCTTGTCTCGTTGTCATGGGCGGCTTTTTCCCGCCAACTCGTAGGCTTCAGCAGCCATGTTTCTCGCAGCGAGGTTGACGGGAGCATCGGCAACAACAGCCAACTGCACCAACGCCTCTCTGGGCAACGACTGTTCGCCGCCGCCAACTGCGATCCTAAAGCCACTGCACAGCTTAACGACTGTCGCAAGACTGAATCAAAATGTTCTGCTAAGAGCTATTAGGTAAAGGCGTCGGATGCTAGTGCACGAAAGAAGGCGGTACCAACGAAGGCAATGTGTTACAAATGGCATCAAAGGGGACGAACTTCAATTATTGCGCCACAATAATTAGTTTTAATTATTACACGCTAGACGGATGATTTTCTTAACCGAAACTTTCCTAATTTGCTTGCCACCGCCAGCAACTAATCCGCTATGCATAGCTAGGAACTACAACGAACTCAACCACATGGTCGGTTTCAAGTGACGCAGTTCGGCTCGAATTCCGTTCATTGGTTGTTCAACGCGCTTTGTCATTTACTCCGGGACGCGGCGTTTAAAGCAATGCCATGTTCAGCCGGGGCGCAGTAATTGAAATTAATTTCAAACAGCACCAGAGAAAATTTCAACCAAATGAACTCTTTAGTTGGCAAACTAATTTGGTCGTCCTGAAAAGGACTGATTTAGTTGACGGGGGAGAAACAGGGTTCGCGATTGAACTTGGACTTTCTTTCTTGGTTCATCTTCTTCATTGCGGCCATCTGCAGGTGACGTGGGATGATTGATTCTTGTCTCGTTGTCACGGGCGGCTTTTTCCCGCCAACTCGTAGGGTTCAGCAGCCATTTCTCTCGCAGCAAGAATGACGGGAGCATCGGCAACAATAGCGAACTGCACCAACGCCTCTCTGGGCAGCGACTGCTTGCCAGTGCTGCCGCCAAGTACGATCCAACTGCAGATCCTACTCTGCACAGCTATACGACCGCCGGAAAACCAAATCAAAATGCGAAGGTGTACCCCTTATATAACATTCATGGCTGCCTAGGAGACGTTCCTTACTTTAATATGAAGTCTGTGCGCGGAAAGTACTGTGTATTTGGTAAATTTACTATGAAATCGATATTATAAGACAACACTTCATATTTGCGTTAATTTTATTAGTTGCATGTTAAAAATCAATAGTTTTAAATATTGAAATCGAAGCGTAGAAAACGTCCCGTTGGTGCAAACATTTTGGAAATCAATGGTGGAATGACTTAGTTATTAACGTTCAAAACCTATATATTTTTCGTGACGCTCCAAATTTTCGCAATTCGAACGTGTACCCCAGTATTGAAAACACAGACGTAGTCTTACGTCAAAATTTACATACAACAGTATTCCATATGGAAAGTATGTATCAGTACTAGGGTATGTGTCCCTTGACTCATCCTAATATGCAACGATAGGTTACACTTTTTATTATAACCCAAAGTATTCGAGCTGTAAGCGATATTGAATTAGTTATACACTTGCTTAGATAAGTTAGATAAGATGTTTGCTAGTATGTTTCACGAAAAGTTACACAACTCATTTTAGAAAGACAGAAACTTTCGAGGGACATGGATGGTATATCAGTCTATAAGCATTAAATTGGATGGATGCAACATCGTCCCATCCGATAGATTGCATTACTCGGTTTATCGATTTAATTAAGCCAAATTTAGATCACTCGAAGATCGTGGAGATAATCTGTTCAGCTTAACCAGTTAAATCATGATGCCCCAAAAGTTCAGGAAAACGAAAATTACGCGGAAGTGAACAACTATAAGTTGATTGATCTTGTCTCGATTACTTTGGATAACATCGGTTATCCTGATAGCAACATCATTTTGTTGATTATTGCTGCATTAATTGCATATTTGGTGCATAGGCCGAATGAAGGAGCTAGGCTAACATTACATCCCGTTACCCTAATAAATGAAAACCATGTGACCTACCAATGTGTGAGATGTTACACCATTTGATTACGATTGGAAACATCACAAAAGAGTTTACAAATCAAGAGAGGAAGCGTTAAGACGTAAAATAACAATCTTTAAATTGGCGGCAGCAATCGTCGTGCTCAACGAGATAGAGCTTCCAATGGATTTAAACGCAATTATCGATGGTAATATTCCCTTCTTAGCTTGAGTTTGCATTTTATTTTCACTATCACGCCTTTTTCCTGTAGATTTAGAACTTAATAACGATTTGGGCGAGAAGCCCTGGGCATTGGCAAAACCTTGAGGTAGCTTGATAACTACCAGGTTCCAGGGCTTATCTGGATCTTTATCCAAACGGGAAAGATGCAAACCAGTGTTGCCAGGGGTGATGTGGACCAGAAGTGCATTTGAACCCACTAGTAGTAGCATATTAACTTTTAATTCGACACCTTTCCTTACTTTCATACTATATAGAATTTGCATAGTTTCAATTATATTACTACTATTCAAAGAATCGTCTATTAATTTCAATACTTTTATTATAACTTAGTTTTATTATGGGTCTGCAATTTTCTGGAAAGCATCACCACACAGATTCTACGTTTGGTTTGGCTGTTTTTGGCAGAGGAGCGAATATTTTTGTATACTTGTAGAACGAAAAAAGAAACAATACAAGAATCAGGAAGGCTAGGCTTCGAGCTTGGTAGGGCCACAGTGGAAGCAAATCCGAGTCTCGTGGCGACGCAACGTGGATAGTCAGACATCTCGGCCTCTGGTTGGAACAAGACCAAGTAGCCGCCCAAGAAAGACCTACGTGGACGAATCACATGCATACAAGTATCATCTAAGGCGGTATGTTCCCAACAAATCAAAAGCTAATAATAGTAATAACAGTGTGGGTAAGTAAATCATTTAACATTTCCAAAACTACATACAAATCATACATAAAAACATAACTATATATTAAAAGACCGTCCACAAATATCCATGTCCAACAGAGCAGCTTATTTTCCCGATGAGTCTACCGTCAAGAACTTTGTTCCATTTAGGAGCGTAGAATAAGGGAAATAGCTGTTACATTGTCACACCTGTACTATATGAAATTGCGCAGATACCAAAAATTGCACTGACAAGAATATCACTAACAATATAATGACACGGACAAGTACAAAAACGCGGACTTTAACAAATACCTGGACAACAAAACACGTATACTGACTGATACTAAATCCCAAAAAATTTCAAGAAGACTATGTGAGCTGATTTGAAAGCCCGGTGTTTATTTGGTCACCATAGACTAATCCTTCCGGCATAATCACTTGAAAATTTTCAAAAACCAACCTCGATCATTGCAATCCTATGGGGATCAAAAAAAAAGCAATCAAACGCCGCTCTCTTGCTTCACTTTCTGCCTCCTACTATCCTCTATGTAATGTATCTAACACGTCATCAACCTCTGGTTCCTTTTTCCATCCATCTTTCTCGAGAATATCCTTCTTCCTTCACTCAGACTATCCCCTATTTTCAACAGTCTCTTACTATCCGGTATCTTAAGCAGGATTCACTTGACCCCTGTGGTTATTATTCTGTGATACCAAGACTTGGCCCTATGACCCCCTTCTGTACTTGAAAATGAAAATGAAAATGAAATGAATAACGATTTGGGCGAGAAGCTCGAAGGAAGAGTTAGCGAACGCGATTTCAGAGCCATGTTCATCTGGACAAAGTTTGAATATCGACGGAAAATTCCGTCATTTCAAAAACTGCTAGAACAATAAATTAGTAATTCTGTAGATATCGCTGCGACCATTCCTTCTAATACTTTCATTTCGTCGGCATGCAGTAACTCTTACTTCGTGTATTTTTCCTTAAGAGGCACGGCAACTGTTCACACATTTTTCCAAAAATAAATCATTACTGAAATTATTTTTTTCACTAACCAATCTTTTAATGTGTATGAATATCAAATCATAAATTATATGTTATTTTCATGCAGCCTATACATATATAAGTATTAGGGTAATTGCAAATATCTACACTCTGAAAAAAATTCTATCGTTATACCGACAATTAAATCATGGTTAGGATGATTATCGCATATAATAACCATGAAAATGGTCGGATTCACCACGTTCATGGCATTCTTGACTATGCTCATGGTAACAAGGACTATTCCGACATTATGGCAAATGTAGGATCAACTATTTTTAATGGTAGTTTTAACCATGATCATAGTCGGTTCTAAATCACTACACTGCAATAGTCATCCTAACCCCCAATAATGGTAAATTGGACTATCAAATTTCTCTCTGTGCATCGACTACACATGAACTTGATATGGATTTTTTCCTCAGTGTAGTGTTATCAATAATAACGAGCCTGTGCACGTTATTATCGTTTCAGTTGAAAACCGAATTTATCGACTAGCGACAATTGATTTTACAGTCGATCCATACGTTGAACCTAATGTCGGAAGTAGCGCGCTGTATAGCGCATCAGATGCGCCATACAGCGCACTACTTCCGACATTAGGTATAACGTACAGAATGAGAGTAAAATCGATTGTCGCTAGTCGATAAATTCGGTTTTCAAGTGAAACCATAATATAAAAAATTCGACTTTTACTGTGTGCGTCCTGTGAGAGTGATTGAGACAACACCAAAACACGGCTCAGAGTGAAAGTCAAAAAGACAAAAGATTTATAGCAGCGTGCACAGGCTCACTGCGATATAAATGCTAATATTTGCGATCAATGAAATCGCAACAACGATCAAGAGTGTCATTGTTCTCATCAAAAATGAACGGCAAGTAACATATTACGACTAACATTCCTTGATAAAGGAGAGCGTTCATGGTTGGAGTACATTTTCTGTGTTGCACCATTCACAAGTACGTTGTCTGTTATCATATCTGTGAACCGACGCGGAAAAATCACGATAAAAATCGCGGATATCTAAGTCGGTGGAATCTCTGCAATATAACAAAAATAAGTACTTACAGCAACACTGATTTCAGCACGACTTGAAACTGATTATCACTGGGTAATTTCTGGGCGAACTCCCACAAATATTCGTTCATTATTGTAAAAATTATATTTGTCAGAGCAAACACAACTCTGCATTGCAATCTCAAATCAAAACAAACACATGCACGTGTATGAAGCAGACAAAAAATCCTAAACATGCTGAAATATTTCATCAATGGCGGAGACGTCAAAATAAACTGCTGTCATTTATCTGCCTTTGTTTTCGAGAAAACTTCTCACCGTGCTGCATTTTCTTCTTCGTCTGTCATTTCAGTCGGTGCAAAAGTAGTTCGTTTCGCGGAAAATACTCTGATCAGTAGTGCGTTCGTTTTTTTGGAAGATTCGTTTGGTACAATTCCAGCGAAGTCTAGAGTACCGGTGAACAGCACGAGAACTGTCCTGTTGTGATCATAATGTCGCTTCTAGCTCGTAATGTGGCCAGGAGCCTGGCGCAGGTGTGTTTTATTTTGATAGTCACAGGAAAATGTTTATGTAACCACCCTTTCGCTCAAAGCTCTCATCGATTGTGGCCAATGTCCTTGACGATAGAGCAAGAGGTTATATTTTAGAAAATCTAAATTACAGTTTGTTTGCTTTTTTAGGCTTCCTGTCGTGGAATCCATTCCACTGGAACTGTCCAGACTCCGAGTGTAAGTATACATTGGAAAAAAATTTCAAGATATTAATTTGTTAATCATTGTTTACGTTTACGCTTGCAGAAGTCAAACATGGAGGGTCGTATTACTTGTACAATGATCCCCGGTGACGGTGTCGGTCCCGAGTTGATGTACTCCGTACAAGAAGTCTTCAAAGCAGCTGACGTTCCGGTTGACTTTGAAACGTTTTTCCTATCCGAGGTTAACCCTGTTTTGAGCTCTCCATTAGAGGATGTCGTGCGGTCTATTCGCAAAAACAAGGTTTGCCTCAAGGGTATCCTAGCGACTCCCGACTTCAGCCGTACAGGAGAACTGGAAACACTGAACATGAAACTCCGTAATGAGCTGGACCTCTATGCGAACGTTGTGCACGTGGTAAGCTTGGAGGGAGTTAATACCCGACACAAGGGTATCGACACGGTCGTCATCCGTGAGCAGACTGAAGGCGAATTTTCTGCCCTCGAACACGAAGCCATTCCCGGGGTTATTGAATGTTTGAAGATTATCACGGCTCAGAAGTCAGCTCGCATTGCCAAGTTTGCCTTCGACTATGCCACCAAGCACAATCGCAAGAAGGTTACTTGTGTCCATAAGGCCAACATCATGAAACTTGGCGATGGTTTGTTCATGAGGAAGTGTGAGGAGGTAATATTTGACCAATTAACCTAATTTATTTAAAGTAATTGTTGCTCTTTGCATTCCTAAATAGATGGCCAAGCTGTATCCACGAACACAATTCGAAAAAATGATCGTAGACAATACGACTATGCAGTTGGTTAGCAATCCGAATCAATTTGATGTCATGGTTGCACCAAATCTGTACGGTAACATCATCGACAATATTGCCTCTGGATTGGTCGGCGGTGCCGGTGTAGTTGCAGGCGCATCATACTCCTCTGAACATGCTGTTTTTGAACCGGTAAGCTATGAAGTGGTACTTCATCAGAGACATTCGATCATTTTCACGCATTGCTCAAGGGATTTCAAATCGGGTCCTGGTTAGCTTATTTTGGTTTGATCTAAAGTTTCATTTTTAAAAGTTTTTAAACTAGACGATGCATCTAAACAAAGCTGCACTCGTTACACATTATACTATAAAATCTGGAAAGACCAATAATTAGCATGACAGCTTTTGGCAACAGTTACTTTTCTTGATTATGGATCAGCCTTAGTCCAACGCTCATTCTTTTGCACTTTAAATGCACATACAAGCTCTTTTTCGAAAATCAAACTAATTCAATGCTACTGGTACTTAGCATTGACCAAGTCGCTCATATTCGTAGGTAGTACAATATAGTTGTAACAGTATTTTGAGATTAATCACTGATTCTATCAATGGAAGTGATACACTGTCCCACAATCTTGAAATGTCATGGCCACGTCCTTGACACGGGTGGTGGAAGAATTTTCGGTTCAATACTCAGCATATGCAGAGAACTCTACAACCCCTCATAAGTGCCACGAGGAGGTTGGAAGGTGTCAGTGGGGAGGAGTGGACCGGTCTGGGATAGAACCCAAGAACCCATATATCTTTTAAGAAATCATAATATTCCAATATATTCTCACCGCATTTTATTTGTTCTAGGGAGCACGTCACACTTTCGCCGAGGGTGTAGGCAAAAACATTGCCAACCCCACTGCCATCCTACTATGCTCATCAAAGATGTTGCGCCACGTTAATCTATTGCACTACAGCCAGATGATTTTCCAGGCCGTGCAGAATGTACTTAAGGCAGGCAAAGTCCGCACTAAGGATCTTGGCGGTCAGTCAACCACCGACGAGTTTACCAAAGCTGTAATTCACAACCTGCAATAGAAGTGCAAACAATTTGGCCATGTTGATATTCACCAGGGATATGGCCGTCTAGCTGCGTTTAGAATAAGACACCCCACCACGCATCTGTATTAAACACAGGCTCCGTACTAAGCGCGACCCTTAATCCGTACGTTTATTTTAGCTTCCTCGATTAGATAAATTCTCTTCGCTAAAAGTTTTTTTTTAATTTAATGCAAAATACCTATTTATTAAAATAACCTGTAACCGACAAAAATACGAAAATATAAACTACTTGACCCATCGTTCGAACATTGTATTGCTAAAACTCGATATAAAATTTCGATAAGACCCCTTGTTCGCTAGTTCATTAGGCACAATTGGATCGTGATTCGAAATAAATGAAAGTTTACAGAACTCGAATGATTTATTTTTTCACCTTCTTGGGTTTAGCCAGCTCCAGTATGCGATCGCTTGCCTTCGCCTTTAGAGCTCGTGGTTCAACAGTGAACGGGTTCTCGCGGTATTCGTTCCTGACGTTTCGGAAAATCTTCGGTTTTGAAAGCTCGATGACTCGCGCTGAGGCTGTGGTGTGCAAATAAATAAATTACTCTGAACTTAATCTCACGGTTTCCGTATTTACTAACCTTCGGCTTTGAGGACGTTTTCCGGAATTTCAGCGCTTACTATTAATGGTCCTTTGGCTCGACGATGTCTTTCCTTCGGGATGCAAAGCTCTTTCAGACGATCGCTAGCTATCGCCTTCAATGCACTAGGTTTAACCGGACGAATTTTGGCGGGTGCGGTGAACTTTTGTCTTTCCCAACGTGGTGCGGATAGACTTAAAATACGGTCCAAAAGTTCGGGTAAGGGCAATCTTTTTCGGAGCTTCGTTTTGGGTCTCCTCAGTGGTTTTGGCATTGCATTTCTAGATAACCATTGCTGGTGTTGTAGCCATTGTTCTGGAGTCATTTTCGCCGATTTGGTCCTACATTCACAGAAAGGATTTTTTTTTTCAATTGAGTCATTTTCCATACATTTTAACATAGATTTTTAGAATAGTTGACAGTAGCGTTCAAATAACTTGACTTCAAAATTCGCTAATGAATTTAGGCCTTAATTATTTTGCGAAGAAGAATACGAATAAGAAAAATAAATACAATTTCTCAACAACTTATTCAAAACGACGTATCTTATTTTGTAAACAAAGAGGGGAAGAAAGAATCTATACATTAAATACTTGAAACCCTTAGCACTTCCACGCAAACTAGGACTACAAACACAACGGATAACATTTCTCTAACATGATGGTGATGCTAGTTTCCGTGGGGGTGTTGGGAGTTTTAAGAAATTTACGTTTTTATCTTTGTTCCCCTCTTTGTTTACAAAATCATATACGTCGTTTTGAATAAGTTGACGAGATTTTTCAACTACACCTGAACTTCAGGAAAATATATTATTGAACACCGGCCATTTTAGCAACGCGATGGACTTTACGTCGAATTTCACCTTAGTTTTCTCTGAAATTTAAATAATTTTAATGATCATTCGAAAAAAAATACACAGTTTTTCAACGACTCGGTTCAGATTAAAAACTCTTTTCTATGGTTTAATATATCGAGTAAAAAAATTCAATCAATTCCATATCCAATCCGGATTTATCTGTTTGAGCTTTTTTTTATTACAAAGTCGTGTTTAACAAACAGGAGGGACTATGAAATGCAGCTCAATTCCGGGCATAAATTGATACTAAGAGAATGAAATTTCTTCATACCTATCGAATGTGAAGAAAAAAAATTCTCTTCAAAGAAATGTATGCTCTAAATTCAGCTGCTGATTTTAATCTATTGATTCTGAGTAAAACTTAAGCTATATTATGGATGAAATTTCTGCTTAATATAATCAGGAAGAGAGCATGACAAATATGAGCGTTACTGTGTTTAGGATAATATAAGCTTTGTCACTTACATAGTTTCCGAATGTTGAACATTGGCCAGCCGACTGTATACTGTGAACATGCTTCGTTTAATACGTTTACTAAACCTATCATACCAGCTGCGCTCGAGAAACCGACGATAAGCATTGCGAGCAGCTATCAATTTTCGTACCTTCGGAATGGCCAACTGCTGGAGTCTGGTCGAGGCATGCGGTTCCTGATAGGCCCGAATCAACTGAATCGTTCTTCCATATTGCGATACCGGGCGTTGGTAGAACTTCACTGTAGGACGCTTTGGTTTGGCCAGTTTGTGTATTCGACGGGATGTTCTATACTTCCGAACCTTGTTTGGCTTTTTTTGATCGGAAAACTCACAATTCACCAACGGGCATTTGCATGGAGTGTAGAGAAAAGACCTTCGGTGTCCACTAAGATTTGGAGTCTTGACCTGTTTTTCTTCGCTAAAACAGTTCACCATTTTGACCAATGGATTTTATAATCTCTGCTTTTTGCGATTTAAAGTGTTTAGTTTGACTGACTGGTCGCATCAATTGTGGTTGCTTCGATTGGAATTAGGAATAGAATTTTGATAAAACTAATGCAATTTATTAGTAACTGTTCATACGTGGCTCTAGTGAAGGTGTTCTGAAGTGAGTAGAGTGTTGGCTAATAGATTTGCAACTTCTTAATTGGATTTGCAATCAAAATGACTACTTAATAGAAGTTTTTTAATAGCCATCTCATTTCATTGATGTTCATTGAATGTTTTTAAGGTACGGTTATCGGAAAGCTGACTTTCACAGCATCTCTCTTGTGTTATCTACCATAGATTGAGACAAACTCTTTTCGAAAATTGGAGCGAGGTCAACCGTATGGTGATAAATCCAAATCAATGTTCAGTGATTTAATTCTCGAGGATAAATAATCCAACTATTTTCAACAACACTCTCTTCGGGGTTGAACTAGGACGTGTCAGCTTTGTGACGGACGTATACTTGAAATTTGACCAGCACGTTTCATACTTAGTTTTATAAATGGTCAAGAACTACTGACGACTTAATCTTCCAAATCGCAGAGACATTCCAAATCGCAGAGGCGTTTATTGCCAAAAAGCATTGCATTGCTACCTGGGTTCGTTCAAACTTGGAATACTATTCAACGGTATGGAGTTCACACTATCAAAATAGTAGAGAAAGATTGAGGCAGTACAGTGTAGATTTATCCTCAGATCGACCTCCATCCCGATGAACCAACTATGACAGTTATAGCGCATTCAATGACCTGCAACTCTGCCCCTCTTTGCATGTCCGTCCCTATGCGAAAACAGCGTTATTTTGCGTCCGCAAAGAATTTTCAACTATGTATTTGTTATAAGTTATAAGACTAGAATAAGCGAGTTTAATTGAATTGTGTTGAAAAAAAGTCACAGATTATATTTGTCCATCACCAAAACAGCAATGTTACATTCAGGGAATAAACTTTAGAATTTCATAAGGTACAACTTATGAACGAGGCTTTTGAATTTCATAAACGTGACTTATGAATGGATTTCGTTTTATGCGACGTTGTTCTTGTACGCCTTTAGCCATGTTTGTTTTTGTACGCCTTTTTGATGTTTGCATGCATTGGACCCGTAATCTCATCGTTCAAGGTCCGATTCCAGGTTGCTCCATATTTTTATTTTTTTCAACATCATTATTAACGCAAATTAGTGAAATTCATACTGATTTCTTGTGGCAAAAAATCATAATGCAATCTTAAGAATATCGAAAGTTTATTTCGCTGAGTGTACATGCTAATAATTTTCGATCGGATCAGCTCGATCATCTAAATGTAAGGGGCAAGACAGCTCCTTATTGCGAGCAATTAAGGCAATTTCAGAGTTGCTTTGAGGTACCTCGTCAAACCCATTCGCTCGTTAGTATATTAGCTCTGGTGTGTGAGCAATTGGACACAACCAATTTTCAATGTTTTTAATTTTCTCTATTGAACTCTCATTTTTAAAATAACCTATATTGCTATTACTAGTGCAAGCCTTTGCCACTTCGAGAAAAAGTTATTTTATTGTCTCTAATGAAGTCATACTTTGAATAAACCCACCAGTTCCGGCTTGACCTGCTATTCTCTATTGCATCATCATTACACCAGATGCTCAGACTAACTGGTGATGTGGAACAAGGACAGAGACAAACGAGCTCAGCCCCCGATCCAAGATTCAAGCTTCATAGAATCGATGTTTAGAAAATTACCAGTAAAGTCGCCCGTATCATGGCCTAAACACAATGATAGCGGCAACGGAAAACGGCAATGCCCGATCAGAGTAAGCCTGTTTGTCGGAAAGAAACCAGTCTAAATCCAAGCTGATTCTAATTGGACAGATCGAAGTCATTTTCAACAACTGTCAAACTTGCGTTTTTCCGTTCCGTTTCCATTATCATTGTGTTTGGGCGGTCACGTATCAAATATTAAACATTCCTATTCGTGGAATAGGGCTCACCGTTGTTCTATCGTCTATTGCCATTAGCGAAACGATTACTATTTTTCCAAATAAACTGGAAGTAAAAAATTTTGAAACCCTGGCAACCGAGAAAAACCGATGAAGATTGATTCAATTTTAAGCTATATTGAGCTACGCGCGAGTTACTCGATGCATCAAAGCAACTTAGAGTATAGCTGCCTCACTCCTAGGCGGAATATTCGCATATCTGTCTCACAATCAAGAGTGTATTTTTCACATTGCATTCTTAAAATTTCAAATAAATTAGTGCATTAAAGTGTATGTACCCTGGGTACGCCAGTTGATTTTGGGGTTTGTTCGCAAATTACATAACACAAATATTAACATTTTATGCCACAGCCCACTTATCGGATTTTGTTACAGCACCTTATCGGATTTTATTTTTAGGTTTCGTTACATTTTAATGTGGGAGGGTGGCTCTTCCCTTTGAGTGATTCATAATTTGTAAGTGAGATGGAGCAGAAGTAACTCAGAAACCAGACGAAAACCCAGTGGAAGTAACGAAGAATGCAGCGGAGTTGTTGGGCGATAAGACGAATTGCTGATTTTTGTTAATTTATTTCCGGTAAACAAGAAACGAGAATTACAAAATTTCTGTGAATTCATAATCGAATTAGTAAGAGATCGGTCTCTAACAAGGTGCACTTACTCTTGGTGATTCGCTATCGTTTTTCTTCTTTGTTTAATTTAGTTGTCTATTAAGTTGTCTTCAAATTTAGGTTTTTAGCTTATGATAGCCTAAATAGATTAGGAAATTCAATTAAATGCAGGTTTAGCTTTAATATTTAGTTTCATTCACTTTTTCCATCTTCTTACTTTAGCTTTTAGATTTAGTTTAGTTCCTTGTTCTGCTTTTTCGTGTTGTTGTTGCTTCTTCTATTGTTTGGCTGCTCCTGCCGTTGCTGCTGCAGTGAAGGGAGACGACGAAGGCGATGAAGGCAGTTTCCGCTTTTTGGCTGCTGGGGATCGACGGTGGAACTTTCACGAAATTCACCACTAGCAATTAAGCCGCACTAAAGACCAGTGGGCCTCCGTGACGACCTGAGATAGACCGACGGTCGATAATTTCAAAAAACTAAATCCCTAATTTACTGCGTTCAAAAACATAAATTTGCAAGCCCGGATTGCCACGCCAAACGTTCTCTCTCGAAAAGCAGTTTTTTTCTCGCTCAGTAATGAAGCACTCCAATCTTTTACCCACTGGTAACGTGTTTTGATCGATCCTCCTTTCTCTGACCTTTCGCACTCTTTACAATCCCCTGTGCATGGCTTGGGTGTGAACACGACTTAGCAACGTTAGCAACAGCAGGGATGTTGTGGCTGGTCGGAACCGTGTACGTGGCTGGATTAACAGAAGTGTTCCAAATCTGAAGAAGTGCTGGACTTGGACGGAAGTTTTTTTGAAACCCAGAGCAGGAAGCGGAAACAAACCAGAAAAGAAATTCGGAAAGCAAAGATTCGGAAGAACCTATAATCTGTCTGTAATCGGCAGTTCGGCAAAGCGGGATAGAGAAAGAGAGAGAGAGAGAGATAGAGAATCTCTCTTAATTATGTTAGACTTACTGTTATGCGATGCTTATTTGATTTTCAATTCAACATTTCAGCGGTACATTTTAACTTGTTTTTGATTCCAAATCCAAACCAGAGGGCTTAAAAATAGCTCTCTCTGACTTAGAAATAGCTCTCTCGAAATGGAATGTACAGCATCACTTTCTGTTCAAACTTATGTTTAAACGTATACCTTATGTTCGGAAATGCAGTAGAACTACCCATGGAATAGTATCGATCGTTTCCGGGAATGTTCGTTTTCAAAAGAGGGAAGTAACTTTGGTCGTCTTCATCAGAACATTTTCCGGAATATTTTTTTATCTACCACCGGCATTGGGAAACACAATTTTAGTTGCCACCCGTTAAGGATTCTAAATTGACTGATCCCTTGATCCAGACACACCGACGAAGACAATTTTACTACAATATGTGCAATATGCAAATCGTACGTGGAACATTTGCGATTGGCATCCAGATTAATTTACCGCATTTATGGCGACAATTTAAATGGAATGTTATTTTCGAAAATACGATCATTGAATCTACAGCTCGCAGCTGTGCCCAAGCGTTTCCCGTTATAGCCGCCTTTGGAACAAGTCTACTTCTGGAAGGTCAGCCGGTGAAATTACAAGCTGCTTTGATAAAGCTGTCGACTGGTGCTGCAGCAACGGAGTGGAAAAAAAAGTAAGTTCCAGTCAGAACAAAAACCTTTACTTAATCCTCTTTTACGCATTCCAAAGTAAAGGAAGTCATTCTCAAGTTTTTCGAGTCCGGTCACACATTAATGGCAGCTGACTCTTTCCACGCGGCAATTTTTCATTGGTGTAGCTTGTTATTCAGGTCTAAAAATCTGGAAAAGATAGTACCAATCAAAAAGACAAATTTCTATTGAAGTTGTGGTTCTAGGGGGAGGGGGGGCTGAACACTAAGCCCCCTCCCTACGATGCAGCGAAAAACACGTGACTGTTATGCGAATATTTTTGGGACAGAACAAACGGGGTTTGATTTGCCATATTTCAGGAAAAAAGTCTGCTTTATTTTAAGTTTTTCTTAAACTCGACATAATTAAAAGCTAATTCCTGCAGCAAAAGCAAAATCACCAAAAATCTACATGGAACGGACATATGAAAGGGGGCAGTACTCGTGTGTTTCTACACTGTCTGAACTAAAATTCAACGATGCATTTTTTTTATCAACAAATAACTGAAACAACATGTTTTAAAGGCACTTTCTTTCAAATGTATGTAGTCCATTGCTTTGCATGTTTTAATAGCATAAATCTTGTTATTATTTTAACTACACGAAAAATGCATACATTAATTAACAACAAAAATAGATCCATAGGATTGCAATACAATCTATCTGTCTTTCGTTCGTATTTCCACATCCTAGCTTAAAAAATAATAAAACATTTACCTAAACATCCACGCTTCACTTGCTAGGATAAAATTTCTTCGATGGATCCTTCGCCATATCGACAAGAATTTGCGCGGGCTGGAAGGGAGCGCCGTACAAGTCAGCGTACAACCGCATCTTGTCGACTAGCTTAGCAGCACCATATTGATCTACCCAGCGGAATGGACCACCGGTGAATGGCGGAAATCCAAGGCCGAACACGGCACCAACATCACCCTCCAGCGGACTGTCCAAAATCTTTTCCTCAAGACACAACACTGCTTCATTTACAAATCGTGAAACCATACGTAGCTGCATATCTTCAACACTGTTGGCGCCTCGAGATTGCAAGGCATACTTTTGCTTCAAAATTGCCAGGGCACCATGGTTAACCTCGCGGTTTTTGCTCTTGCCGCCCTCATACATAAACACACCTTTTCCGGATTTACGTCCCATGAAACCTGCCTTAACCATGTCTTCCATTACACCAAGGTTTCCGCCGCTGAAACGCTCACCAAACGCCTTAGATAAATCGACGGCAATGTGTGCACCAACATCGATTCCGACTTCGTCGGCCAAAGTAGCTGCGCCAACCGGGAATCCAAATGATTTGGTCATCTTGTCCAGATCTTTTGGATCGACACCTTCCTGAAGGAGTCTGAAACACAAGATAATTCTTAGACACGACAAACGAAATTCATCCCATCAACCTACCTGATCGCTTCAGACAACATAGTAGACAAGATGCGAGTTGTATAGAATCCTGGTCCATCGCCGACCGTGATGACAACCTTACCCTGCTTCAAACCAACTTCGACGGCAGCAGCAGCAGTTTCCTTAGAAGTTCCTGGATGTGTGATAATTTCGAGCAATTGCATTTTATCTACAGGCGAGAAGTAATGCATTCCGACAACATTTTCCGGCCGCGCGCTGCCAGCAGCGATTTTCGTAATTGGAATAGCCGACGTATTGGTTGCAATGATGCAGTGCTTTGGAATGACCTGCTCGAGCTCTTTGATTACCTTGTGTTTAATGTCGATATTTTCGAATACTGCTTCAATAACGATGTCGGTATTTCTGAATGCATCATAGCTGAGAGTGGCGTTCAGATTGGATAGAATCTGATCCTTTTCGATGCCGCTGATTCTTTTTCGTTTGATAGCGTTCTGCAGACCGGTTTGAACTTGTCCAATACCACGGCCTAGACCAGCTTCTGTAGTGTCCTTCATCACCACCTGATAACCTTTATCGATACTCACTTGGACGATACCTGCACCCATCAATCCTGCTCCCAGGACACCAATCTATTTTGAACAAAAAAAGATAATCAATTCAGTGAAACACAACAGTCATAATTAATTTAACTCACAGTCTTAGGTGGGTTGGCGGGCTTCCCAAAACGATTCTTTTTGCACTCGGTTTGTCCGCGGAACAATCCGATAAGGCCCTTAGATTGTGGAGTTTGTGACAGTTCTCCAAAACCTTTGCGTTCTGCCTCAGAACCAGCCTCGAATCCTTTGTCTACACCAACGCGGATTACATCGATAATCTATAAAATTGTATAAATTTCAATTTTACTTAATTAAGTGATGCACTTCATTTTACCTTAAGTGGTGCAGGGTAAAGTCCTCCAGACATCTTCATCACCTGCTCACGTGCTTTGCCAAATACTTTATCCTTAACCCAGTCGATTGAGAAGGCATATTCAGTAACCGCATTCACCAAGCCGGCCTTTTTTCTGTTGACCTTGAGTTTATCGGAGGCAATGTCCTTCGCTGTTTGGATGGCTACCTTTTCCAGATATTCAATCGTGTTCTGCTCTGCTGACTTTAATCCTGGACCCAATGGGCTCACAAGCAAATCTACAATACCCAGTTTTTTGGCCTTATCAGCTTTAACATTCTTCCCTGTTAAAGCTAGATCTAATGCCGTGGGAATTGAGCTCAATTTGGGTAGCCTTTGAGTGCCTCCAGCGCCTGGCAGTAACCCAAGCATAACTTCTGGAAGTCCAAGATTTGTTTTTTTGTCCTTGACCGCAATACGGTAGTGACACGCCAACGCCAACTCGAGACCACCACCCAAGCAGACACCGTTTATGGCAGCCACAACAGGCTTTCGTGATTTCTCCAGCTTATTGAACATGAGTTGGCCTTCGTGAGAAATTTTGGTGGCTTCCTCTGCACTCTTACATTTCTCCAGCATAGTGATGTCAGCGCCCGCGACAAAACATCCTGGCTTGGCGGAAATCACTACTGCCGAATTGACCGCTGGATTGGTTTCCAGATCACGGAAGACAGCATCAAACTCGGCTTGCACTTCGGCTCCCAGAGAATTTACCTTCGCGTTGGGTGAGTCTAGCGTCACTACCAAGACATTGTCGACGACCTTGGTTTTGATGTGCTTACCGACCGGGGCACTGGCCAGAAAGCGGCTCTGCATTAGAGCAGCATTTCCTGTAATGAAATATAAATAAACGTTATTGTACCAGGCCAGGACAATTTCACACGCCGGATCGAAGGGCTTAACTATGCATGTATAGAGTGTCCCATAAAGTCTAAGCACGGTTTTGATGCGCCACTGTTGATTCCAGACTTTAAACTGCTGATCATTACTGTGTATCATTGTTTACATTTCAATCTATAACTCTTTGAGCCTCAAGTGCCGGTGCATTTACTTTTCATGAAAATGTGAAGTATTTCCCCGGAAAAGGGCAAACAGATCGTGCACAACTGGTGCCCTTTTTCCAACGTTTCGCTGAGACAGTTGGCGAAAATGGAAGGTGTGAGTGTTCGGGAGTAACATCACTCTACCCTCGCTACGACAACGGCCGAATGAGAGGACGTTCTCTCCAACGACCGTTCCTCAGATCCGAGAGGGCATTCTCCCTACCACATCGACCGATAGCGACAGCGATCACAGGCGATCGTTATCGGTGACGTCACAGCAGAAATCTTCTGGTTGCTAGATAGTGGACGATCTGGTGTGCAGTAGTCTTGTCGGCTGGAGACGCCCAGTATGTTCCACCCCACTGGCAGTGCAATTAAATTACCCCCCAATCGGTGTTGGTTAGGGTCCGGTAACCCAAGCATCGGAGCATCGGAGTAGTTCGTAACGCTATTCGGAAGTTAATCGGGCCCTGTGGACCAAAACCTGGACCGGAAAATCACGCAAGCTTTCGCCGGTAGAAAAGGCTAGTTTTGTTCGAGATGTGACCAAAAGCAGGGAGCTTCGAAGAGAAACGTCGACCGAGCAAATACACGAAATGAACTAAGGAGTTTCAAGAAGCAGAAGAAGCCAAAATGAAGTGAAAAACAAGCAGCATCTGTCAAACCAAGGGCCTGTAAATTACAGCAACCGTTCGCTAACTGGGCTAAGTGCACAGCCCAGTTAGCGGATGCTGCTCGGTAACTGGGCTGACATTTCAAATGAAAATAAATTTTGAGAGCGCTCTAGATTAGATTTTGGTTTTGGTTGCGCAATATGAATTAAATCATGTTTTTATGCTTTATACGTTATTGCGATGTAGCATATTGTGCACCTAATTGTACAAAAAATTGTATCAGTTTGTATGGGATTACGACTCAATTTCGTAAAATTGGCATCAGTACATTACGGCGTCGAATTCGTACCCAAGGAGATGACTCCCCAGGCAAGACCAATTAAAACTTTTATGGCTCTGACAAAGGCATATTTGCGCAAAAATGTTAAGGCAGCGGATTCCATCAAAACTTTTGAAAGAGACTGAAAAAAAAGTATCAAAAATCATTGGCAAACAGTCTGTGCTGAAGCTAATGAGCAGTGTTCGACCAAAAGTACGCTCTTTGGCGTACAATTAAATGGATCTCGGAAATGTCACGTTGAATTGAAGAAGAATATTGTAGAGAACATAAAAGTGCAATAAAAACTCAATTTACTTAAAAACCGAGCTCGTAGTTTTCTTTTAAAATCGTGCTTAGACTTACTGGGACACCCAATAGGATAATCGTACCAGTTTTGGCCATTTGCATTCCTTAGTAAAATCAGATTCGTGCATTTGTGAGTCAAATGTATTTTTAGCCACATTATTAGGATGCCAATATCACAAATATAGCACAACTTAAGATTTTCTCTAGCAATTAGATTTAGTATTTTTATTTGTAACAACAAAAGTCAACTTTTCCCCAATGATGGGTGAGGATAAGGTATAAAAACATTAAACAAACACATTGGTCATTGTGTTGATGCACGTTGTAGGCCAAGGAGGGCGCTAGTTCGTTCGTCGGGTGCCCGGTTTCATTGTGCTCTCGGAGATTTTAATTTGTTGCAATAATATCAATAATATCAGGGAAAACCACACGTCTTTGTCAAATGTCAACAACAAAAGTGCTTTGGCGACGTTGCAACGGTTCTGCAGTATCTATAAATGTATGAGCTGGCATCTGTTTTCGTAACTTAGTCTCGCCATGGTAGAAGCCTAAGAGCATATGCAGGGCTAGTAGCGGATTATGGATAAATAATAGTGACTTTAGTGACTAAAATAATAAAAATAGTGACCAAATAGTGACCAAATAGTGACCAAATAGTGACTAAAACGTGATTTTCAAATTTTAGTATTTTTTTAATCTTTTATACATTTGTTGTATTTGTAAGTACAGTAAAAATGTACTAAGTGATCACCCCCAAATGAATAATACTGCGGCGCAGTGTCATTTTTTGGGTTTTTTGTTGTTGTTAAGAAGCCTGTAATCAAGCGACTTTTATTTTCTCCACGACTTCCTTTTTGCAAAGACGGGTCTACACGCACGGTTGAAATGCCTTCCAGCATTGCCTGTGCTAGAATTACTTCTCAATTCCTTTTTGAGCCTTTACCATGTGAAGCTGTTTTCACTACTTTAATCGCCTGAGGGTATTTAGGCTCACCAACAGCCGTTTTCGTAGTAAACAACTGGTTCCAATACTCCTCAATTCTGTACTCTGTACTCAAGATCAGCACCTAGCATTTTAATAAGTTCCACTCGTCAATAAGAAGATCATAGTTGAATCGGAAGTAGCTTGGCGATTTTCACAACATACTTGGAGCTTTCACTGGATGCAACGGCTGGTGGGTTGAGGCATTGGCAATATTTTATAAACGAGATCTGCAAACCAGATTCAATAGAAAACATTGTTGATTTTGGGCAACATACTATTGAAAAATTCATAAATGCTAAGCCTTGCCTTAAAAAGTATATTAACTCTTTTTGGCCTAAGGGGTCATATATGACCCCAAAAGGATAATGGCTGTATACAATCACACAGACTGAATAAATGTGTACAATGTACATTTAACTTCGTTAAATTTGTTTTCCATCATTTTTTTTATCTGGAAAATATAAAAAAACATACGAGTTTAAGGCCTTATTGACGACCTAGAACATCCTGAA
The DNA here is from genome assembly GCA_024533555.2 of Aedes koreicus. NCBI lineage: Eukaryota > Metazoa > Arthropoda > Insecta > Diptera > Culicidae > Aedes > Aedes koreicus. Next base: position 785,698 of record JAHHFK020005917.1, read on the forward strand.
TATGACGAAGTTCAGGAAGCAAAAATAAATGTCTTATTAATAGTGTAAAGCGTTGTTTAAGAATATTGTACATATGCATACCTGTTAATATATTCTTGTTGATAAACGTTTAAAATTTTTGTATCTTTCTGAGATGTTCTAGGTCATCAAAAATGTACTTGAGTTCAGTTCAAACTTCAGATCTACAGTTGTAACAGTAGCTTTAAGGGCTACAGAAGGTTATGATACGTATTCAAACAAATTGAATGAAGCATTTGGAAGGTAAACAGTCATTATTTGATAACTTTATGATGTTCTAGGTCATCCAAACTGTCCTTGAGTTCAGAATTTAAGATCTTCAGTAGTAACTATAGCTTTTTGGACTAAACAAAGTAACCATATGTATTTGACCAAATTAAGTGAGTCTTTTGGTAGGTCAACCGATATAATGAGATATCATGGGATGTTCTAGGTCATCAAAACTCCCCTTGTGTTTAGAGTTTAGGATCTATAGTTGTAAAGTTAGCTTTATAATCTATGAAAGTTGATGATATGTATTCAAACACATTCAGTGAAGCTTCTGTAAGCTCACCAGTCATTATCAGATTATTTCGGGATGTTCAGGTTCATAACAACTGACCTTGAGATCAGAACTTAAGATACCCAGAAGTAACTGTAGCCTTTTGGGCTATACAAAGCTACGATAAATATTCAAACATAGTCAATGAATATTTTGAAACATCCACATACATCATAGGATAACCTTGTTAGTTTAATGTCCTTCAAAACATAAGGTCTACAATTGTAACAATAGCTTTATGGCCTATACAAAGTTAAGTTAGTTTTTTTGGCATAGAATATCTCAAGATTATCTCATAATAACAGTTGGTCTTCCAGAACATTTATTGAATATGTTTGAAAATGTTATCATAACATTGTATAGCGGATAAAGCTACTGTTACAACTGTGGATCTTAAGTTCTGAACTTCTGGGCACTTTGGACGACCCAACACATCGCAAAAAAATATGCCCTACTTTTTTCAATCATTTCTATATTATTGAGCACCAAATCAATCAGAATTCATGGAATTGCTTGTATAAATTAGGCCCGAAAGGGTTTATTCAAATAACATTAAATTGTACCATCTAAATGACTTACATTTAGTTTCGTAGTCCTACGTCATCATTTAGAACAACCCAATGGGGCTGTACGTTGTAGTTTTTGATAACGTGCTTACCAGGAGCAACGTAATGCTTATCGATCTCTTTTATTTTGACCAGCTCTGCCATTGCTTCATCCCCAACATAAACTGTTTCCGCAGGTAACAAGTTCTCAATATGGTTCAAAATGTCCAAAATGGCTTACAAACTTGACCGACGATGGTTTGCACCAATATTTTCAGATCAAAGTACATTAGATGTATGAGTGGTTTTTCCCTCTAGAAGAAACATTCGAAAATAGCATTGAAATAGATCAGTATGCTGATCAATAGCAAATAAACTTTATCAAAATATTATTCGGTTTAACAGCAATCAAGCACAGTCAGAATAAACATAAGTAATTGATGAGTTTTGAATTTTTAAAATTTACTGTATCATAATCTATGAATATTTCTCTCAGAAATTTCCTTGAAAAAATATTAAATTTCAATGTACGAGTTTTAATGGAACTTGAAATTCATAGCGCTTTTATAAACTGGTCGAATTGCACTGTATCCAGATTTTAACTATGATCGCATTGAGTTCGCTTGACTGTCGGAATACAAATAATCAAATCTAGATTCAGAATTACTGAGTGAGTAACCGAAAATAAGTCTTTTATGTGATTTACAATTCGTTCCCACTGTTCTCGACTATTTGGAAAAAACTGCATCTAAAAGAGATATTTTTGAAAAAAAGTGAGTGTTCATCAAAAACGTCTTGATCATTTTATGTCGTTTCTTCAATGGACATTTTATTTTCATATTGGATAAACGTTTTAAGTGTGGCCAGATCGCTTAATTTGGTTGACTATTGTACAATAGGTACACGTAATTTAAAAAAAAAATACAATCGGCGGAGCGAAAATAGTGACTTTAGTGACCATTTTCCGAAAAATAGTGACTTTAGTGACTTTTGGATGCAAATAGTGACTTTTTAGTGACTAGACTCAAAATAGTGACCAAGTCACTAAAAAGTGACCTGCTACAAGCCCTGCTTTTGGACAATACACGTCTTGGAATATGTTTCTTTCATCGTGCTTCTCCCGGAAATCTCAGGTTTGAATTCCGTGCGTAATGCTCTGCTCCACGGGATGATCATCGGCCAGAATGGTGTCAAGGAAAGAGGCGACATCTGATTCAATTGACAGTGTCTTCGCTGGATTGGAATGGCTTTTTGCAAGGCTTGGATTGATTACCGCTTGTTTCAATCGTTAAAGGTCGCCTCTTTTCTAATACAGGTTCTTTTTTAATAATAACATAAACTACATATAGCTACGTAGTCCTTCATCAGCTCAAAGCGCATAACCAGCGGCTCGATAGTCAAGAACAAAATGGATAGACTTTTTGCCATCAGGAAGTACCAGTGCATCGATCCCAAGCTTAATGATTCGCCCCTAATAACGTAACTCATACTTGTATCATACCCTCTATAAATTTGTTTTTAGCAATAACCTGTTAAACAATGTTGTGAAATTAATCAAGCGCAATAATTTCATCTTGCATTATAATGATTGCATTAAATCCCTGCATAGCTACTTTGCTTTTATATGTTTAATTATTTGCACAATGACAAAAATATTGAGATTGGTTTTGTGCGGATGGACATCTTGTCAGGGTTTTTAGGTTGACATTGCCATGTTCATAAATAATTTATTCTCGGAGATTTTTCTAAGTAGGGTGTTACTAAATTTTCTATGGAGTTTCGACTTTTGTCAGACTCAAATGATTTTAATATATTTAACGTTTTTTTTGTTTTATGCTAAATGGCTATTATGCTAAACGGTCTTAATGCCAAATGACTATTGATAATTGAATACCAAATGAAAAATGATTTCATGCCAAACGATTCTTATACAAGGCTGCAGCTCTCAGGAAGAGTAATGATGATGCGACAACTACTTAACAAGAGGTCAGACTCGACCTCGAAGTTTGAAGCTTGGTGTGTTTGGTGGATTCATGCTCTTTTATTTTATTGGTGAAATTAAATTACAATGTCAAAACCTCGACTACAACATTGCACTAATGTACTCGGGTCATGGCTACTTCTCTCCAACCCACAATCAGAGCTTGTTACATAATAGTGAACCCATATGTTTGAACAGACTGCCCATGGGAACTTAGGTGTCACGTGATTTGTTCAATATACATACTCTGTTCTGATAACTACAAAAAAAAATTGAACAACCTCAAGAAAGTCAATAAATTAAAACTTTTATTTGGTGCTTGTTGCATACAATATGTGACCAGTGGATGATGATAAACATAACTTACTTTATTTCCCCCTAAAAAAAAAACGGTACACATTCACAATAAGAGACATTTACTAACTTCATCAAACTAAGCTGATCGAAGACTGATGCATTGAAATAATCTAAATTTAGGTTACTTTCCTTGATAATGACAAGGCGAAGGTTGAATAATGTTACATGTATTCGCCACAAAGCTGATAAGCATACATTATCTATTGATCGTTATCACAATCATCACCTAAACCGGCATGTGGCATGTAGATTATTTTAGACTCGACAATAGGGATTTTTTTATTCCCCATAAGCAATGCACAGAAGAGTTAACTAATCGCTTCTATCTCCCAATACTAAAACTGCTCCAACCACGGTCCATAAGTTTGCAATGTACTCTACCGCAGCATCGCAAAGTAACATAACACATCGCATCATCATATCCTCATCGCACACACGCTCCACTGCCTGCCAGTTAGACGACTGATGATGAGACAGAAACATTCCGTCTTTGGCTCTCGCGATCAAAGTCCAACATGAACGTCACACTTCTATGCATTACGGCTGCTGTAGCTAGATTAAATTCACAAAGCTATCAGGCTTACCGATAAGGGTGCAAATATTGAAACTCCTTTTGTAGTCCATACATGACAATTCGATCCAGATCGGAAGCGGTTACGGTATGGCACTTACCTTTGAAATTAATCGTTCGGGCAAAGGTCAGATTTCGCTGCAATGATGTTCCTATCAGTCTTAGGCTGGCCATTTTCTCTTTAGTTCGGCTGAAAAGGGAATGATGAAACAATTAGATGGTGCCATTGATGAGTTATCATTACTTACCTTAAGCTACAATATGTACTATAAAGAAACTAATTAATTATAAAACTACACAGTCGACTTGTCCACGAAGTAAAATATCGGGATGCAACTAAATGGAACGAATCAAATGAAAATATATAAACCACTACTGTCCGAGTAGCGACGATGTCCGTCCCGTTGCGATGACTTATGACATACGAATGAAAGACGTGAGATACAGTCAAGCTTGCTGACGTTTATTGTACGCACACTACCATGCGGCATTCCGTGTAAACAATTACGCAAATCTTTTCATGAGGAAATATTTCTTGTTTTCATCGGGAAAAAATGTGTTGAATACAAAAATAATTATTGAAACCGGTTAGTTAATGATTTATTGCAACTTCCACTAAAAACAACCTAAATTTCCTTTCAAATATTGAGAGCTTAGTTTAAAATACTCAGTTGAGTCATTTTTCGTAACTTGAAGAATTTCACACGATGAAATTTTTCACACCGGGTATTATTGCATGGATATAGGCGCGCCGTCGATGCACAGGTGTATAGACGCACTAATAAACATGTGGAGCCGTAAGCCATCATCTCAAAACTCAATAATGCATTTACCGCATTAACAGAATAAAAATATCAAAGATTCAATTGAAATTTTTATCGATTTGTTGATCTAAGTACGGAGCTAACGAGAGGCAACTTGTAAACTGTATAATTCTCGACAAGTAAGTCAGAACGACGTATCTGATATTGTAAATCCAATGAGGCAAAGAGGTAAACACAAATTCAAACATAAATTTTATGAAACCCACCTAGGACCACCACCACAAAGAGTAATAGTTTCCTAACATGATGGTCACGTTAGTTTCCCTAAGGGTGATAAGAGTTATGAGAACTTTACGTTTGAAGCTTTGTTTACAAAATCAGATGCGTTTCTGAATAAGTTGTCGAGAATTAATGTATAGGCTGCGGTAGGAACTTGTTCAACAGTCCGGATTTTCTCTGGGAAACCGAAGACCCACAATCTGCACTTCGGAACGAATCCACAGACGTTGAACTTATACCAAGTCTTTCGGTTCACTACACTCTCTGAAGACCAGTCATTTGTATCGCGGATTATTCCAGTTGTGAGCGATTGAGGAATTTAGTATTCAGTGACGGAAACAGCCGATTACAACAGGACCAAGTACCGAAAGCGAAATCGCAATATAGCAAACTGCTGCTCCAAGCAACGGTAACAGCCGATTACAACAGGACCAAGTACCGAAAGCAAAATCGCAACAGTTGAAGCATAATTGATCCGCCTCGCGCAACAAGAAGGTTATCCTGAAGAGCTATTCAGCAGATCCAGTTCGTTGTACAAATTGACACTGTGGCTGGACGAGAGTGGCATACTGCGTATGTGAACCCAAATTGCAGCCTGGTAATACACTACTGAAGATGCGAAGAAACCCATTATCCTACCACGCAAACACCACATACTTAGCCTCATAGTATCACACTACCGCGATAAATACCACCATGAAAATCACGAAACAGTAGTAAACGAACTAGGACAGAAACACCAAATCAGCCGTTTACGTTCATGCTTCAACCAAGTACGAAGAGAGTGTCAGAGATGCAAGAACGAACACAAAGCACCAAATTCCCCGTAAGTCCTACAGTTATTGAGGCACTAACTTCGCATCGACTGCAGCCTTGCCTTGAAGCAAAACTGGTACACATCTCAGATCTTAGCCAACGTGTTCTTGAAGCGGTGATCTACTGATTATCTACCAGAAAACACCCGTCGGTCGAAATGGTTCCAGTCTTTTAAACCGATCGCTACTGAAGATATTGTGATTATCGTTGATTCTAAGATGCCTCGAAGTTGCTGGCCGAAATGAAGGGTCATCAACACCATGCGTAGACGAGATGGACAGGTCCGGTCCGCAACCGTGAAAACAGGCACTGGAGTCTACGAGCGTGCCGCTGCCAAGTTGGCGGTGTTAGATGTTCAGCGTGTCGAGTCGTAAGCCAACCGAAAGTTCACCCTGGAGAGAGTGTTGACCCACCCTATTTGGCCAGCGTGCTCTACCTGACAACACCTGTACATCTTGGCAACCGACAGCATCGCGTGAGGCGCGCCCCGCGGTCGTGTCACTGCGAAGTGACAAGTAGACAGGTCTGTCACACCGCTCAAGTAACCACGAGGCTATAATAGCTTGCATATATAGGGCATATGCATTACGTCTAGTGCATCATTGTTGTTGGATTAACTAATGCTATATCTTTTGTAATGCCATAAGACATTGCTAAAGTAGCATTATTGCATTGGTAATGTATCATTGCATTGGTAATGCATCATTATATTCTTAAAGCTAATCCAACGCTTCATTACTTGACAACTGTTGAATTGATGCAATCCCGCATTAATGATGTTGATTTTGTGTTGAATAAGAGCAATAATATAATGGTTGTGGTTACTTGGGTGGGTGAGTAAAGGAGATGGAAAAGAAAAGGAAAAAAGAACCAAATGGATGTCCGACAAGTGGAGCACCATTGTTATTGTTTCTACTCTTCAAATACCTAACTAGTGGCACGGATACCAGAAAAGTTACAAAGGTTTTTCTTTACATTTTCCCAGATTTGCACACTTAGAAAATTTTACAGTATTCGGTAATTTTTTACCGAATTTTCAACAACTGAACGTTCGGTAATCCGATTTAGTATTCCGGTAAAAAAAATACCGGAACTTGTCAAATTTTACCGAAATCCGTCAAATCGGATTACCGAACGTTTAGCTGTTGAAAGTTTGGTAAAAAATTACCGAATACTGTAAAATGTTCTAGGTCTGTAGGTTATCAGATCGAGGCCCTTTCAATTGCGATTTGTTTTTTTTTTTTTTTGAAATCGGGATAAAAGTCATGAAAAACCTTCGTTATTATCCTGAGAGCAACGGGCAGGCAGAGCGAATGGTGCGTTTAATAAAAGATGCATCCATGTATTCAAGAAGTTTCTCAGGGATTCAGAAAAAAAATATCCTGACGAACAAATTGCATGCTTTCTCATCATCTATAGGAATATATGCCTTGGAACAGTTGACATATTTCCATCTGACGAGCTTCGACCAAAAGTTTTATTAGACCGGATTCACCCAAATTGCAATCATTAAAAGACCTTGACGATTTCAGTTGATGAAGCTCAAACAAGTGAGCAAATAGGGCATAATATCCCCGATCTTTTTGCGCGATTGAAATTCGGAGACCTGATAAATTATAGGAATAATAAAAAGACTGATTTACGTAAGTAGTTACAAGCAAAATTCATAAAGCGGTTGTCTTCAAATATTATACAGGTCTCACTTGGTGGCATGGTGGTTTTAGCGCACAAACGTCAGTTGAAATGGACAGATATTATGACAAACCCCCTGAATCCAACCAGCATGACAGACACTACCACGAGACGTACTAAAAGGAGAAGATCATCTTCATCATCTTGAAGAAGGTCGTGAGAACGTTTCAAGCGATTCCGAAAATGAATTTTTGGGTTTCGCAGCCGATTAGTTTATATTTGGCAACGAGTCAGCTTTCGAAGTAGCTACAACGGTAGAAAAAGAATCGGTTCGAAGGTCAGGACGAAGATTAAAAAAGAAATGCAAAGAAGATTATATGTATTCCTAATTATTGCAATCGAACTTGTGAATTAAATAACAACAGTTCAATTCTTTCTGAATTGTAGCATACTGAATAGGATTGGCTTTCGAATGAGTGATTATTAAATGTTGCTGAAGGGGATGAGGAGTTGTGATAACGGTTGTGATAAATGAAGGTTTCAACCAAAACAAATCATCCTCGGAAGAGTAGGAGATGAAGACAGAAAGAGATGAATATATGATCAGGGCAAATGAGTCAGATCTGAGATATGCATAAAATAGGCGGGAGAAATATATGGATGGATTGCCCCACTGAAGTGCCGCCAATGGAAAAACAACGGTCCTACGAAACGACATTCGCAAGCTAACTCGGAGGCAGGGGCAACTTATCATCGCCGGCGACCTAAATGCGAAACACGAAACCTGGGGGAACACCCGGCGCACCCGAAATGGCATAATTCTACAGGAGGACCTGGAAGAGGGCCATTACACCATCCTGGGCCCGGAAACTCCCACCCGGTTGAGCAGATCCGGGGCCCACTCAACAATAAATATCTTCCTCACCAACATGGGGAACAACATCGCCCAGCCGGTCGTGCACCAGGAGCTCGGCTCGGACCACTATCCGGTGATGGCCGAAGTTGGCTCCTCGGTCAACTGGCATCGAATCACCAGACGGAACTACCATAGTGCCAGATGGGAGAGGTTGCGTCAACACGTTGACGACAAAATCGATTTCAACATCGAGCAAGCGATCTCCCAGGCCCGGGAGCAACATGTACGGGTGATTGATCAGGTGAGCAACTCTGTACCCATTGATAGACCCACTAAAGATTTAATACAATTGCGAAACGCCATTCGAAGGCAATACCAGCGAACTGGTCTACCTACTTTAAAAAGTCATTGCAATCGGATGATCAAAATTATTAAGGCCAGAATGGCGGACCTCAGAAATAATCATTTTTCCGACAAGATCCGCTTTCTCCCAGATTGTGCAAAGCCGTTTTGGAAGTTGACAAACAATTTAAAAACTAAACCAAGGCCCATTCCACCGTTGATCCCACTAGACAGCAATGGCTCCAAGGATCGCTTGATAACTCCTGCAGAGAAGGCTGCTGACATAGGTCAACACTTCGTCAGCTCCCACAATCTTGGACAAAACATCGTCAGTCCACACGAAGCTGCCGTTAGCGAGCTTGTAAACAACATCCGACTTCGATGGCTTTTTGGAAGAGTTGGAGATCTCAGCTGACGAATTGTTGACCTATTTTAGTCAAAGCGTCTAAGAACATGAAGGCCTCAGGTTTCGATAACATCATGAACTTGGAGCTCAACAATTGAGACCCCAGTTCTACGTACATCTTGCGTTGATTTTCAACCAATGCCTCCAACTTGGCTACTTCCCCTCGTGTTGGAAGTCAGCCAAAGTCATCCCCATCCAGAAACCTGGGAAAGATCCTTCCTCTTCCAAGAGCTATAGACCAATCAGTTTTCTCTCAGAATTATCCAAGCTGTTTGAAAAAGCGATCTACCGTCGGCTTCTTTTATCTGCCGACGAGCTGAACAGCTTGCTCGACGAACAATTTGGCTTCCGACGTGGTCGTTTAACAATTCACCAACTTAATCGTGTCATTGACATCCTCAGGCGGAACAAGTCTGTTTCTAAATCATCTGCCATGGCACTTCTCGACATCGAGAAAGCCTTTGATAACGTGTGGCATGATGGCCTGGTGTACAAGCTAAAACAGTACAATCAACAATCAATGTGCAACTAGCGATTTGAAATTGGTTCACTGTTGTAGAACCCCTAGGTCCGAAGTATACCTTGCAGTCTGCACCTTGCAATAATTCTTGCGCTTTTCGGTACCTTCCGGTACTAGTATCTTGGTTGTTCTTTTGATTCACTATGTTATTTTGACACAACATTTGAGAATGTGTTGGTGTGAGCTACGTTGTTAGGGGCGAATCATTGAGCTTGGGACCGAGCTTGGGACCGATGTGCTAGTACTGACTGAGCCAAGAAAAATATCGTATTTGTTCGGGACCTACTGGTCTAAGAGTTAGTCTATGGTACAATCTTCCCATCTTCCTGGTGAAGATAGTTAAAAATTATTTGTCGGACAGGATATTTTGTGTTTCGCTGCATGGTGTAGTTTCCGATGCGCAAGAGATCTCCGCCGGCGTTCCGCAGGGAAGCATACTAGGTTAACTTCTGTTCAACTTTTTCACCTCGGACATTGTCCCCGCTCCCTGAAAATGTATCTCTGTCGTTGTTTGCCGATGGAACTGCAGACGTCCACAATGGTAGGGTAACAAGAGCGCTGACCGCGAAACTGCAACGAAGCCTGAATGTCCTGTCAGCATACTTTACTGAACGGAAGATCTGTATCAACGCAGCGAAGACCCAGGTTATCCTATTCCCACACTTCAACTCTCCCAAACTTGTTCCGCCTGAGGATTGTAAAATAAGCCTGAACAACACAACGGTGGAATGGACCAAATCAGCTGTCTACCTTGGAGTCTCCCTAGAAAGCAGGCTGATTTTCAGGGAGCAGGTTGACAAAACTGTCACAAAGTGTAACGCTCTGTTGAAGCTACTGTACCCATAGACCAACAGAACAAGCTTGCTATCTACAAGCAAATCATATTTCCAATCATCGAGTACGGCATGCCAATCTGGGAGAGTTGTGCAAAAACACATCACCTGAAACATCAGCGAGTTTTTTTTTTTTTTCTGTATTATCGAGATTTTCACCTCGGGCTGGTTCATCTCCCGTCGTAGTCACTCAAACACCTTTTTTGGGTGTTTTTCGTAACTTGTCCGGGGGTGAGATTTGAACTCTTGACTTTGGCGTGAGAGGTATGGATGTTAACCACTACGCCGGGGTCGCCCCCCATCAGCGTGTTCAAAATCAGTTCCTCAGGATGATCCTGAACACTCCTCTGAGGACAAGAACATCTGAGGTTCACCGTCTGGCCGAGATAAAAATGCTCGACGATCGCTTTAGTGAGCCTATCAATCAGTATAGGGCACGCTGCCTGACATCGGATCACCAGATCATCTCTGGTGTCTGGTTCTCCACCCATAGGATTTTCAAATTGTAGTTGTAGTTGTATATTGAGTAGGTTATCAAATTTTAACAAACAATGCCTCAAGGGCTGAACTGAAAATTTATTTAAAACATAAAACACACTAAGCACATTAAACATATAAAACACATAAATCAAAGCTGAAGAGCCCATTGGGCTAAAACACTTAAAAAAATGTAAATTAGTATATAAGACAAAGAATGAAAATAAAAAACAATTTAGTAGTAGATATGGGTTGATCACTTTTGTGACTATAGACCAAACCGGTTTTGTTTTACTTTCTGGAAGAAGGTTTATCAAATGAAAACTAAATTAAAACAGTTTTTAACAACATTTGAGCCTAGCAAATAAACAAAATGAAAAAAATATTATTATATTAGTCGACTGCTGAACTGGTTGGAATCTGCTGGATCTATGATATACATTTGAAATTTCCCCAATAGAAGCACCCTTTTCCAAATTTAAAGGCCATCATAAGGGCCGAGTACAATCATTTTTCATCGGTAAATCGAACTACGGTAGACAGCAGTCTACGTCAACAGTTTATACAACCACATGGGTCTGTTACTTCTAGTTCTATAGATAATTAAAACTTCACGTGATATTCGGTAGTTCTAGAAGAATGATCATGTGTTACACATATCAGTCCCATCTTTGCTTGATTTCCTATTCATATGGGACTGATATGCGTTTCACGGCAGTGTACCTATCAGTTGTAATACAATTTATTTATTTAGTGCTGGGAATTTGGAATAAGTATGCTATAAAATACATTTTCTTAACGCGAATATAAGGCTTATGCCCGATACTTACCACCAGCGTTTACAACTTTAACCTCTTAATGTCTTCCATTTTAAAGTCAATCCTACAAAGAGGTTATTAAACATTTTAATTGCATTGATTTAAACTTGAAAATAAGTTAGATCATCAAAGCTACACTCACCTCAAGGCCAGAATGGTTCGCACCTCATTGGGCGTTAATCTCCAAGTAGCCGATGACGAATCCCAGTACTCCGGCAGTTCGGATACACTTTCCAGATTGAGAATCGTCGCCATTTGTAGCAACTTGGCCAGTTTGTCCCTGACGGACCAAGAAGTAGCTCCGGTAAGAAACGAAGCCAAGGCTCTAACTTCCTGATCCAACACTAAACCACCGAGTCGATTGAACGTCGATTTCTTAATAGCACGCTCCAGGCGAGCCGTTATTTCGGTCGTTACAATGCTAACCAGAGCATCGTAATTCCTCGGTGTGAGAGCAGATTTAAACATTGTGAAAAGCCCATCAATTTGCACTATCAAGTATTGGATAAATGTTTCACCGGCCTCGTAAGTAGCCAATTCTTCTTCCGTTAGATTGTGATTGTGGGAAATGAGCTGATCCACCCATGGATGCAGTCTCGGTTTAATGGCAGATGTTCGCAGCTGTTGAAGGCCGAAGTCGACCAACGCCTTTAACGAATCACCGACTGACTTTAGACCGGATAGGCAACTGTCAAGCTTCTCCTTCTCCCTTGCCGTCATGGCTGGGAAGTTCATTTTACCTCATCGGCCATCATTGACCACAGCGTCTCGATAAATTCAGTGGACATGTCGGCGTTGTTGAGAGCCGTTATGAATTTGTTTCTAGCTTGATCCACATCACTTGTCTGCAGACGACCTTGCTGAATCGAACTTTGGAATGCAGACTGAGCTAGGTCCATGTAGCCCGTAGGATAGCCGGCTTTCAAAGGAGTTTTGAGGGCATTCATAAAGTCCTGTTCCAAACAACTTGCAGCGTTGTTGATCACAGCGCAAACGCCATCCAACGATTGGGTGCCATTTGAACGGCGAATGCACTTTCTAATGATGAAAAACACATCATCCAACATGCTGGAACACTGCTGACCGCTTTCTAGGTTATCAAGGGCTATTGCTTTCAGCACACTTTCTTCCATAAAATAGCGCTCGAAAAGCAGGTATGTCCCAAGAACTTCCTGCATCTGGGTACTCAAACGGGATTTTTTGATCAGCTCATCGAGGGTTTTCAGTTTGGCTTCCTTAACTTTAGATTCAAGGGAGCTTTTTTCGAGATCATTCTAAAAATACGACGAAATAATTTAATCATATAAATAATTAGTAAAAAACTGGATTAATTACCAGACATCTCCGCTTGATGAACTTCATATATAGTTCTGCTCTAGAGTGGATTATAGTGATCTCTCCTATCAAAGCATCAATGTCCTTGGCATTGAGTTTGTCCACCGAACCCCCACCGGAAGCCTTCCTATAGTGCCCCATGGCAGCCGGATTTCCACTATTTTTGATATAGTCGTTTATCTGAGCAACTCTTCGCCCGATTTGACGATTTTTGTTGAACTCAAGCACAAGCTTCACCACTTCTTCGTCGCACTCTTTTTGTAGAATAGTAACAACTTGTACCAATCTTCCAGAACCATAGCAGTTTTCAATTATTGCCTGGTTGACTTCCACGACCCGCGCAATGTTTTCCAAAAGTACCGTCAACGTATCGGAATAGGCCACGCTCGCTCGTTTTTCTGCTTTTGCTATATCCAGAGAGGAACGGAGCTCTTTTTGCGCTTTACCCTGCAGCTTGGAACAGATATAGGTCATAAACTTCTCGAGTCCATCGTCGTGCATACCGAGAAGAGGGAAAATCTTGAAAAACCTTTCCACCGAAGCCAAATCATCCTTCTTGACCGCCTCGTCAAACTTTTGATTGACTATTTGGCGTATTTGTGTTGCGGCCTGTTCCAGTGTCAAAACTGCTTTGCTTACAGACGTGATCGATCCGGACACGTCATCTGCTGTCTTTTGGAGCAGATTTTTATCCATCGAAAGGAACCTGTTCACATGCGCGGCTCCTTTCTCAAAATCTTCCTCCTTGATAGCGGTTATCACTCCCTGACTACACAGCTGCAGATCAATCAAATCGTGAACCCGCTGTTGGCACTCCGAAACGCGACCTCTTGCTTCGTCTAGGCGGCGAACCTTGGCGCTTACATTTTCAGACAGCTGGGACGTGTGATCAATCATCTCCGACAGATTTCGGCTTTTGTCCGCTACCATGGAAAGGCTGCTCAGGGCCAGGCCAATGTTACGCATTTTGGCCTCCAGTTGACATTGCTGTGATAGAATTTCCTCCAATCGAGAGTCGATTTCTTTCTGTAGGAATGAGACGAATTAAATACGATTATTTTCTAACGTATATTTACGTACCTCTTTCACTGAAATGTTTCTACAGGCTTCATCGATACCCTCCTGTGTACTTGTGTCACAGCCGTCCAGCAAAATGTCTAAATTTATCATTGTGTGCTAGCACAATTTTCAGCTAATTTAACAATACAAAATATAGAAATTTTTGGGATAAAATTATTTTTTGTTTATAAATATTTAAAAAAAATTGACAAGTTGGCATGCAAACTGTCACAAGCAGCTGATGAATTACGTCATTGTCCGGTATCGCTTGATTGAAATTTCTTAAGGGCACATAACGTGAATGCTATATGTACACTGTAACCGGCCAGTACCCATTAATAGGTAAAAATGTACCCATTTTTGAAAGTATACTTGAATTTTTTAGTAGCTTTTATAAATTTTCGTCACCACTCGGTGTTTTCTTCCTTTTTCAACTTGTATTCGTCCATAACTTCTTGCGTTTTTCTGAACCTGAATCTTTGTTTATGTTTCGATTCGCTGATGGTGTTATTTTGACAGAATATCTGAGGGTGTGTTCGTGTGAGTTACGGTATTAGCAGCGGGTGGATAGTCATGAAGAAAACGAATATTTTTTTGGCTCAGGAAGTACTAGCACATCGGTCCCAAGCTTAATGATTCGCCCCTAAGACCGCAATTCACAACAATACACTCTCAAATATTCTGTCAAAATAACATAGCGAATCAAAACAAAAAGAAAGATACTTGTACCAGAAGCTACTGAAAAGCGCAAGAGTGCATGGCCAGGTGCAGACTGCAAGGTATCCTTCGGAACTAGGGGTTCTACAACAGTGAACCAATTTCAAATCGCTAGTTGCACATTGATTATTGGTATTAGGGACGAATCATTAAGCTTGGGACCGATGTGCTGGTACTTCCTGAGCCAAAAACTAAATCCATTTTCTTCATGATATTACCAGCGGCTGGATAGTTATGAAGAAAATGGATGTATACATTTTTTTCAGGTAATACAAGCACATCGGTCCCAAGCTTAATGAATCACCCCTAAAAATATAACTCACAACGAACAACCCCTAAAATATTCTGTCAAAACAGTGAATCACAGTGAATCAAAACAAAAACAAAGATACTGGAAATCGTGAGAATAAAGAGGTTCTAAAGCAGTAAGCCAGTTTTAAATCGCTAGTTTCCTATTAATTGTTGGTAATGCCATATCACATTACATCACAACTCCCAAGCAATGCAGAATTACGTTTACATTAAGAATGTGGCGATGTATTTCTGACTGTATTTCTAAAAACAACTTATCTTTAAATGTGCATCAAATTCTCTAACAAATATTTCAGAGCTAGCTAAACTGAAAGAAAACACTGCAGTAAAAAAGGAGGGGTATTTCGACAAAAAAGTGGCCTAACTGACAAACGTGAACAATGACTTCGTCCGTAAATTTCTCGTGACGGAAAGGCTACGCATGTAATGCCTCAATTCTATCGGAGAGATGAACTCTTCCTCTTCAAAATGACCGTGACGGATTGATTAGGCTGATTTTCAATTATGAGAATCGTGGAAAATGCCATTGTTTACGGTTGTCTGTTAGACCCGAATAGAAAAATCTTTGCCAATTTAATAAAAAAATGAGAAAATCATATGGGTGATGTTTTCAACATTGACTTTGAAAATGAGAAGCAAATGAGCTAAGCTACCAGTTAGATCCAGAATCGTCATCTTTATTCTCCCTTAGCCTTCCCTAATAAATTTCGTATGGTTATTTTTCTTAACGACCCATTTGGGGTATCATCCAAGCCATTAAAGACATGGTTGGATGATTTGTGATATCGTTCGTTTTAGGGTAATTTTTTAACCGGGTTGGACTTCGCAGCTGCAGGTTTGGTGAAAAATTGCTGCATTTTGGGAAGACATTTGTTGGTATTGTTGGAATTCAGAGGGCTGTTTTTCCAACGAGGAAACTTCATTCACAGTCCAATCTACACTACAAAAAACATCAATATTTTTAACACATGTAGCAACATATAAAAAAAATCCAAACTAATAAAACATAGATTTTATGTGAGTTTTATAAACTACAAAATCTCAAATATGTGCTTTATAAGCATATACAGTTGCTATTATTAGTATTCGATTTGAAAAAAATGTGTCAGGTCTAATGGTTAAAAATCTATAACATCTCTCACATAAAATTCATGACAATTGGAAATAGCACTCATATACGAACCAAGAGAGCATGTGTGAGTTTCAAAGTGGCGGCTGAAAAAGAGTTTTGGCTTGCGTTGCGCTGAATTATTTGAAGTTTCCAGAGGATTTAAATGCGATTTTCGAAGGTAATTTTTATCCTATTGATTTCAATTTGGAAATTCATTTGCATTACAACGACTATTGTATTGATTTTTTTAGATCATAACATTGATTTGTTCACTGTGGTGAATATTTCGAAAGACCAATTGGGAAGACATCTCCTCGAAACAAAACTGGAATATCGACGAAATGATTACATGCAATGAATTCATATAATGTTAATTTAGGAAAATAGTATAATTACAGTTTTAGTTTCTTCTTCGACCGCGACAAAATGTGCTCGGATTCGAGTTCGGACTACTGGTTGCTACTGCCTACGCTTTATCTTTAAAGTACGGTTCGTAAATACACTGATTCAAATAACAAACGGTTCCACTTATATCGCTTATCAAATTAAAAATAAATTTGCCACCTACAAACTATTAATTTTAATTCTAAACTGGATTTTCTCCTAACGCGGGTAAAATTAACTTTTGCTTTTCTTTTTGCAAAGCGACTGCACGGGTTCTCTGTATAGGTATTGCGCAAAACTGTCAAACGTCACTCAGGCACAAGGTGCTCGGCTGCAGGTGGTACGGTCCCAGAGGATTCGGTCATAGGGGGTTTGGTGTTTATGCCCAGTGGTTTTAACAGTTCCCCGGCTCGTAAACCTTGTCCAGAACCTGCTTCCTGGAAAAATTTACCTGAGGACTCAATCTCGATGACTGCAAGTTTGGCCACTGGTCGCCGGAACAGTCTACCGGAAGTGCGAACCACCGCTTGCCTTATACGACCGTCTTTGCCGATAATGATTTCATCTACCTGTCCTCGAATCCATCCGTTGCGATTCTGATCGTCGGTAATGAACATCAGGTCACCCGCTTTCAGTGGTTTCGAGTCCTCCAGCCATTTGGTGTTCATGTTCAATGCCGGCACATACTCTTTTAGCCGCCGCTTCCATAGTTCGTCTGCAATGTACTGCGACCTCTGGTATGTACTCCGAAGTGCCTCTGCCTGACTCGTTGGTGCGACGCAAGAATCCTTCAATTCGGTAACAATGCCACGCAAAAAATGGTTAGGAGTAAGTGCCTCGGCGTCCGATGACTCTTGCGGCACGTAAACTAATGGTCTGCAATTAACGATCTCTTCGGCTTCGGCAATAACAGTCAGAAGGATTTCATCGTTCATTCGGTGACCTGTGTTCAGGGTTGCCATAGTAGTCTTGACCGTCCGCACCATACGTTCCCATATGCCGCCCATGTGAGGGGCCGATGGTGGGTTGAAGCACCAACGCGTCCTTGCATTTGTGAAGACATTTGCACAGGCGGTCCCGATCCGACGAATCTGCTCTTGGAGTTCTTTGTTGGCTGCCTTCAGATTAGTGCCGTTATCGGAGAAGGTGATGTTTGGTGGGCCCCTACGAAGGACAAATCTCCGAGTGGCTTGGATACACGAGTCAGTGTTCAATTTGTGTGCCACCTCTAGGTGCACAGCGCGGTTCGTGAGGCATGTAAAAAACACAACCCACCTCTTCTCGATGCGGCGTCCTACGGTCACCTCGATTGGCCCAAAGTAGTCAACGCCTATGTAGCTAAATGGTCTCCGGAAGGGCGTCACTCGTTCAATAGGTAGAGGTGCAGGATCGGTAGGTACTTGCGGCCGGCTCTTCTTGACTCTGCACCATTGGCAATTTTTCATCGCCCGCTTCACTCCAGTCCGTAAATTCGGGATATAGAAACGCTGACGGACTTCGTTGAATGTCGTCTCTCGGTTTGCGTGTGCATAACGCCGATGATATTCAGCTAGCAGCAGATCGGTGACGCTGTGGTCTCTCGGTAAGATGATGGGGAATCTCGTGTCGTATGGGATGAAGTCCGCGAATTTCGTTCTACCGTCCATCCTCAATACGTCATACTCGTCCAGGAACGGTTTGCAGTGATAGATGGCGCTGGTTTTCTCAATCGGAATCCGGTTTTCAGATGTCAGTTGACGGTTCTTCGACGTAATAGCCACTTCGCATGCAAGCGACTCACGTTGGGCTATTTTCCACAGGAGGACTTCGGCTAATTCGTACGCAGTAGAACATTCCACCGGGAAAACCGACTTACATCGATTAAAGGTTCGTTCGCCTTCGTAGAGTGGAACATGTGGCAGGCCCGAAGTTCGGTCTTCGTGTTTGGTGCTGGTGCTTTCTGTACCGGCCACATTCCCTCTGGTTGCTGCAGGAACTGCGGTCCAGTAAACCAGGGTCCATCGGAATCCAGACAAGGACCCCTGCCCCACTTGGTGAGCATATCTGCTACGTTCGCCTTCGATGGCACCTGAAGCGCCACTCGTCAATCTTCGTCTCTTGGATGCACTCAGCGATCCTGAAGGCTACGAAGGGTTTATACTTGCGCCAAGACCTGACCGAATCCACGAAAGCACATTTTTGCGAGTCGGTCCAGAGCACACGTTTCGTCACCTTCTCAGCTCATGATTACCTTCAACCGGAGTTCTGCAACCTCGCTCCCAGCACTGCGCCCAGAAGTCCATTCCATTCTGGAGGGATGGATTCCAGCAACAGTGGCGCCACCTTTGTTCTTGACATAACCAGGGTGAGCACCGTGGACCATCGTCAGCAACGATTCGGAGGAAGGCGGCTGCGCCGTACGCCTCTTCGCTGGCATCAACGAACACATGAACCTGTAGCGACTCGCAGACCGGGGGGAGAGCACCTTGCAGATAGCAACGTGGAATTTTCACGTCCTCAATCAGAGGCAGTTTTGATTTCCACTGGGACCAATTTGCGTAGCAGTCGTCGTCGATCTTTTGATCCCAATCGCAGCCAGTGCGCCGGTAGCCTTTGCAAAAGGATCTTGCCAAAGTGAACGGTAAATGGAGACAGGAATCCGAGTGGGTCAAAAAGACTCATCACGCAGCGGGAGGGCAATTCGCTTTGTCGGCCTCGGGTCGTCGATGAGATACGGTAGCAGGTCCTTCCGCAAATCGGTTGAGAAAGCAAAGATGTCCTGGTGGGGACACCATATTATACCAAGAACGCGTTCTCTCTTGCTCCATCGTCGTGTGTTTGCAGTGGCACCCGATCTCGCAACGTGGCCACCAAGCGCCCGTAGCAACGACCCGTCGTTCGAGGATCCAACTATGCAGTTCGAATCCGGCTTGCGAATGTATCGCACCGGACCTGCTTAGTTCAGGTTGATGGCTTCTTCGGCAGTATCTGCGCTGTCGAGATAGTCGTCAATATAGTGCCTACGAACTATAGCCCTTAGTTGCTTCCGGAAATCGATCTGCATGTTGGGATGCATTCAAATTCTTCACGTATTGGGCAGATGTAGGTGAGCAAGCTGCCCCAAAGCAAGGTGCCCACATCCATAACGTACACGTCCGGCTTGGACGAAGGACATGATCTGAACAGGAAGCGCAATAGGTGCTTATCATCTTCCCTAATCCGATATTGGTGGAACATCTCGCGAATGTCCGCTTTGAAAGCCACCGGTCGTTCCCGGAACTGGCAGCGAAGTCACAGGATCCGGCCCAGAAAGCAAAATGGAGTTTAGCGACGTTCCATTAACCTGAGCTGCCGCGTCCTGCAGACCAAACGCATCTTGCTTGGCCATTTTTTGGATGTACAACAACGCCGAGAGGTAAGTACCAGACTTTGTTGGGGTTCGCCGATGCCATCTCTTCATCCGTCAACTTATGTGCATACTGTTTCGCTTGATATTCCTCGATTTTTTGTCGTACGGCTTGTCCGAAAGAGAAGGATTCTTCATTGGCCGTCGCTCGAGACCACTCAACCTCTTCAGTTCCATTGGGCAGCTGTCCGGTAGTTCGAATTGGTCCTGCCTGGAAAAGTAATCCGGTTTCAAAACGACCATCAACACGAACGGTTGTTCTTCTGCAACAAGTCTCTTGTCTGACGAACGTCATTCGACTCCGGCAATTCACTCACCGTGACTCCGACTTCTTCCGAAACGAAGCACTCCCGCATCACGTCGTGCAGTTCCTCGTTCGTAAGCTCCCGGTGGCAGCCTAGAAATCCTTCAACGTGCGAGGCACCCCTTGGTCCATAGATTGTCCAGCCTAGGTGAGACCTGACTGCGATTGGTTCGTTGATGTTTCCAACTCTCCGACTCAAAGACTTGCCATCAGATGGACATTATTTAGTCCGATTAAAATCCTCGGTTCCTCTCCTTCTTGGTCAGCCATGTACAGTCCTTGAAGATGCGGATATTGGCCGTTACAACTTCCGTGATGTTTACGCGCTGTTCGGAAGGTACAATTTCTTCACCGTTCGGGCTTCATTCAAGGTCAATCGTTGCCCTGTTGTGCTACCTGATACCTGCAGTGACAAGCATACGGAACCCAGTTCTTGACGCACGATGTTCCCGGTCCACTGCAGCGTTAGTGGCTGCGGATTTCCGTTAGCCTTTCAGCTCTCCAACAAGGCTCTCCTCCATAAGCGTCATCGACGAACCTTCGTCCAAGTAGGCGGATGTTGTCACCGATCGTTGATTGTAGAAGAGTGTAATCTGTACGATCCTAAAGATCACCGAGCGCTGCTCAGTGGTATGGGCGTGATGCTGTTGCGTAGTGGCGGGCACTGCCTCCCTTGGGGTTGTATTAGCAGTTACGTTACGATGCACCAACGGATGATGCTGTTCACGACAGGTTCCAATATTGCAGGTGATCTTGAACCTACACCAACCTTCGTGCTCGTTTAAGCACCGTTCACACAGCTTGTGCTGATCCTTCCATTTCAACCGTTCCGTACCATTCATACGCCGAAAGATGTCACAATTTCTGACTCGATGTCCATCCTTCTTGCAGACTTGACAAACAAGGTGGGTTTTCGCGGCTGGATTGCTAGTGCCGCTGTGTGCGTGGACGAACCCTTTCTCCTTTGGCCTCGACTTGTCTCCTTGTGTCAGATGCCGTCCTCTTCGCCTCGATGACGAGAATAACCTCACTGGCCTCCGCTACGATTCTGGATGTAAAGTCCGCAAATGTACGAAGAGTCACTCGTTCAGTTAATCTCCGACAGTGCACCCACTCACGCTTTGTTGCAGCTTGAAGTTTTTCGACCAGTTCCTGTATTAGCATCGGGTTCACCAAATGGTCCTGTAGGTTAGCTGCCTCCAATTGGTCGCATAAAGTTCTTGGACCGCCATCCCGAAAGGAATGAAACTTTCCAGTCGATCGCTTCTCGGAGCGTCCGCCTTCTTCCGCACTTTACTTAGCAGCGCATGGATCAACTGCTCGGCTGTCCGCCGTGCAGCATGCGGAGCGTTTCTATTACCTGCGGGACAGAATTGGGTAAAAGCAGCCGACTGCGAACCGGATTCCAGTGCAGGTCCTTTAAGGCACTCTTGAAGGCGGACGAGATTCTCGACGTTACTGAATCCGCAGTCGTCCGTCGAGTTGACATAGCTGCTATAGACTAGCGGCCATTCTTCAATCCTTCCGGTAAACGTAGGTAACTTCTTTGACAGGACTTGACAGGCGGCGCGTTGTGCTCTGGTGGGCCCCCGACCCGTCTCGAGAACCGACCGTCGACGTAGACGTCACCTCCTCCTTTGCCCAGCTTGCGCTCCCAGCAGGCTCTTGAAATTGACGGTTGACCGGTTGATACTGATGTAGGGGAAGTTGTTTCGGCTGGCGCTGCTCTTGTAAAGGAATCGAACGATCGTACTGTGCGTGAGGTCGATCAATTGATCGGTCGATTTGTCACAAGCACGTACGGATTCCGCTCAGCAGGCATAAAAAACTCCAAAACTTTGAGTGCCTTGTCCACGTTTCCATCGCGAACTGTCGCTTTCGGATTATGAGCGACATTGTGGACGGACTTGATCGTGCACCTTTTCCTGGCTGGCATGTTCGGAGAAATCGTCTAAATACTCCCCGCCAACTGCTCCGTCATCGCTTCCTAATTCTTCAACCGCCAACTGATGGCGGTCACGCTCGAACTTTTCCTGCATAACGCGCTTCTTCCGCTGAAGAATTCGATTTCTTCTGCCAGCTGCCTCTCTAGCATCTCCTTCTCCTGAGCTAGTTGCCTTTCCTGGAGCTCCTTTTCTTGCTGGAACCGTTTCTGCGCTACCAACTGTTCGATTTCCAGCCGTTTCTCGCGGATTAGCTTTTCCGCCTCTAGCTGCTTTTCCTTCATGTCCAATTCTTGTTACATCCGACGCATTTCAAGTTCCAAACGAAGGGTGCTGGAACGTTCAGGGGTTTGGGAAACTAGCGACTTACCATCGTTCCTTTGAGTGGTGCAATTTCCAGCTGTGATGCTTCCTGCTTCCGAGACTATCGTCCGGTTCGTAGGCGTGGTATTCTTTCCGGTAGGTGCTTGATTGCCGGAAGCCGCCGGCTGAGGTAAGGGTTTCGGAAGAGCTCCGGTAGCCGATTTGCTGCGGTACTTTTTCCCCTTTTTCTCCCTCTTTGCGGTACATTCCAGGCATCGGAACTCACGGTGTTCTACACTCGGAGATTCATTAACAAAAATGAAATGAAACCACGACTCACAGTCGTCGCAGGCAACCATCTGCTCGTTGTCCGGCTCGTTACACTTGCTGCAGCTTCCCATCTCAAAGTGAGGTTAGATAAAACTTGATGCGATCCAGCATTAATTATGTTAATTTTGGGTTGAATAAGTGCAATAATATAATACTTGTGGTTACTTGGGATATACAAGTATGAAATAACCTCTAGAAAAAAGTAATAGGCAAATGTTCTTGATGCAAATAGAAAGTACAACATTTGCGATATTTTTTGTGTTAAAAATTTAAGATGAGTATGCTAAAAACTATGTGAAAACTGTCACATTCACGCAAACGCATCCGCAACGTATCAATTCTGTATCAACAATAGAAAAAGGCCTTTCAACATTGGTAAACAAACACTTCTGAGCCTATTTCCTCGCAAAACGTAGGACACCCACGCAAACCAATACCATCATCATGTAGGAGAAAGTTTCCCCTACGCGACGATTCTGTAGTTTTGCGGGGGCTCAGAAGTGTTTGTTTACAAGGGGGGGAGGGACAGAGGGGAGGGGAGATAGAAATAAGAATAGGATTTTAAGGAAAGGGAAGGGGGGGGGGGGGGATGTTGATAGGCCCTTTTCTATTGTTGATCTGAATGGGGGGTCTAATGGGGGGCACGACGGCAGTCGCAAAAATATTATGAGTGGATGACTCTTTACTGATAGACAGGTTGTATGCTGCAAGGAACAAAAAAAACAGAGATGGGTAGAGGTCCCGCGTTTTGATATTTTTTTGTGATATATATGGGGGTTTTTTTATTGGGGTAATTATGGCAGTATAAGAGTATTTTTTGGGGGTGGGGGGCGGGGTCGGGGGGGGTTTTTTGTTGTGTTGTGAGGGAGCGTTGGGGAGACGTGAGATGGGTTGAAGAGGGGTTGATTGTATCATTGTGGTTTGGGGGTAGTGGTAAGTGGGGACTGGGGGTGGGGTGACATACACGCTCGTTCAGATCTACTCTAAATAGAGTAACTTTCACTCAGTTTCGTATGTCCATGCTTAATGTCAAAAACTGAGTAACTTGATATAAGGAAACTGAGTAAATGCTACTCTGATTGTAAAACCGCTGTACTTTATAAATAGAGTAATTATAATGAAGCTGTCAAAAGCGAAAAACGTGGTCCAAGGTTCAGTCGATCAATAGTTTTCAAGATGGGACTACTGTATGTTGTAATCAACAATAATTTTAAGCCTAGGTGCCGAATTCAATCCATGAATATTTAGATTGTAATTCAGTTCATAGAATTACAAATTTAAAGTTTTTCTACACTTCCGTTTCAACTGGCCAGTTGTCGGAAACAATCAACGATTTCATTAAAATAAAATAACAAATAAAATTAGATACTGAGTAATGTTGACTCAAATTTTGATATATGATCTAGTTAATCAGAAATGAGTAACTTTATAGCTACTCTAATTAGGGTAGTTTCACTTTTAACAAAACTGAGTCGTTTTCTACTAAGTTTTGAAAAAATACATATAAGCGTGACTGAGTAATGTTTACTCTAATTTCGACAGGTGACCTAGTTAATCAAAAATGAGTAACCCTTCAATTACTCTAATTAGGGTAGTTCCACTTTTAATGAAACTGAGTAGTTTTACAAACGAGCGTGTAATTCCTATGGTAAAACTGTCAAATTCACGCAAACGCATCCGCAACTTATCAATTGTGATAGCTGGCCCACAATTGATACGTTGTGGATGCGTTTGCGTGGATTTGACAGTTTTCCCATAGGTTTTCTGTCAAATTTACGTCAACGCATCCGCAACGTATCAATTGTGGGTCAGCCATGAGACAACCATAATAAATTGTTGCTTGCGTTTTTGCCTTATAGGGTAGAAATCAAAAACCCATTAATGGGTAAAATTTCACAAAAAAAGTGAGACTATCCATAAAATGAGTATACTCTATAGACACATTATTAAGTATTTCGCGCAAATGTCAGATAATGGGTATTGTTTACCCATTCTTCACAAAAAAAAATATTTTTGGGATGAGTAAAAAAATGCCTATTTTCTCATAAATGTTAAATCGAGTTTACCCACCTAATGGTTTGACCCCCTTTTTTGGAAAATGGGTGAAATTTTACCCATTTATGGGTTTTTGATTCTTACCGTAGTCAGTGTTTTACATCTCATTTTTTTTTAAATTGAGTATAACATCGCATATCTTCGCAAATCCGGCTGAGCGTGTGCTGACCATTTAGACGTCAGACGCACGAGCCAGTTCTGTTTATATTTACGTATTTGATCGAAGGGTGCAGTTTGCGCGAATTGCTGACCGTGTGGTTTATTGCTAATTTTTACGTTATTTCACGTAATCCATACAAAATAAGTGTCGTAACTGGCTTTGAAAATGTTCCAAAAAAGTGTTAAAATATTAACTCGAGTATGCAATTTACCATATAACATCAGTATACGTAACTATCGTAAGTATGCCGGCATTATGTAACTTGACCAAAAATCATAAACAACAAGCAAACAATAGTAATAATAATTTTCTTCCAAAAGCTGCCCCTCCGAAACGCTTCTATCGCCAAACCGGCGTTGTGACCAGCAATGGTAAGTTCGAAATCACACTGGATCAACGGAAGTTGAAAACACCTAAAGGGGCTCCTTTCTTTGTGGAAAGTGAACCATTGGCCATCGCCATTGCGACAGAATGGGACGCCCAAAAGGACATTATTGATCGGTCCCGTATGCATCTAACGGCTCTCAGCAGCACAGTGATTGATAACCCAAACAACCTGAACAAACAAGACATTGTCAACTATTTGGTGAATTACACCAACACCGATGCTATTCTATACCAGTCGAATGTAGGTTCCCACATCTTATGACTGAGAATTGTACCTAAAATCATATTTTTTTGCAGGAAGAGAAACGTCTTAAAGATCTACAAGTGGCCGAGTGGAACCCAGTTATCGAGTGGTTCAATAAGCGTTATGATGTTAATCTAGAACCAACGGATGGTCTGGAAGTTCCAACTTTCGCTCCTGGCACGGTAATGAACGTTAGTCGCTATCTTTTATCGTACAACGAAGCCGCGCTGCATGGTTTCATGTTCGCTGTTGATACACTGAAATCTGTACTTCTTACTTGTGCTTGTGTGGATCGGTACATTAATACAGACAAAGCAGTCCTGCTGGCAAGACTAGAAGAGGAATATCAATTAGGCCACTGGGGCCGTGTTGAATGGGCTCATGATGTGAGTAAGTTGGATTTGCAAGCTCGACTCTCAGCTGCGATACTTTTTGTGTATTTCAATTCGAGTAATGTTTTTGTGAAACAGAAAATTTCCATCTAAATAAACCAGCGATGATCTATGTGAAGCACATTCAAAGGTTGTCATCCAAAAATTAAGTTATATTCGAAATCTTGACTTTTAAAATATATGTATTATATTAAGGTACTACCTACTAAAGTGGGATCTCCGATGAACTCTATCCCCCATTTGAAGCGAGTGCTTTCTTCCTTCGCTCATTTGCCTCCTGCCATTCCCTAACAAAGATATCGTACTGCCTTTGGCTTTTGCACACGATTATCAACGATCGCGGCCGGCAACCAATCTCCCGCAACTGTTCCATACGTTTTTTGGTTGTCTGCAGGCTGTGCATAAGGATTCTTGGATTCAGCGCAATATCGTGCGGAGTGTAGTCCAATTCTTCCAGAAGATAATCGATCACTTTCTTCACCTTTGTCACCCGTACGTTCATCACCGAAGGAGACTTTAAAAAAATTGAATTGGTTACGTCCCTGTCGAATCCCAATCTCTTTCCAAAGTACTCGACAATCGTTTCGTTTTCTCCTAGCAATTCGCCGTTTTCTTTTGTAAGCTGCAAAGATTTTTCCAGCACAGTGTCTGGGCAACGTACCATCCATGGCATTAACTTTTTACCACGCACTTCCTTTGCTCGAGCTATTCGTTCCGAAACCACGGCCGGAGAATACTTAAAAGCCCACAGATCGGCTAGGACATCCTCGCTGTCCATGTGGGCGATAAATTGATCCAGGTTTTCTGAAAAACTTTCTTTTGGAATGCGGAACATAAAGGTTCTTCGAGCAAATTGTTTTGCTACTTCCGCAACAGGTAGTCCAGTTTTATCAGCAAAGTGGTAAATGCGATTGCTTTCATTTGGGAGGTATTCATTGTTCATGGTATTAACAATTCTCGTCAGTTGGTAAGGTTTAAGCGTGCACAGAGGAATCATGTCATTTAAATCTCTTGTCCCCTTCAAAGTGGATAATATTTTAAGCTTTGCGGCGAGCTCTTCCCTTTTCACTACCAACACTGAAGGATTTTGCAAAACCGTATCTTTACCGATTTGTCGTTCCAGAAGTTGTTCAACATTTTCAAGCAATGAAACGGCTCCTTTACAGGAATCGTAACATGTTTTTGATTCCTGCTCAGTACATCCCAGCAAATTTTCCAACCTCTTTAGGACATGATTTTCGAACCATATCTCCGTTAAAGGATCCTTAAACGAAGGGTCAGCACCATTTTCAATTACCTTTTCAAATGATTTTTCGAGAGCTAGGTTCGGTACCCTCACCATCCATGGTTTGATTTTCTGTAAGGGGGAATTTTCCAACATCCGCAGTCTTTCGATAATCGACGAACTAGCGTATGCCAGAATCGATAAATGCTTGACGACATCCTGCGCTTCCATGTGCTGAAGGCAGCAGGCTAGGTTCTGTTGAAATTTTTCCAACGATACCTTGTAGATACGAATACTTGTGGAAAAGTAACGGGCAATCGTTTCCACATCCACACCCGTCTTGGCCATTAAATAGTAAATTCGATTTCCGTGTTCAATGTTTTCATTCTGCGATATGTCCACCACCTTCTCTAGAACATCTTGATTCACGTTTAAGAATGGCACCAGGTGATTGATGTCTTTCAAACCCTTGAAATTCTTTATGCAATCCAACTTTGTACTCAACTCATCTAAAATTATAGAAAAAGAAATTCATTGTTTCGAAACAACGTACTTAACACACCATAGTCGTACCGTTTCTTATTGACAAAATTTTCGGATAATCTAGTATGGACTTCTCGCTTACTCCGCACTTCAACAGCAAAAGTATATTGTCCGTAATCATTTTCGGAGGTATCGTCCTGAGTGTTTTCTTGTTCACTTGGTACACTCGCTCCAAGTCAGCGGCACTGCAGTGAAGCAGCGCATTGATGTGACCAAGTAATTCTTCCTTGTTCCATAAGGTAGTTGCCTTTTGTACTGTTACTGGATCGCTGGCTGATTCGACGCCTATCGGAAGGTCATCCTCCCGGTTGTAATGAGCGATTTGGGTGCGAAAGTTCTGCCGCTGCTGATGACGCAAGCCACATGATGTGACCCGGCCTAACGAAAGCTCAGAAAGCCGACAAATGGATCGGATGCGATGGGCAGTAAATTTCAACATCTTGACTGGAATATTGCTTTAGCTACAATATCTAGTCATATTTTAGTAAATAATAATATGTAGAATGATTATGCAGCAAACAATGTGCTTAAACTAAAGTAAAAGACTGACTACTAGCAAGCTTGCGAACAATCAGAAACAATTTTTTCAGAAATGTCAAAATACAAAACAACAACAACCCCTTCAGAATTTTATTTCTTAGCTCAGTTTAACACCGGTGTTTTCGGAGATTTCGACAAAGATTTTTCATTAGGGCCTAACTGACAAACGTAAACACTGGCTCTTTCCGCGAATTTCTCGTCATTGAAAACTCCTCTAATAAATAAATAGATCAATGAATCCACTGCGCTCATTTTGAAGAGGAAGAGTTCATCTATCCGATAGAATTCGAGGCTTACATGAGTAGCTTTAGTGCCACGAGAAATTTACGGAAGAAACCATTGTTTACGTTTGTCAGTTAGGCTCAAATGAAAAAGTTTTGTCGATTTGAGTCTAGATTTGAGATTAAACATTTTTTATGTATAAAAATCACTTACACGCTCATTCAGATCTACTCTAAATAGAGTAACTTTCACCCAGTTTCGTATTTCCTGAGTAAAGGCTGGTTTACAGTTCGGGAAAAGCATCACGGGATTTTGAACGGGATTTGGCTCGGGATTTGGCTCGGGAAATTTTCCAGTAGACGTTTCTCCACATTTCTCCACACTCAATGACAAGCTAGTTTTGTGTATCAGGTTTTGCATATTGTTAACATTTTTTGTAAGTTTTTTCTTCCAGAAAGCATTGAAAATTAAAATAAATTCTAGAAATTTAATATTTTATTTAAGTTTAAGTTAAGAAATATTTTATATAAGCTTACACTAACGATGTATGTTTTTACTTGGTCGATTCCCTCGAAGCATCCCAGTACACCCGGCACTCATGAAATAATACCACTAATTTATTTCCAAATAGCATCTTTAGCTATCTTGTTGAAATACTCCTCGCTTGTTAATCGTTTCAAGCAAGGATGTTTAGAAATTTCTTCGCCAAGTGCAAGTTTAATGTTAATATCCTTGTTCCGTTTGTTGTTTTGGCTACGCGTTTCTTTTCTTTTTGCAGGAGCTCTATATTATCTTCGTCCAATATTTCTTCCTGGGTTCGCTGTTTGTAAAAAAGCCCTGTACTCTATAAAAATAGAGTTTTTTTATAGTTATAATAAAGCTTTTTTTTTTTTTTTTTTTTTTTTTTTTTTTTTTTTTTTTTTTTTTTTTTTTTTTTTTTTTTTTTTTTTTTTTTTTTTAATGTCCCCGAAGCGAAAAACGTGGTCTCAGTCGATCAAAAATTTTTTCTTTTTTTTGAAATTTTGGGTTGGTTTTTTACTTTTGGTACACTGTAAATGTTGTATTTAATCAATTTTCACCATAAAAATTTGCATCGAAGTGCTCGAATTAAATCTTTTTTTTTCCCATATGCCATGTTTTTTTTTTCGATTTTTACCTCTGCTTTTTTTTCAAAGTCTTTAAAGTTTTCGGCATTGTTGTGGATACTTATCTCTATATGGTGATAGATTTTGTTTATTGTGTTTTACACAAAACGATGAACCACAGTTCTAGAGCTGTGGTGAACACTGGTTGCATCGTTTGACGATTTTTTTTTCTTCAAAATGTCGAAATTATCACGTCAAATATGGAACCGGAAGTAAAACCAACAATCAATATGCAACTAGCGATTTGAAATTGGTTCACTGTTGTAGAACCCTTGGTGAAGTACACTTGAAGCCAGCACTAATATAATATTTGGTTTGTTTTGATTTGTGTGTTATTTTTGAAGAATGTTTGAGAGTGTGTTGTGTGAGTTATTATTAGGGGTGTATTATTAAGTGGGACCGAGTGGGATTAGTCGGAGTACTGACTGAGCCAAGAAAAAAAATCGTATTTGTTCGGGACCTACTGGTCTTGGAGTTAAGTCTATGGTAAAACTGCATATTTATGGTGACTTTAATAAACGGAATGCGAACTTCATCCCTGACATCGAAAATGAATCAATTCTACTCCCAGTCGTAGGCGAAGACAAAACTTTACAATTCCTATTAGACAAAATTTCACATTTTGGCTTGCACCAAATTAATCATATAAAGAATCAGCAAAATGCTTTTTTAGACCTCTTATTTGCGAATTGCACTGAAGACTTTTGTGTGAGTACTTCATTGTCACCTTTATGGAAAAATGAAGTATTTCACACAGCAATTGAATATTCAATCTTCGTACATAATACTCACATCCCCAGCGACTGGGATTTCGAGGAAGTGTCGGAATATCAAAAAGCAAATTACGAAGAAGCAAAACGTAGACTATGTACAATAAATTGGCAGAACATAATAAGTATTGAAGGAAATGTCAACACTGAAGTAGGCAAATTTCATTCAATTATTCAGTACCTTATTTCAGAAACTGTACCAATGAAAAGAAGAAGGCGAACCCAAAACAATAAATTACCAGTCTGGTTCAATCCACATTTGAAACATTTAAAGAACAAAAAACAAAAAGCACACAAATTATTTAAAAAGCAAAACTCTAGCCCAAATTTGCAAAACTATTATGACATATGCAACAAACTTAACACGGCCATTAATTCTGCACATGAAGAATATAATCGTAAAGTCGAAACTGAAGTCAAAACCATGTCCTAAGAATTTCTTCAATTATGTAAAAACGAAATTGAAAAATAGCAATTTCCCCCAAGAATGCATTTTGACGGAAATGTAGGTGATAATCCTTCTGAAATCTGCAAGCTTTTTGCAGATTTCTTCCAAGAAGTATACACTACATTCACCGAAGAAGACCGTGATCGCGACTTCTTTGCATTCATTCCTGAATTTTCCAACAATATATCTGTAAATCAATTACCTCCTCACGAAATTCTCAATGCACTAAAAAACTTGGCTGCTTCTAAGGGACCAGGCCCAGACGGTATTGCACCCGTATTTTTAAAGAACCTTTCAGACGAACTTGCCCTTCCTTTAGAACTTCTCTTTAATATGTCTCTTAAGCGGAACATTTCCCACCATTTGGAAATCTTCTTATTTGGTTCCGATTTTCAAATCCGGCACGAAATCAGACATCCGCAACTATCGTGGAATTTCCATTATCTCTTGCGTCCCAAAACTTTTTGAATCTCTCGTGAATGAAAATATTTTTCAGCAAGTAAAAAATCAAATTACAAGCAAACAGCACGGCTTTTTCAAAGGTCGCTCAACCACTTATAATCTTCTTGAATTTGTAACTTTTATTTTGAATGCAATGGACAGTGGCAAGCACGTTGAAGCACTTTACACTGACTTCAGTAAAGCCTTTGTCCGAATCGACATACCATTATTACTCTTCAAATTGCAAACAATTGGAATGGAACCTGGACTGTTAAATTGGCTGCAGTCATATTTAACGCATCGCGAACAAATTGTTCGCTTTCAAAATAAACTTTCAGAACCTATCTCTGTCACCTCGGGGTCCCCCAAGGTTCACATTTAGGCCCACTTCTTTTTATTTTGTACATAAACGACATTTCCTACATACTTAAAAAAATCCAAATACTGATATATGCAGATGACATAAAGGTCTTCATGGAAATAAACAATTCTAGTGACGCAAAAGAATTCCAGAACGAAATTAACTTATTCAACACATGGTGTAGCAAAAGCTTACTTCAACTTAACGTGAAAAAATGTAACTCAATAGTATTTAGCAGAAAAATCGAAACACCTCGTACGGAAATATTTTTAGGAAACCAAAAAGTAGAAAAAGGCAAAATAGTAAGGGACTTAGGCATTACCCTAGACTCTAAACTCACTTTTGTAGAACATTACAACACTATTATAAGTAAAGCAAATAGCATGCTGGGCTTCATTAAGAGGTTCAGTCACAATTTTCAAGATCCATATACTATTAAAATATTATACATTACATATGTCAGGCCAATTCTGGAATACTGCAACCTAGTATGGAACCCGTACTGTTCCATACACGATATAATCCGTCCAATAGCAATTTATTTTATATGCCCTAAGGAAATTGAATTGGACTGTATTTCCACTGCCATCTTATGAAGCACGCTGCATGCTTATCAATTTATAGACACTTAAAGAACGCCGCGAATCTGCAATGCTTTTCTACGTCAATGACATTATTTCACAACGCATAAAATCAGAAGAACTACTCTCGCAATTGAACTTTTATAGTCCCAGTCGGCATCTTAGAACACGGAAATTATTCTTAGAAAAGTCATACAGAACTAATTATACAAAAATTAATCGAATGATGCGCCAGTATAACTTACATTGTGAAATCATCGGCATCACTATGTCTAAAGAACAAGTAAAATGTCGTCTCAAAGACAACAGAAATAATGTATAGTATGTAAGTAAAACACTGTAACCATTGTATGTAGTCTACATTGCTTGACGAAATAAATAAATAAATAAATTGAATTTGTTTTTTTTTTGAATTATAGCATTGAAAATACTCCGTCCGGGCGCTTCGGGTTTTGATGAAATTGAGTAGCTTTCCTCAGATTGTAAAATTAGATAAAATGTAATGTTTACTCTAATTTCGACATGTGATCTAGATAATAAAAAATGGGTAACGCTATAGCTACTCTAATTAGGGTAGTTCCACATGAAAAAAATGAGTCGTTTTCTACTCAGTTTTGAGAAAATACAAGCAAGCGTGACTGAGTATTGATTACTCTAATTTTGACAGGTGACTTAGTTAATCAAGAATGAGTAACCCTTCAATTACTCTAATTAGGGTAGCTCCACTTTTAAGGAGACTGAGTCGTTTTCTACTCAGTTTTGAGTGACTACAAACGAGTGTGCACCTTCGCAGCTATAGCTATAGCTATAAATATATATATGAAGCTGTCAAAAAGATGGGTGATTTTTTTTTTTTAAAAAGTGTGCGAAAAGTACTCTCTTTGAGTCAGCTTCATGAAGTTCCAGAGGTGGGTGTTTTTCACTCTTATTTGGGTGAAAATTTACTTCGTAAAATTTGAAATTCTTTCGAGTTTGTCAGAAGTACAGGTACAAATCTTATACCGTTGCACCTCGCTTTGGTATGTAATTTTATTCCCAGCTCTGAATTCGGGATTACAATTTCAAGCATGGATTTCGCGCAGCTGCAGATGTTGCTCCATAAAGAATTATTTTGAGTACCGCCTGCTGGCATGTTTGGTACTTCGGGTCATTTTCGACTTTCATATTGAATGGAAGCGGAAACTCCTCTTTCTTGCGGTCATCACCATCTTCACCCACGCTAGAACCAACTGCTTCACTAGCATGTGAAGATCATCCACCACTACTTTCTCCAGATAATGCTGCCGGGTTTGCATGGATTTCACCACCATTACTCGAATTTTCGCAATTTTTCCATCGGGTCCATATTCCACACCGTCGGACATGTTAGGGAACGTCCATTAATTAATTGTCACGCAAAAAGTCACTTTTTATAACCCCCCTGTCACGTTTTTTATATGGACTTTAAATTTTTTTTGTATGGATTGTCACGTTAAAACCAAGCCAAGATTTCTTGTAGCAAATAATCATATTGCAATCTTATGAATATCGAACGTTGTAACAAGTACGTTGGTAGTTAAATTAAAACAGCTATTGCAAAGACCCAAACTCAGCAAGCAGTTAACCCGCATGTTGGTATTTTATTTTTATCATTTTGTTTGAAAGTTGTTCACCGCATATAGTCACTCGTTTCATGGATAGAAGTGTGCATACATTGCCATGATTGCATACCACATGTCTGTTCTTGCGTACAAGCGAAAATATAGCCAACCCACCAAAGCGTGGAGACGCACAAAATTGCGATGGCCACTCGAGGCACTGACCCTCATTAGGATACATTGACCCTTCCAATTCGGGTTTGCCTAAAACTTACGGGGCGTTTAGTTCGGCCGTTCGAAAGAGAGGCCGTAATGCAAATTAAAGTTTCGGGTAGAAATTATGACAATGCGGTGATCGCGAATTTGTACTTCGTCCTAATTCGCAATCTCAGAGCCAATGGTCACAAAACAGTGGGTATCTGAGGACATTCCTTAGCTTTGATCGTCCACTTCGATTCGAATTGTGGAAGAGGCAAGAGTGGTCGATTATTATTACGCGTCTTGGTGGTTGTTATAAGGTATTCAAACTACATGGCAATTCCAAACCTGTGCTCTGACCAGAGAATTCCTTTCCTTTAGTTATTGTGGTTGTAGGAAAAATAATCATTAGGCGGAAAAATGTTGCTTGAGTGTTGTACGAAGATTCGAGGTGAGAAAATATTTTTGTGTAATAAATTATGTCAATGTGAATCGTGTGCGTTACCGTGTGTTTTGGCAGGATTCATGGCTGCGAAAGGCAGTGTCGACACACCAACTCCAACCGGAGATCGCTCTTGACCCCACTCTGCGACTTCGAAGAATTCCCGGGGCACACGTTGCCGGAAGAGGGACGCGAGCGACATCAACGCTCCCTGGACAGGCAAGCCATCCATCACACCGCGTCATCGAGTAACATTGTTCGGAGAACGCTGAACGTAAGTGCCACGTTCTCGCACAAGCCCACGTTTCCGATGGAGGAACCCATTCAGCAACCCCGAGTTCGTACCAGCGATCGTTTCGGTCTGGTTCCCCACCCACCCACACGTAAACCCTAGGTAGTGAACCGTAAGTACCAGGAAAGCATGCTAACCGTTGTAGATGTCCGTGCGCACTAGACAAACGGCACAAATTGCCATTCAAGTCTCACCGAAGAAAATTGAAGTTCTGATTTAAACACCGAAGCACAAAAGAAAACCGGAGAAGAAAACTTTAGCTAAAAAGGGGAGAGAGTAAGGAAAGGGAAAGGAAATAGACAGGCAAAAATGTAACGAAAGAGGACGTCCAAA
Source organism: Aedes koreicus (assembly GCA_024533555.2). Classification (NCBI taxonomy): domain Eukaryota; kingdom Metazoa; phylum Arthropoda; class Insecta; order Diptera; family Culicidae; genus Aedes; species Aedes koreicus. The sequence goes on from JAHHFK020005917.1 coordinate 820,993, forward strand.
TATATATCATCCATGTTGTCGAAAGGTGAATTGTTGAGCTTTATATTTTGTAAGCTTTACAGCATGTCCTGAAGTTATCTGTAGTTCCCAAATGAGTTGTGTCATGGTATAGTAGTTAGAGTCTTGTGAGGGGTGTTCATGTAGTTCGCGTTCGTGTCTTAATTTTGAGTTTTTGTACTGGGTAAGTCGGCCCTAAATCGACCTGTGACAACTCTCGAATCGGAAGCAGTTCGCTTCGTTTGGACCTTCTGGCTGGACCTGTGATGATAGACCACCTCTCCCCCTCGTAACCGTTGGCTCTAAAGAGGTGTCGTAATTTTTGGTTGAGACATTGTTGGTATTGTCGGCCTTCAGTCTCTACACGGAGAAAAAAGTATAATTCAATCAATAATATTTCATCTAAAATCAACTATAATATTGCATTGATTTTTCGATAACCCATGCGCATGATTGTAACAATCATACATTTCAAATTGATTTAACTAATGTTTGCTTGAATCAACTTCAGTAAAACATGGTTGATTCAACTATACAATGGTTATGTCGAAAAAAAATATTGTTGATATTTTGACAGTATGCTTACAGTGCCAGTAAATTCAACCATGATTATAGTTGAACCAACTGAATAACAATAGTTGGTTTGAATATGCTTAGGGTCAGTTAATTTTTTTTGCCTGAATAAGATTTTCGGTTCCGAAAACGTTTAAATGAGAATGCAATTACATTCATCATATATTTTGGGATGGATTTATGACCGATTTGGGATTTTTTACTTATGATCGATTTACATCATGTAAGTTAATAAGCTTTGAATCTAATTTATAGATGTTTTTCCACGTCCGACACCATGATCTTGAAAGTGAATTTGACAAAGGTTTTTCATTAGGGCCTAACTGACAAACGTAAACATAGGCTTTTTCCGCGAATTTCGCGTCATTGAAAACTCGCCTAATCAATCCACCACGGTCATTTCGAAGAGAAAGATCATCGATAGAATTGGTTGGGTGTTGTTTGAAAAAAATTGGGAAGGTTGTTTTTTTTTTGAGGGGTTTTTTTTTGTTTGGGGGGGAAGGGTTGGGGGGGTGGAATTTGGGGGGGGAGGGGGTGGACACGGACAGAAATGATGCATGATTGATATAACTTTTGCCATAGTTATCCCAAGCTTCGAAGATATTCTTGACATAGTTAATTTAAATGGTTGTTTGAAAATGATTTGATGTTTACATCAAGCATATATTTCATTTGAATCAACGTTATTGAACATCAACCATTAAATGCTTAAATCAAGTATACATGTCATTATTTGAATCCGTGTATATCGTTGAATCACTCATACTGGAAGGTTAAATAGGGCATATAGCAGCTCTACTGAGCCTCGTGGCTGCCATCCGCACTCAACGACAAAGCGAAGGAAAAAAAATATCATGGCGGCGGCAGATCACTCGGTTGACTTGTACGACGACCTGGTTGAAGAGTTTTATGTTGACGAAGAAGTGGTAGAATTATTGAAATCGTTTGGAGTATCCACGGCGGGCATCGAAGAGTTTGTAATTGTAACTATTCTTTAAAGTAGTTTTAATGAATTTTGATTTCAGCTAACGGGTACGACATTGATGCGCTACAATTAATCGATCGTGAAGAAGTCGAAGCGCTTCTTCCTCCACCGCGACTAGCAGACCGAACCAAGTGCATTCGAGGATTGGCGTCTCTGGTAATTTGCTCATCATTTTCATTTCGAAAAATAGTAAGTAATGTGCAATTTACTCCGTAGGGATTACCACCAGTATCCTCGCCGCTGAAAGGCAGAAATATTCAGACACATAGGAGTGAAGCGGCTGTCATCCACGAACAACAATCGTGAAGCCGAAAACTTGGTGCTGCGTGTGGTGCTAATTTGACAGCTCGGTTTACTTGAAGGCTATATGCAGCAAACACAATATTCGCGGCGGAAGTTGTCGTGTTTTGTCGTTAATTTGATTGCAGAGAAAAATCTTTCGTGTTGTTCTTAGTGAAGTGGTTAGCACAACGATAGTAATTTTTCATTGTTTATCAGTCAGGTGTTATAATGTTTTATCTAAATTAATGATACTAGCAGTTTGGTAGAAGAAATATTGTTAAGAAATATAATTCAATGTGAACCGAGCTTAAAATGTTAAAATCGTCACTACACCGTCGCTACACCAAAAGTGGCAGGCTTCAAGAACTAACGCTTTCTTCAGTCCTCTGTTCAGACATCTGACCCACCGAGAGTTGCGCTCGGTAATCTGCCGCGGCAACAATGGACGGCGCAAGCTCTGATCAATAGGTTGATTTGCGAAGCGTACCAAACAACAAAGATCCTGTCACGGAAGGATCGAATTTTTGTTACCCACCTAATCATCGACAAATTTGTCGATGAGTTTGGCAGATTAACGCGCGAGGAGCTTGCTCATTGAGCCACAGATTTGAAAAGTATTTTTCCAACTGTGGAACAGGTATTTTTTATCGTATATTTGACATTTTGTGGTTCCTATATAAATATGTTTTGAAAACATCATAACTGTTCTTCAAAACAAAAAAAAAAAAAATTATTAATATGAATTAATGAACATGTTTTCGTCCTTGTTACTATATTCCTTTAATTGTTTAATAAATTTAATTTAATTTAATAAATAATAAATAATTAATTTAATAAATAATATATTTGTTTAATTTCGTAATATCTAAAGAATATGTGCTAATTGAGTAAACGTTCCCATAATGGTGGTATTTTAGTGCAAAATGTTCCAATTAGAACATATTGTACTAAAATACCACCATTATAGGAACTTTTATCGTAAATTTAACGATTTTTTTGATTTTTGGAACCAACCATAACATCATTTGAACGAATCTCTGTGTATGCTTAAACCAACCATCCGATACCATTAGTTCAACCCTCAAAATAAGGTCAAATTAAACATAAACATTATGGAATTTATCATGAGAATCAGAGAGCTGTCAAATCATCAACAATGAATATTGTTGATGTTAGCATAATATGGTTGATTCAACCCTATTTCATGCTCTAATTACATCATCAATTCTGTTTAATTGAAGCTTCCATTATTCTCCGATCTATTGTATTATGCGTGAAACAATCTCAAAAAATTATTATATAAAAGTCAATGCACAAATATGCTTGATCGGGACCGGAATGATATTGATATGACTTTATTTTTTTCTCCGTGATTTTTGGACGTATATTTCAAAAAAGTTCCTCGGTTTTTGTAAATCTTCAGCTTGAAGGGTAAAAAACGTATCCATACATCAAAGTTAGTACTATATCAATGGATCTTGCCTGGAAATTGAATAAGAAGAACCTTTTTCAGTATGCAAACCATGGAAGAACATATCTACAACAACTTCAACCCTACGCGCTGCAACATTTGTTTCACCCGGGCTACCGATCAGCGGTTGATGTTGGTAAGGCAGAAGATGCGTTATTGCAAAGGATGCCGATTGATTGGATACTGTGGTGAGCAGCATCAGAAGGAGGATTGGAAAAATCATAAAGACTTTTGCAGGGCCGTGACAAAGATCTTGACAATGAAGAAAATAGATCATATTATCGAAGTGCGGAATGAAAGTGACAAGATTATTGGTGGAACTAGACGTGATCTTGAATGTGCCATTTCTTTGGCTGAGTGTCTGATCATTTCGATGCTGCAAAGAAAGCTATTTCAGCACGAGTACACTTTGTTGCGCTTTCCGAACATTTGCCATGTGTGCTTTGAGTATGATATGAGCAAGCTCAAAGCCTGTGAGGAATGCAATCAAATTTTTTACTGCAGCGAGGAGCATAGTCTGCTAGATGCCCGAAAGCACTCTCAATGGTGTGAAATGTATCGTATTAATCTACAACTTGATGCAGGTATGTTATATTTCTATTAAAAATCACAATTTGGTAACTTACTAGTCCAATCGCAGATTACCCAACTCGACTGGAAATTTTCGGCTTCCCGAAACTTAACGCTTTTAAGCGGGTGAAATTTCCAGAAGACACATTCGAACTAGTTAACTTAGCTTATGCCACCAACATCCCCAGCAGGCCGCAATCAGTGAAGAATTTCAACGATCTCAAATTTATTTCGAATTATAGTCACATCAGTACAATCTTGTACGCACTGAATGTCACCAACCTGACCGAAGAACTAAAGCATTCACTTGTGATCTACGTCGTAGGCGCTGAGGACGAAATTGTATATTTCGATTACAACACCTGTTCGGTTATCTTCACCTATATGCCACAGATCCGTGAAGTGATAATCCACTTTATCGGGCCTGCCCTCAGTTCCGTCAAAGATGAAATAGAACTCAATTACGAAGGCACTCGCTCGGTAAAAATGCACTATCATAAAGGGTTCTTTCACACATTGGAACCGCTGGAGTCAATGGATCGACCTCAAATCATCGTAAGTTACAATTGTGGCTTCCATGAGCATATCGACTCCAACAAGGACACTTGGACGCATACATTAGCCCGGTTAATCCGATTTGTTAACATTCCTATTGTGTTCACTTCTTATACGCGAGAGGAAGCTTGTCAGGATTGTGCAATCATCTACAGCATTGGCAAACGGTCAATCAAGAAAAAGGAGCTCGTCTTCGTAAAAAGGGCGACCGCCAATCCCTACAAGGATTTCAAACCGCTGCGTAACATAAATTGCATGGATGACTACGACGAGCTGTACTATTCCAATGGATATATTAGTCTTGTGATTAGCCGCGTGCCCTAATCTGTGATTGCTTTTTGCAAGTGGCGTTTTTTATTATTCTTGGAAGCATTCCGTGTTTTGCATTTAGTACAAAGTGGCAAATGCCAGATGTAGTGTTTTTTCTGTTTATGTTTTCTAATGATTTTTTAATGCGAATGACTGGATTCTCTGTCGTTGATGACGGAGCATTCGTGCTACAGTTGAAATAACTATATGAATACTTTTATGAATTCTGTTTCTTATGATTGAAATACGGCAATGTAAAAGTTAAGCTTAAAAAGTTACTAAGCTGAAGAACTGTATAAATGGTTTCATTTAATATTCGAAAGCAAATTAGCCACAAAGAAACCCTGGCCAAAGATGAAGGGTTTGACGATGATTCGTCAAGTGTCGATATAATCAATCTTTTGATTAAAACTAATAATTATAGCTGAGATATTTCTATTAATTTAAGTTATTTATTTTTTCGAAACTTGATTTGTCATACCTTTAACATGGCTATAGAAACAGTTGCGCATGATTTAACTACAGCTGCCTATCACTATTGTTAGAGGGACCGCCAGGGCTTATGTACGGGTCTATACTAACAATTCTAGCACTAACAAGACCCTGAAACCAACGTTCATCCGCGTAGATTAGTTATTTTGTTGTTATAGTTGTAGTTGTAGTTTTGTAGTATTACTAACTTTCCTACCGTTGTCTTCGTATCGCGTTAGCTGCATGAACTCAACTCATACTATGAGCTTGGAGGTATTAGCAGGAGTTCTTCCTTTATCAGATCGTTTTGTGGAGCTATCGTTGCGGTTTCTCATCCGCTGTGAGGTGCTAAATCCATTGGTAATTGAAAATTTTGAAAAGCTAATCGAACGAAATCCTCAAACTAAGTTCATGACACTGTACCATTGGTACATGACTCTGGAGGTGAGCCCTTCTTCGAATGTTCCTAATCGTGATTACTCCCAAGACTTCTCTAGTTCTACTGTAGTTTTTGATCTGACCATGAAGCAAGAATCTCGTGGAATACCAGATCCACTCCGTTCGGAGTACATTCGATCAATTTTTGCAAGCAAGTTTGGCCATATCAGAAGTGACAGAAAGTTCTACACCGACGGGTCAAAAACAAATGATTCCACTGGATTTGGTGTTTTTAACGAAATTCATAGCGCCTCCTTCAAACTTCAAAATCCTTGCTCCGTATTCGTCGCAGAATTGGCGGCTATACACTATGCATTAGAGCGAATTGCCTCTCTTCCCTCTGATCAATTTTTCATTTTTACGGATAGTCTCAGCTCACTTCAGGCTATTCGTTCAATGAGGCCGGCAAAGCACTCACCGTTTTTCGTTGGCGAAATACGGTCTCTTTTGAGTGCGCTATCAAACAATTCCTACACCATCACCTTGGTTTGGGTCCCTTCCCATTGCTCCATTCCGGGTAATGAGAAAGCGGACTCACTTGCCAAGGTGGGCGCTATGGCAGGCGATATTTATGATCGACAAATCGCCTTCAACGAATTTTTTGCTATTTTCCGTCAACAAGCCTTAATCAGCTGGCAATAAAAATGGGATGAAGGGGATCTGGGCAGATGGTTACATTCCATTCTCCCACAGGTATCGAAAAAATCGTGGTTCAGAGGGTTGGATATTAGCCGGGATTTTATCAAGGTAATGTGTCGTCTAATGTCCAATCACTACTCGTTAGGCTCTCATTTCTATCGAATAGGTCTCTCAGACACCAATCAATGCGGCTGTGGTGCAGGTTATCAGGACATCAACCACGTTGTCTGGCATTGCCTCGATTACGAACTTGCCAGATCTGATCTTTGCGTATCCCTACGGGCCCGAGGGAAACTAGAGAAGGAAGATATCAGAGACGTGCTGGGTAAGCTGGACTTGGACTATATGGGGCTAATTTACAAGTTCTTGAAACAAATAGATGTATTCATTTGATCCTCTCTTAGCTGTCGCTTTATCATGTCCACCTCGTCCCCTCCCCCGTAATACCGCTTCTATTGTATCGTTACAGCTTAACACAATGCAACATCTTCGCCAGACCAACAGCAACAATATCGCATCGCCATCTACTTCCCCATTCCTACCCGAATCATTGTAATCCCTAACCTCGACCAAGCCGTGAGTTTTTCGGCTTTCCAAAACTAACCTTGTTAATAAGTTATTATCGTTGTAAAAATGAAAAAAGAACTCGGCTCTGTTATGCGTATGGCACTTGAGCCTTATAAATAAACAATTAAGTTAAAAAAAACGTATGGTTGACAAATCCATTTGAAATTGAATTAATCATCTCGTTGTTTCCCCCCAAACATGCTTAATTCCGATGTTCCTTCATTTCACATCCGTTGAACCATATTGAATAGCCATTTCGTTTTGATAATATCACTTTCTAAATTAGTTAGGGGGGTAAAATTTTGTGTATTACTATATCTGTTTCTTTTTTTTGTATACTGGAGTCAACAGGAATCTGGACTGCATGGACAATGGATCTGCATCATTGAACTTATCTCTTCAGACACTTGAGAAGTGGCAAATGCTTTCAAAATTGTAATCAACCATCGGTGGATGAGATCGAAGAGCAAGTTGGATGACAATAACTTGCGGTACCAGTGCAACCACAACCAATAGGAGAAGACACAGATGATCAAACGTTTCAGCAATCAAACGCCGCTCTCTTGCTTCACCTCCTACTATCCTCTATGTAATGTATCTAACACGTCATCAATCTCTGGTTCCTTTTTCCATCTTTCTCGAGAATTTCCTTCCTTCTGACTATCCCCTATTTTCAACAGCCTCTTACTATCCGGTATCTTAAGCAGGATTCACTTGACCCCTGTGGTTATTATTCTGTGATACCAAATCTATACTTCTACCCTGGTACTGTATGGACAGTGATTTTCATCGCTGGAGAATTGACCCTATGGCCCCCTTCTGTACTTGAAAATGAAATGAATGAAAGCAAATTAGCCACAAGGAAAAGGTCTGCATTTTACAACATTACCTTATAAAATACTATGATGATGATTGTCATAACTTATGCTATTGATTTTCTTGTAGAATATTGCAGAGCCCGATGAAATTTCCTTCTCCATGGCTGGATTTTGTACCTGGACGCTGGTGGGAGGGCCCAATCTCATGTTAATGATGCATTGGAGATAGCTGATTGATGATCGATGTTGCTAGGTCATGTTATTGTATGACCTTCTACTCTAATGAACCATTCATGGGAGAGCCAAAAGCCCAGCCACACAAAGTAGTGATAATATCACACTCGCTCCTCTTTCTATTTAATAGTCGCGTCGTAGCACGCATGCATACAGGCACTAAAGTTGAGTGTGATATCTCGGTGGGTTGGGCCGCAAATCACTAAACATTTATTCATAGATTTCTCGGGTACTTTTTCAAACAGACGTATGTCATTTTGTAAACAAAGAGGGGAAGTAAGATTCAAACGTAAATTTCTCGAAACCCTTAGCACTTTCATGCAAACTTGGGCCACCAACACAAGGAATAACATTGCTTTATATGATTGTGATGCTACTTTATGTGAGGGTACTGAGAATTTCGAGAAATTTACTTTTGAATCTTACTTCCCCTCTTTGTTTACAAAATGACATACGTCTGTTTGAAAAAGTTTCCGAGATTTATTCAATTTTGAAAACGTTTAATATTCAATTTGGGATGGAAGTTTGAACTGTGTCATAGAATTTCCTATGCAGTGGACTTCTAGACCGTGGCCATAAGTATTGTGGTTTTGTGGGATGCGGAGGACCAGTTTAGGAACTCAGAGTATCGTATCACTGGGGTTTGTCATCGGTGGGTTTGTTCAGAATGAAAGAGGTGTGCTACCGGCGGTCTTTGCCGCAATTTACGCTTAGACGAGGCTAGAAACAGTCTGTAGACGCCTGTCATCAAGTAGTTAAGGTACACGACAGGAGGTGCAGTTTTCATTAGTGAATCGATGATTATTAGCAGTTTTGCGGCTCGATATTGAGTCGCCTCATAGCGGTGATTTGCAGAGTGTGGAGTGAAAGAAAAAAAGAAGACTAGTGCAATGTAGAGAACGGCCATTTGCTGGTCAGAAGCAGCAAACGAAAACAACGCGCATGGGCGGGTGAAAAGCTTGCACATAATTTTGGGTGCATTCGCCACGGGGTGTACAGAGTTTTGTTATGCAGGTTGCATATCTAGCGGGCGGTTTAGCAACGTTAATTTTTGCGCATATTTAATCGCGAGTGCATGAAATTAATTACGAATCAACGTCGAACATTTTTATTTTTACGAATGAACAAGATAGTGTGATTGAGGAGGCGAAAATCGGTAAGATCTATCTGATTATAACTATATAACAATAATCTTATTTTCATATAATACTAAATACGTGCCTGGTTTGGAAATTTAAAATTTAAGGGGTGTTTGGTTTGGGGTTGTGGGGGTTGGGGGGTGTGTTTTTTGCTTCCAATGGTCAGTTGAATGATTGTTGTAAACATATTTCTTCTATAATACCATTGCCGGCCGATGGGTGTTAGATTACACACACACACACACACACACACACACACACACACACACACACACACACACACACACACACACACACACACACACACACACACACACACGCGCGACAGGAGGTGCAGTTGTTATTGGTGTGGAAATTCTTTCATTGTTGTTTATTCATTCATTGTCATTTTCTGAGCACCAAACATACCTAAATTGCAATTCTAATTCTAATAGAAATTATTATTTAAATATGTGCAGTATACGACAGCCGACTTTCAAATTATAGCAATTCATAGAGAGATGTTACTTTGATATAGCAACTTACAGCGTAAAAAATAGCCTGGTCACATTGATACGAACTACAGGGAATGGGGATACGAACTACAGGGAAAGCTATCTTTTCGGGATTTGCCGTATTTCATTGTAATGCGGAATTGTAAATCAATGATTTTATGATCATTTTCATATTATTTTAAGAAACACTATTTAAAAAAAAAATTAGAGCCCATTAGTAGAACGATTGTGATTGGGAAACAAGGAGAATTTAAAATTAACACTTCATTTGATCACTTTTTAAAATAAAAAAAAAATAAAACATTGAAGCACTTTTTTCAAATTATCACTAGTAAAAGCGAGCAAATTCCTTTAAATTCCACTAGAGAAAGCTTATCTTTTGACAGATAGACTTATTTCGTCTGCGAATTACAGACTTCTGCAGTGTCGAGTGCTCGACTTATGATTTTCTTTTTGCATTGTTTTTAACCAGTCCAAAACGCCCTACCTTAACCACCTACCCTAACCTATCCCTGTTCCTTCCCATGGAGCTCATGTGGTCTGCATAGACTAGTTCGCCATTACCCCTCCTTCACCATCGGCTTTGGACTGACTTGCGCTCTTATTGCCCCACCAAATGCTGCAAAAAGAAAATGAAAATGAAATATTGTAGAACCCGATGGAATTTATTTTTTAATGCTATGGAACTCATAGGCGATGGTTATACTAATTTTTTTTTTTGATATATGTACTTCGAAATATTTTTTATGGAATTCTTCAATTTTCATTCTAGTTATACTAGCTTTGTGGTTATGAAACTAACGAAAAAAAAAGCATGTCAGTCTAATAGTACGTCCAAAGTACAATTAATGCCTATATGTTTTTAATGAGAATGATGAGAACATAAATTGGATCTTCATGAAAAATAAAGCGCGACAAGATGAGTTTATAAGTTACCACGCGGTACTTCTAATACACATACGAAGGAAGACTGTAATATGTGCTTAATATATACTTTTCCTAATTTATGACTTCCAGTGGTTGATTCCTGGCGCACTGGTTCGTTCATTTGCACACTTTGCGCGTAATGTTCAATGAATTTCATTCGACCTGTAACAATAATACTTAATTGATTGTTTTACGGTGAATCTCTCCCCCCCCCTCTCTCTCTGCCTGCTTTATCATTAGCCCTTAACGCATATTGAAATACTTCCATCCCCCTTGAGAGCCTCGTTTAGAATATATGCATTAGATTTGGCGCAACATGCTAGTTTTGCTTCCACCATACGTTCCATTTTTGATTTTGTATGTGCCTGGCTTATGACTTTTTCGCAAAAGTTGTTACATACAATTGACAGGCCTGTCAAGGAGGCGGATTCGTTCGTGCCTTGACGTACCCCGAATTGAGGATGTAAGGCATAGGAATGCGTGCTTGGTTCGAGTACTGCTATATCCAAGCCCTTCGCTCCATTTTCAATACTTCTATTCAATTTTCACAACCTGCCGTTACTGAAATATACTATCAACACTTTCTCTTCATATCATTCATTCTAGCAAACATTACTGTTCACCCTTGGGCCTCATGGTGATGATCGAACATTTCATTCTACATCAAGTTCAAGTAGATTCGTTACTGTTGACTCATCTTTCTGGAAACCATGTTGATTGCAAGTTATGCGGTTTTTCACCTGACTGAATATTTTCAGATTTACGATTGGTTCAAAAAGTTAAGGAATACATGAGATCATTTCGATTCCACGGTTATTTTTTATATCTGATCTCTTTCCTGACTCAAAAATCGAGAAATGATTCCTACCAGACTGATGGGAATTGCCCACACTGAAGGGATAAGTAAAAACTCCTAAACAAACGTTTAACAAACCAGAGCCTAGATTTTTGAAATGGTTTTCAGATGGCCACAGAATAACCGGAATAAAACGTGGATTTACAACGAGAGAAAACAACGTGTTCGGTTTAATTGAGTTCACTTTTGTTATGATGATATGAGAAAAAGAACACCAGAGTGGCATTAATGGAAATGATAGTAAACACTACTTGCTAATAGAGGTTGCCTCCTAACACCCCAACTCAACCGCTAAAATTAGCCAGCCAATGTCGTCGAAAGGCTGCCACAGTAAGACTCCTTGCCAGCATGTCGGCTTGCTGATCTACTGACGGAACTGACTGGAGACAGATCTTCTTCTGTTAAACTAGCTCCCTGAGATAGTGGAACTTAACGTCTTCGTGCTTCAGACGACCGAAATCCTCGGCAATCCGCATCGTTGACTGATTTTCTTCTTGGACTACGATCGGCTCCTCAGGGTCGCACCCCTAGTCTTGCAGTAGTCGTGCTAGCGACTGCTAGCGACTGCTCGTGACACGCAGCCACGCAGAGTGCAGCAAGTTCTGCCTCCGTCGATGATAGCGATACCGTTTGTTGCTTCCGGGTGATCCCAGCTATACAGTGCATCCAAAGACTTTGAACACACCACCACTAACAGGCCGTCTGTCCTGGACGTCATTGGCTCAGTCTGCGTCGGAAAACACCTCAATCGTAACATAGACTCTTCCAGAACACCAGACGGATGTCCAACGCCCCATGAATTAGCGCAAAATCCGCTTCAAATAGGTCTAGTGAAGATCCGTTGGCTTATTCGATCCTTTTCCTCACCGCGTGAAATCTTCAAGCGATTTTCCATCGAAGTTGAAACTGCTTTGCAGTCTTCCATCTGCAACCGCTGCAACAAATCTTCGAGATACCCAGCATCAGTCATCTTGATTTCGCGAGCCAAGCAGTCCTTCACTGTCTTAACCAGATTCAGTGACGCACCAGCGATTATGATATCGTCGACATAGATCACCATGATCATTGATCACGTTAAGCTCCCCTTAACGGCTAAACGAACTTCAGAGGGAGCGCCACGTGGCTTATTGGGGTGGATGTCAGTAAAACTCCAATTATGATAACTGGCTGTACTGGGTACTGTTGTATTCGGGCTGGCTCCTGAGTTGTCTCCCTCAGTACTGCCGGGTGAAACCGAGCAAGAAATAACGAGAGCCCAGAGGTTGTCTCCGTCCCATTAAAACCTTGACAGGCCTCCTGTACGTTTCATTCTCCACCGCCCGACCTCGCCAGTCGGGTGGGAGTAGGCTCAGATGTCCCTTTACCTGACTTACGCTGATCAGGCTCTGAACACGGTTCCCCATGAAGGGCCGTGTCAACCCTCGCATGGCCTCGCTGCTCGCCTTCATGCTTGCAGAGACAACCATGGAATCACTATAGCGACTTTTCCACGTTGGTTCCGATAGCGGCTGAAGGGGGGCCCAACAGAATGGAGGGTAATAACTCAGGAACTAACAAACCCCCAAGAGAAAGCGCATTCGTTCGCTAGAGGCGGCCTAGTGAGGTCCCCACCACGTAGGAAGGTGATATCCGGTGGCATGTCCGACACTTGTGGAAGTGCCACGGCATCTGAAGCAGGTGCCGCCCAGCTAGGTATGGCAATAGATGGGCCAGGACTCATCCGGGCCATGGAAAGGATGCGTGAAACGCTTCCGAAAGAAGAGGAAGGGTCTAAGCAGTTGGATGCCATCGTTTTATTTACGTCATCGTGCAACAACATCGCTAAGGACCTCAAACTTAGGCTACGCATGACAGTGCAGACTACATGCAAGGAGTTGGAAGAGCTAGAAGTCACGCTCCTAGCCGAGCAAAGCGCCAAAGAGTTGGCACGTCTAGCAGCCACGGAAAGGGTGAAGAAAATAGCCACGAAGCATACGCAGACGGAGAGTCCGTCTCCGTGAGAGACTACACCCTATCTACTAAGGGGGCAGGGACCTCCAAGCGGGCTAGGAGTCCCCGGGTGAAACAGCACCCGGCGCTTTTAAGAATATTGGTATGTTGCTAGCGCCCCTGTTAGACATAAAACGCGAACGTGGTGAAGGGGTCAGAGGGTCCATCTTCGCGATGTGTCCTGCGCCAGGCCCAGCGCTAAAGGCGCGACCTCCAGCTCGAAAGCTGTCTCTAGCGATGAAGGGGGCCCGAGCGGTAGGGCCCTGTCAACAATAATAAGCACGGAGGCAGATGCCAGTACAAAGAGGGGGACGAGCGACAACCCCAAGCGTGGCAAGGAGAGACACTGAACTAAGGTCCGAAAAAAGAGTTTATTTCCACTCTAACAACACACTAAAATTTTTGTTTACAGAAATCTGTAAAATTTTACCGAATTCTCAACAGTTGAATGTTCGGTAATCCGATTCAACGGATTTCGATGAAATTTTACAGTTATCTATAAATAAAAATAACCGGATTTCGGTAAAATTTTACCGCAATCCGTTTAATTGGATTACCGAACGTCCAACTGTTGAGAATTCGGTAAAATTTTACAGATTTCTGTAAACAAAAATCTTAGTGTATAGTTTTATTTCCACTCTTTTTTCGGACCTTAGTTCAGTGGCCCTCAGTGAGTGAATAAAATCTGAGTGTGTAAGAAAGAAGTAGACAAGCGACAAGCGTAACCGCGGTGAGGTCCTTATCGTCAAGACCAAGGCGTCAAAGTACTCGGATGTTTTAAAAGCGAGGATGCCAAATTGGTTGTGTCTACCACAAATGATGGCTTCGCGGTTGTAAAAGTGAATGGAGTGTTCTTCTGCAGGTGCTACGCACTGCCAAGATGGTCGATTGAACAGTTTTCCGATATGCTCGATCGTATGACAACTGACCTAACTGGCCTAAACCCGTTGGCAATAGCGGGGGACTTCAGCGCTTGGGCGCTCGAGTGGGAGAGCCGCCTTACCAACCCCAGACCGCATTAAAGGGAGAGATAAAGGGCAGCAAGCAAGCCTGCTTTGAGGGCCTGTGTCAGAAGGCCAATACGAACCCGTGGGGTGACGCCTATCGGGTAGTAGTGGCCAAAACCAGAGGGACGGCGGCTTCAACCGAGCAATCACCAGAGCTGCTGCAGGTGATTGTTGGAGGACTTTTTCCGAACCACGGCCCGAGTCCCTGTCCCCCCGCCGCCGTAGATTTATCCCATGACCAGCGTTCCAGTATCCCAGACCATAACGCTGTCATAGCGATGGAGGGATGAGCGGCCCAGCGTAACCACGTGGGTATTGATAACGGCACAACGGGGGCTGGAGATGAAGCGACGGTGACGAATGACGAACTCATTGCGATAGCAAAGTTGCTAAAGGCGAACAAAGCGCCAGGACGTGATGGTATTCCGAACCTGGCAATCAAGACGGCTATCTTGCTGGCTCCCGAAATGTTCAGGGTGGAGATGCAAAGGTGTCTGGACGAGGGTGTCTTTCCGGACGCCTGGGAAATTCAGACTCTAGCGTTGCTACCAAAGACAGGGAAGCCACCAAGGGATCCATCGGCATATAGACCAATAGACGACATGCACCCTAGAGATATGCAGAAGACATCACCCTAGAGATATGAGGTGAATCCATCGAAGAGGTGGAGCTAACGATCTCGCACTCCAATGGCACTGTGGAGAGATGGATGAGTTCCAGGAAACTGAAACTAGTCCATCAGAACCCAAGTAACAATTTTAGTTTTATTCCAGCCGTATAGCACTCCTCCCGGCTTTGTTGATAAAACTACATTCAAATTTGTCTACCAACACCTCCTCTATGCTTCTTTAAAGCCAAAATTTGTACAAAGTGGTCCACTCTATAGACGGTTGTGAAAACAAGTTAATACAACCTTTATAAGACCATAAAGATTTTGAATATATTCTAGTGACAGATACTATAACCACTTTAGAACCTTCATAAAACCTCTTGGCTGCCATGAAAACCAGCATGCGGCCAAATGGCCACAGCTGTCAAACTTCACTGTTGTTGATTTTTGTTGTTCTGCTTTGTTCGATTCTCTGCTCTTCTGATTCATTAGCAGTAAATAAAATCGAAGAAACAAGTTCAAGTGATGCGGGAAATTTTGTTTGATAGCAAAATATCCAAAGCAAATTGAGTTTTTAACAGTTTATCATGCTCCAAATCATATGCGCATTTAATTTTGTGGTGAATATTGGCACGATAAGAGCCGAAAATTAATGCGCCTCGAAAATTATGCGAGTTCACAACAACAAACACAAAATTAAATACAAATATATTCGATAAATTAATTATGAATTTCTTGAAAATTGATCAAATTCAAAAAGGTTATCTAAAAAAATGCTTTAATTGGTCTCCGATCTACAGTTTATTTGCATTACGTTTAAAATTTGGTGCATTTATTTTTCCACTATTTCAATTATTTCGTATATTTCAATATGGCGATTGGAAAAAAATCACAATTCTGCCATAAAGCCAAGTTATCTTCGCAATGACTACTTTAAAACTATTTGGTTATTTGGTGGCTTCCCTCAATGCCATTTTGCCGTTTAATGCATTTACTGGAGGCAAAATGGTTTTAAAATGCTTTTTCAACTGACCACAATAAGGTAATATGAATGAGTCTTACAACGGTATTTCAAAACAGCATTTTATGAGTTCATAAAGTCGAAATAAAACCTTTGATAGGAGTAAAAGGAATTTGAGAAAACGAGGTTTTAAGATCGTTTTAAACAAGCTGTGTAGGTTCTCATAAACCTGACTAAAATATGAAACCTATTGGCAGCTCTTGGTGTCATAATAAAACCAAATTGATTTCTAGTGGCTTTGATAAAACCTTAATTAAACCTAATGAAGCAGTATGGTTATGGCAATGTTACTTGGGAAAACTGAGGTCACGGTAGTTAACAACGAAAATCGGGAGCAATTAGGGCGCGTGTAGCGGGCAGCAGCACACATTTAATTTGATCGGATCGTTGAGTGATGGGGGGGCGGGGACGACGTTAAGCTGTCCTTTATCAACCACGTCGATTACGTCTGCAAGAAAGCCTCTATGGCTATAACGGCATTATCCCGCATGATGTCGAATAGCTCGACGGTGCAAGGGAGTAAGCGTAAAATCCTGGCTAGTGTCGCCCTGTCCATACTTAGGTAACGGCGGGCCGGCATGGATCACCGCCTTCAGTACCAAGAGCTACCTGAGTAAGCTAGAGAGTACGCACAGGCTTATGCGCCTAAGAGTTGTTAGTGCATACCGTACGGTATCACGCGGCGCGGCCTGTGTCCTAGCGGGGATGATGCCAATTGGCATCGTCATAAAAGAGGACGTAGAGTGCTCCAAGAAAGGTTGGTGGACCCATCGACTAAACCCGGAACTATCCGGGTGGGTCGGTAGGTGACACGATGAAGTGAACTTCCACTTAAGGCAGATTCTGTCAGGCCATGGCTGCTTCAGACAATGTCTGCACAAATACGGGCATGCACAGCTCTCCGCATGCACTGAGTGTGCAGGAGAATAGGAAACCGCGGCACATGTGTTCGTCGCATGTCTTTGCTTCAACGGCGCGATATCTGGCATGATAGCCGTAAGCGGTCACGACACGACTCCGGACAACCTGGTCCAGAGGATGTGCCAAGACTGGGACATATGGGATGCGGTAAGCATATTAGCCTTCCACATTGTCCTCGATCTCCAACAAAAATGGTGAATCGACCAACGGTAGATCGCAGGGAACACCTAACTACTGAAGTCCTAAGTAGTTAGACATAGTGGCTGCTTAATAAGCACAATAGCCCCCTCCCCGAAGTAATACCGAAAGGTGGTTCCGGGGAGGGTCCAGGCTTAAGGCACGGGTGGGTTTTTAGTGGGTCGAGGAGTTGGCAACCTCATCCCCACACCCTGAATTCTTCAGGAGTCTGCTCTCAATGCCTGTTTGAGCCCGTACAAGCACTTCCCGAGACGACATGCTAGGTTCATTCCAGCTTCGAAACCTTCGGGCTGGACCATGAAGTTTTCCTCCTGAAGCTCTCCATTCGAGAAGACAGTCTTCACGTCCATTTGATGGACGACCATCTTCTCATGATTTGCCACCGCCAACACGGTGTGAAGCGTGTCCAGCTTAGCAACAGGTGAATAGATTTCACCGTAGTCAAAGCCTCGACGTTGGTTATGTCCACGAGCCACTTGACTAGCCTTCTATCTGTCTGGCTGTCCGTTGATCGCACGCTTGATCCGGAACACCCACTTGCAGGTTATGGGAATCCGACCTTCAGGCAGCTTCGTCAAAGTCCAGGTTTGGTTCTTCTTCAACGATGCTATCTCGTCCTTCACTGCCTCCTTTCATTTCGGCCAATTCTCCCGCTTTCGAGCCTCCGCCAAGGAATTGGGCACGTTGTCAACGTTGGGCACGTTGGCTCTATTAGGCTCTATGGCGATCACAGTATCCTTACAGTACCACTCAAAGATCAGGACGGTGTACTGCTACCACCCAGGACTAGCGACTTGCAGGGGTTGGATAGTCGAACAGAAAATGGATATGATTTTTGGCTCAGGAAGAACCAGCACATCGGAGTCAAGCTCAGTGAATCACCCCAAAAACAGAACTCACAACGAAAAGCTCCTCAAATATTCTGTCAAAATAACACAGCGAATCAAAACAAGTACAAAGCTTCTAGTTCCGAAGAGCGCAAGAATGTTTTGCAAGGTGCAAGGTGTACTTGAGAACAAGGGCTTCTAAAGCAGTGAGCCAAATTTAAATGGCTCCCAAGTAACCACGAGGCTATAATAGCATGCATATATAGGGCATGTGCATTACGTCTAGTGCATCATTGAAGTTGGATTAATGCTGAAAAGGGCCCCACTAAGATCGAACTAATGCTATATCTTTTGTTATGCCATAAGACATTGCTAAAGTAGCATTATTGCATTGGTAATGCATCACTACATTCTTAAAGCTAATCTAACGCTTCATTACTTGACAACTGTTGAATTAATGCGATCCCGCATTAATGATGTCGAATAAATGCGTTCCCGCATTAATGATGTTGATTTTGGGTTGAATAAGTGCAATAATATAATGCTTGTGATTACTTGGGCTAGTTTTCTATTGATGGTTGGCTGTACCTTGTAGTTTTTTTAGATTTAAAATTTTCAAAAAATAACTTCATGAGCTTTGAACATTATAAAACGATGAAAATGTAGTCACAAAATAATTCAACTATTCCACTCCGGATCAGGGTCATACAATTTCAATTTCAACCCAACAAACATCGGTGTCGAATAACCGCTTGTTCAAACAAATTTGGAGAAGTTATTCAGCTTTCTAAAAGGAAAAGTTGAACAACTTCTCCAAATTTGTTTGAACAAGCGGTTATTCGACACCGATATTTGTTGGGAATTGAAAATCGTCGGGGGACGATGAACTTAACATTCATCCCTTTCAATTGAAACACATTATCTTCTTTTGACAGCCACTTCTTAGCTTCAGCAAAACAATCTTCATACAAACATTTTCGACTAAGCTTTTCATTCATTGGTGTTTATTTTAGCCTTCGGAGTCAAACTAGTATGAAGCAGGACAATTGAAATTCATGCAACACGTGCATGAACTTCATTTCTGAGGTATTCATTATTTTTAAGACTAGAATCAGTGCCATCAGATAAAGTAATTATAGCATCGAAAGCAATAATCATCCATTTTATGAGATGATAAAGGAAATTGCTGATATTTATGTTGCTTTCATGCGATCCCTGTTGTGTTCACAGCTCCAGCGCAAATGCAACAAATGTAATTTCAATGTGTCTCCGCAGTATCAGTCACGCGCTTGCCAGCTCGGGGAGCTTTTTGTCGACCAAAGTTACAGCAATGTGTGCATCGTCAAATGACAATAATTCTAACAACACTGGCACGCATGTTTTGTTCGCCAACCACTGTTCGGGTGGAGGTATGAAATCAAATCAATTTCAACGAAGTTGATTCACGGTCGTTCACCACGTCGTTTGAAGCAAGCTTGTATTTCGTTTGAAACGCTTTTGACGGTGGCTAGATCGCAAATGAATTTAAGCTTACTAACGTTTGACAGGAAGTGAATTGGGAGTGAACCGGTGAAAGTAAGATTCATTCACTGCACGAATGTTAATTGAAGTGGAGTGAAATGAATACAAAAGCGATTCATTTTCATTTTAATGCGTCGACGATGTAGGGCTTTGCTCCGGATAATGTTTTCTTCTACGGTCCTCATATGTCAGTGGACATGCTACACCAGCATGTCTACATTACCTCGGATGTAGCTTTACTCACGAGACATGTGCGATTATAATGTTTGTTAACATGACCTAATAACGCCCAGCTTCCAAAGTACCAACAATCAATACGAAGCTAGCGATTTAAAATTGGTTCACTGCTTTAGAACTGTTCGAAGTGCCAGAAGAAGAAAAAGAAGAAGAAGAAAATGGAATTAGTTTTGGGCTCAGGAAGTATCAGCACATTGGTCCTAAGGTCGTTTTCATAATTGCATGAAAGGCATGATGAATCATCCCTAAAAACACAACTTACAACGAACCATCCCTCAAATATTCTGTCAAAATAACACAGCGACCCCAATAAAAAACAATGATTCTAGCACCGAAAAGCGCAGGAATGTATTGCAAGGTGAAAGATGTACTTCGGACCAATGGGGTTTTATTGTAGTGAACCAATTTTAAATCGCTAGTTTCCCAAGAAACCACGAGGCTATAATAGCTTGCATATATAGGACATATGCATTACGTCTAATGCACAATTGAAGTTGGTTTAAAGCTGAAAAGGGCCCCACTAAGATCGAACTAATGCTATATCTTTTATAATGCCATAAGACATTGCTAAAGTAGCATTATTGCATTGGTAATGCATCATTGCATTGGTAATGCATCATTACATTCTTAAAGCTAATCTAACGCTTCATTACCTGACAACTGTTGAATTGATGATGTTGATTTTGTGTTGAATAAGAGCAATAATATAATGCTTGTGGTTACTTGGGTTCCTATTGATTGTTGATTCTACTATCGTGATCCATGATTTTTCTGGCAAAATGTACTGAGAAGTTGGTCCCATCCAGAGTCACATTTTCAACTCTCTAAAATGAACTCGTATTTTTTTTATTCTCGCACAATGAATTTCGATAACGTTTAGCATGAAACAAATATGAAAAGGAAACACAGTTAGAATGAACAACTGGCTTTTTGTTTTCACAACTTTGATTTTCTCTTCCCTTTCATTGTTAAGACTGTTTAAGTCGAGCAGTCTCATAACCAATGCCCTTCCAATGACGAGATCGTTGAAACTGCCTACCTGCCCAATCAATTTGATTTTTTTTCAATTGGTTCCTTCCTCGTTGTATTTTTTTATAATAATTATGTCAGTAAATGAAAATTTAAACATACAACGGGTAGTACTCACGTGTTGTGGTGTTAAAACAGGTATAAATATGTATTTTTATTTTTTTGTAAAAAAAAATCGTGAAGGCTCTATCATCAACACAATACAAATGAAAATGATCAAGGCAACCACACTTTTGTTCGTCAACATCGATGAGAATCAGCAGAAACTCTGACAAAGCAATGGAAAAATAAACATAGGCGGTGCGAAGCTATGTAAGTGACATTTATTGTGCTGCTAGCGGGGTGCGAATCATTAAAATTTATATATTAAAATTATTAATGATACATAACTGAACCCAAAATGTGTAGGAATTTAGAAAAAAAAGCGCTGAAAAGTGCATCAGCGCAATCAATACGTTAAAAAGTGCACAAATAAATCAAGTGCGCTAAAAAATGTGCAATAAATGCGTACTAAAATTTGACACCATCGGTAAGTTTGAACGGGGGCAGCAGGGTAAATGCACCCTTCTTTTTGGGGAAATGCTCCTTAAACTTTGGAAAAATGCTCCTTAGATGCGTTTGCCCGGTATAATGCAATTGGAGGTATTTACCTTCTGGTTAGCGCTTGCCGGTTGTTTTGACGGGTCTTAAGTTTCTTCAAGGTTGTATAGCGGAACTTCGCTCCGCAATCTTCGAGGTAGTTTTGACGGGTTTAAATTTCATTTTGACGAGTCTTAATTTTATTTGGATGAATCTTAATTTCATTTTGACGGGTCGTAATTTCGTTTTGACGACTCTTAAATTCAGAAACTTAAAACCCGTCAAAACTATACAATCTTGAAGAAACTTAAGACCCTTCAAAACACCCGACAAGCGCTAACCAGAAGGTTAATACCTCCGATTGCATTATATCGGGCAAACGCATCTAAGGAGCATTTTTCCAAAGTTTAAGGAGCATTTCCCCAAAAAGAAGGGTGCATTTACCCTTTGCCCTTTTAAACTATTAAAATAAATCCACAATTCTCACTCGAGAGACGCGACGCGAGACAGGACACAACACTTATTGTTCTTACAAAACGTAAAAAGGGGTTTAAATTTACCTTTTTAGTCGACCGGTTTCGGGCTAGATGTTGCCCATCTACAGGACGATGTCCGACTGGTTACGAAGTACAATACTACAACAAATATTCGTATTGTGTTACAATACATGTCGAGCGAAGTGAAACAATATTCTACTGGGATTCCAGTTTCGTCAGATGAAACAGAGAAGAAATTATTGGATTATTACGCGTTCAACTGTGAGGTTTTCCTTACATTTTTTATTAATTTGGCGTTCTCCCAATCTACACAGTGGGAAAGGTTAACAGCGTGTGCTGCCACACTTGAATCATTGACTCGTCGATTCTCCACCGCATTTTTATGTTCTCTTAGGCGAACTTTAACCAATATAAACAGCGTTACAGTTTTTGCAGGGAATTTGGTAAACTCCCGACTTTTCAAATGATGCGGGTTTATCTTTAACGTTGCACAGAATATCTTTCAAAGTGTTGTTACTTTTGTAAACCGTTTGAAATTCATGTTTTCTTAGTGTAGATTGAACGGTATTGGTAAGTGTGGGATAGAACGGAAGGCTAATCTTTTGAAGTTCTTCTTTCTCCGGTTTCAGAGTTGTGGCATTTTGTCTGTGCTTCTTCCTTTCGGGTTTGCGGAGGATTTTATTAATAAATTCTGTATCATACCCGTTCACTTCCGCAGCTTGGTGAATTTTGTTTCGTTCAGTTACAAAATCTGCTCTTTCCATGGGGATATTGAAAAGACGGCGCGCCATTGAATGGAAAGCTGCTTGTTTTTGGGCACCGAAATGGTTTGAATCGGATGTGATGTATCGGTCTGTAGAAGTTGGTTTCCGGTAGATCCCGAATTTTTTTTTGATGAATGAAGACGACGCTCCAATAATTTCTTCTCTGTTTCATCTGACGAAACTGGAATCCCAGTAGAATATTGTTTCACTTCGCTCGACATGTATTGTAACACAATACAAATATTTGTTGTAGTATTGTACTTCGTAACAAGTCGGACATCGTCCTGTAGATGGGCAACATCTAGCCCGAAACCGGTCGACTAAAAAGGTAAATTTAAACCCCTTTTTACGTTTTGTAAGAACAATAAGTGTTGTGTCCTGTCTCGCGTCATGTCACTCGAGTGAAATAAGTTCTTACGTTAGCACAAGCCTCACAACAATTATAGTGAAATCCACAATTTATTATTGATTATTTGTTGCAGTGATAATGAATACGTGAAACGGCGTGAGAATCTAAACTGCTAGATTTGGCTACTGAATTAGAACCTGATTTTGTGCTGGCAAAGAATGTGATATAAGAATGGTTTTTAGGTTTCTGCTACGTGCTAGTATACGGCTATTGGCGATGAAGTTTCAACAAGAGAATGAAATAAGCAAGTGAACAGGCCGCAATTGCTTTTATGAACCAAATTTCTTAAGACTTTCTCTTTTTTCCCGGAGTTCTTCCACGCATACTTAAAACATTACCAGGAAATTGATTGTTTCATCCTAAAAAGGGTTTGTTCATGAAAGCTATTGAGACCTTTGTCAATAGTAAATCTATAAAGAAGGGCGATAGGAATCTGATCCTCGCCTAGGTCAATGCTAAAGGATTTAAAAGTTTAGCAACGGCCAACTGCGGTACTATTACTCGGGGACCAAAAAATATCCTCATATGTGCTGTTTTATGCCTGTCATTAAGTCACTTAAGTATACATACAAAGAACACAAATTTATTGTCATTAACACAAGGGACGTTTTATAACAAACATTGAATGTACTTAAAATTACGATGAATGGAAGTGAACGTCACAGTCTGTCCTAGCCAGAAGGTTTGCACGAAATCATTGCTTAAAATATGTATTTTGGTCACATTATTCCGCGTCTATTTTTAGTTAACCTTCAGGTCATCAGCCTGCTCCTTAACCCAGAAGACACCTCCGTTCAGGGCAATGGTACAGGTCATCTTGACGTTTTCGCTTAATCCTCGTGGAGCAACCCAGTTGAAGGAGATGCTGTTAGGTGCGCTTCCAATCTTCTTATGTGTGACAGCAGACTAAAATGTAAAAAAGAAGCAAAATAAAAATGAAGTCAGTTCCGAATAACCTTGAAGCGAGATTTATTGAGAGTGTTATCGATCGCGAAAGCAGGCAATATTCTGTAGCAGCAGGTAGGTAGGCAACTGTTGTTTGAACGAGTTCGTGCCATATGTGGCCATTTAAATCGCCAGTCGTTTTGACAGTAGCAGTAGTTTGCAGTCGTTGTTAATTTAAATTAAACAAGTTTTTGCTACGTTGGATCCAGTCACGAAGATCGTTACTATGCTGTTCAATGATAATGAGCACGGCCACGCTAAATAAAGAATCGGTTGGAAACTATATTCTCCTTTGGAACTTTTTTATTAAATCGAAAAAAAAACCCTTTTCAATGAACTAATGGAAACAATGTCTAAGACAAAAAAAAATTGTTTAGCATACAAAATGAAAAAAAAAAACGTATATAGATTTCATCGAGGGTTTCTATTTTTTATCAAAAAAGAACTGGAGAATAGAATAATTTAACTAATTTATCGAAGAAACGTTTGAAAAAATATGTAAAATTAACCGTTGGGTATAAATTTGCTTTTTACAATATTACAAATAGGAAAAAAGTTCTCCAGCCAAAATAAATACTCAAATAGTCGAATTTGACTAAAAATGTAAATGATTGCCCATGTTCATGCTAGAATTGTAGAAAGACGATTCAATAATTCTCTAGGGTTTTTTTTTCATTAGGGCGAATCTAACATTGAGAGACTCTCTTTGACTACTTTGTCTTTCATTCATAGTCCAATCACCTTTACGTTTTTCACTCTACTATTTGTAGAGTATGCTAGCCAGAACTGTTGTGTTTCGATCTGTACTAAAGAATGCCTCGAAAGTTTTATAATGGCGCTGTAATGAATGAAAGAGAGTGAGCCCGGAGAGAATCTCTCAATGTTAGATTCGCCCTAATGAAAAAAAAAACCCCGAGATATGTTTTCCACTTCGACGTTGAACTTTTCTAATTCAGGCCGGTTTCTGTGTAAGCGGTTCATTTTGTGATTGATGTAATAAATCATAATAACTCACCATCTTCGAGTTGCCGCAGTCCAGGGTCTGGATGAAGTTGTTGTTTGGCGGAACATCAAACGATCCAACCGCAGTTTCACCGACACGAGCCTGGCAAAGCAGTCCTTTAATGGTATCCTTTGGGGAGTTTCCTTGCACGGTAACGGTTACGCCTTCTCCGGATTTGATTTGCTTCTTGCCCAACAGAATCTTGTACGGGGCAGCCGATTTCTGAGGATCGGTATGATGCTGAGGAATCATGTCTCCACAGGCACCGTCCGGAGCACCGGCCGAGAAGGATAAAGCAGGAGTTGCGCACAGCGCAACGGTCAACAGCATGCATGCGTATCGGTAGGCCATCTTTAATACTGAAAAGAGTTGGAAACAAAACATAATAAGTACATATTAATATTGGCTGATAAAAGTACATGCAATGTACAGCAACTTTATTTTTCGGCTTTCATAGTCGATTTTTCACTTCTTATAACTCAATCAAATAAATCAATGATGCCATTAGGTTATAAATTCATGCACATGGAATCTACACTGACGGAATGACTCATCAGTTTAACAAAGGCGTATTTGCTATTTGCGGAAACACTTGATCACTCAATCAACACCGAAAAAAAAACCGGAATTTAGCGATTGATTTCTTCAGTGGTTAACGACCCGAAAAAAAAAGGATTTGCGAGAACTCTCGTTCCACCTTCTTCCTCAAATGTTAGATTTCAGGGTTGAGGAGTTTTTTGTTGTTGCGTGTGATTGATTGGTAGAGGGCGAAGAATGATTTACGATTCCACTACCAGCTACGTTTTTACGAGGAAGATTACGAGCATGTTTCTTAACCGGTTTCGGAGCTTAATAATTAGATTCGTTTTAATGATTAGTATAAAACAGGCCGCGTAAGTACAATTTGACCCTTTAGATGGGAAAAAACATTACTCGACTTGTGGTACCCGGTTGGCAACAGATCAGAGGTAGTTATGCATCTTTTCCATTCGACGGCCCTTTATTATGCATTCAGCGATAGCATTGACCCAAAAGTTGCGGTTTCATATCAAGTCTTGCACACTCTTCTACATTAACACTACGACAAGTACAAATCATTGAGCTGCATAAATTATGGCGCCCCTCCGACGCTGATTGATCGTTGACCGTATGTCTATGGTAGTCTCAACTTACATCCGTTGTGAGACGACTTATATATAACCAATCAAACATTCAAACATTGGGCATGAGGAAAACTTCGATAGATTTATTAACTTAGATATAAATCAAAATGCCAGAAACAACATGAGCGCTATCGTTGAGAAGAGTCAGTAAGCCATGTGACCGAATGCATTTTTTTTTTTGCACTACACGCCTCTACTGCAAACTTGCAAGACGGGTTGACGTAGACATATCTTCGACTGGTAATGCAATTCATGCAGATACGCGCAGTACCTATTCACCTAAGTATAGCTGGTGGTTCTTGTTGTCATTGATTAGCGATCTTCATGATATACGTAGGCGCGTGACGGTGCAGCATGTTTTAAGCCATTGGTGAACAACTGTCACCAAGTTCTGCAAAGATCTAGGTCAATGGGCAAGGCTATCAGGTGTTTTGAGGCAACGACATGCAAATCGAAAACGTGGTTGTGTTTTCGATTTCTTGATATTCAGTCGTTTCTTAGTTTGAAGGATTTTAATATTCCTAAGTTTTAATTAGTTGTAGGTAATTTGTGTTGCTTGAAAATTATTTAAAAAAAAATAAAATATAAACAATTATCTGTGACATTTTTTAAGACCCCTCAAACTAGTCAAACATGGTACACAATCATACAAATGAAAAAATGGCATCGGAAGCTTTTATGCTATAACTTGGGAAGTGCGGGTTTTAAGCTAGTTGTGAAAAGCTATATTTCAAACTTATGAGAAATGAAAAAAATATTTCAATGAAAAATGCTAATCTGTAAAGGTATGGGAGTGTCAAATATCTAAATCTAAATCTTAAATGAATAAAAATCTTATGCTAGTGAATCAATCTTTGATCTTGAAAATCTTGATCCATCTCTAATTATATCTCCTTGCATCGCCTTCCATCGTTTTGCAATAAATCCTTAAAAGCATCATCACTCTTTTTCCTATCTTCTAAGCGAACGCGCATCTCTAAACAGCGGATTAAAAAAAAAGCTACATTTCAGATAGAGTAGCACCCCTCGGTAAAGGGAGGGCCCAAGTAACCACAAGCGTCATAACACGCGTTCGACCGACTATTAGCCACAGTAATGCCATATCACATTTTTCCATCAACTCCCATGCGATGTAGCATTACGGTTACATTGAGAATGTGACGATGCATGATTATATTTCTTGTAGCAAACAACATATTTTTAATATTGAATATGCATATTAAATGATGCATTGTTGCATTATATTTCTAAATGCATCATGCGGTACGTCATTCTACTATTTGTAGAGTATGCTAGCCAGAACTGTTGTGTTTCGATCTGTACTAAACAATCCCTCGAAAGTTTTATAACGGCGCTGTAATGGATCAAACAGGGGGTCAACGTCACTGTCAACCACATATAGATGCACCATAGTTTACATGATTTTGACATTTTTGGACATCTGACAACTGAAATCGACAGCGTTTTTCCATTTGGGCCTAAAGGACAAACGTACACAATTGCTTCTTCCTTGTATTTGTCGACCTTGGAAGCTTGCCTCATTAATCTACCACAGCCATTTCTAAGAACAAGAGTCCTTCTATTCGATAGAATTGGAAGATTTTGTAAAACGAGAAATTTACGAAAGGAGCCATTGTTTACGTTTGTCAGTTGAGCCCTATTGAAAAATCCTTGTAGAAATATGGCCCATCAAAACAAATCGATCAATGCCAAGGCACGACAGGCATGACAGAACAAATCAACTATCTTCTTCGCACTCGTTTCGCATCCTATAATGACGTGACGATGCGCACATATGAAAGTGTTGAATGTTAGAAAAAACAGGTTGATGCATTCATCCTGACCATATATTCATCACATTGATACCAACAATGTGCAACTAGCGATTTGAAATTGGTTCACTGTTGTAGAACCCCTTGATCCGAAGTACACCTTGAAGCCAGCACCTAACTATACATATTTGCGCCTTTGTTTTGATTTGCTGTTTTATTTTGACAGAATATTTGAGAGTGTGTTCGTGTGAGTTCATTATTAGGGGCGTATTGTTAAGCTTGGGACCAGCTTGGGACCGATGTGCTAGTACTGACTGAGCAAAGAAAAAAAAATCATATTTGTTCGGGACCTACTGGTCTTAGAGTTAGTCTATGTTGATACTGACATCCATGTGAGGTACAGCGAAATCCTTAATGATTGCCCTCCTGGAATGAAAGAGAGTGAGCCCGGAGAGAATCTCTCAATGTTAGATTCGCCCTAATGAGCAAAAAAAAACCCTAGAGTTTTGTTGCAGCGCTAAGGCAATGTGGCATCTCATTGCACGTCAAAACATCGTGTAAACATCGGGTGGCGTGTGCGAACGTCGACATGCTCTTCTGACATGCTAGCAGATGCCGTAACTTCTCCACATCAGTGGGCACCACGATTAAGTGAACTACGTGGCGCTAGTGAGCAAGCGATTGCTAAAGTATTCAATTTAAAAATGTACACAAAGTTATCGATTAAAAGGGGGGTGCTATTCAGTATGCAAACGTGGCGAGCTCCCCTTGGTGTTTATTGAAAAAAGCCTCAAAATCAACGCGGCGTACTACAAAACTGAGGTTTTGGAGAAAGTTGTTGCCTCCAGTATCCGAAGCCTCTACGGAGATGAGCACTACCAGCCCACGCGGCAAATGTCGCCCAAGCCTGGTGTCGGGGTAATATATCCGTCTTTCTGGACAAAACTTTGTGGCCTGCCAGCTTCCGGGTTTTGAATCCTATCGACTTTTTAGTTTGGTCTTATATGATGACGAAGCTGAACAAATACAAAGTCAGTACCTTGGACTAATTCAAGACGGTTATTCTCATAATCTGGGACGAAATGTCGATGGACTGCATGCCGTGCGTGCCGTTTTTGACGCGTTCGAGGAAGGTTTGAAGCTCGTGATGAAGTATACAAAGGGCGGGGCGGGGTCATTTCAAGAGAAATGTTGAAAACGTTCCTCATAAACATTGCTTTCAGTAAAATGAACCCAGAAAAAAAATATTCTCATTTTTCAACATATTTTGAAAGTGTATCCGAACTTATCGAACACCGTGTAAATAGCACAATCGACCAGCAATAGTTTCCCAAGTAACCACGAGGCTATCATAGCATGCATATATGGGGCATAAGCATTACGTCTAGTGCATCATTGAAGTTGAATTAAAGCTGAAAAGGGCCCCACTAAGATCGAACTAATGCCAAATCTTTTGTTATGCCAAAAGTAGCATTATTACATTGGTAATGCATTACTAACGATTCATTACTTGACAACTGTTGAATTGATGCAATCCCGCATTAATGTTGTTGGTTTTGGGTTGAATTAGTTCAATAATACAATGCTTATGATAACTTGGGTTCAGCATCATCTTATGAACACCAAAATTAAGATTTTTGCATTGTGTGTGGGATGCGCCGATTTTGAAGTAGGATGTTTGGGACTTTTCACGTTGCTCGAAGACTTGTTTTACTTTTTCTAGTCATAAGAAAATCACATGCGTTTCGCTAGATAAGAAAAATAACGTCAAAATAAGCATGGAGCCCAGTGTGAAACTTGTCATCACCATCGGAAATGATATGCGTTCGATGCAATCAGAATTGACGACCGCCTAGTACTGTAACTAAAATTTTGCGATTTGTTTTCAAACGACGCAGTGCTTTTGAAATGATGAAGATTTATACTTATAAAGCTCAAAATCTGTAAAAATCTTTATTGTTTTGAACAAAACCTGTAAACGGTATGTACAAATCCTGCAGAGAACTTTTAGAGATATAAATTTCGGTTCATCGCTGATTATGTATTTTTATAGCAAGCGTGCACAGATCTTGATACATTTTCACTGGGGGTGCGACCAGGGGGTATGTCACTCGGCCAACGTGTATTAACACTCTCAAAAACACACTCCGACACACTTTGTGTCTCTTTGTAGTAAAACATTAAAATCTTCATGAATCTTAGTGGATTTTTGTTATTCCAGGTAGTAACCTCTTGAACCATGACTTAAATAAATAAATACATTTAACAAAGTATGTTATATGATTACTAAAAGGTGAACTTACAGGTTTCTAATATTCAGTTTATTGCAAACTCCTCAGCGATGGCTTTGCGAAATACGGTTTGTTGCCAGTTATGTTAAACAACTTTCAACTCTCGACCGCAGTATGCAAATCTGTCGAACTAGAATAGTGATCACAAACCGAGAAGTGCAAATCAAAGCAATTAAAATAAGAAAAACCCGCACCATCACGCCTTTAATGAACGTGATTCAACTGAAACTAGCCGACAAGTCGTTCATTTGTCCGGTAATATTGATCTAATCTCTTTATGTATGCCTGCCAGCATATGAAGTGTTTCACGGAAGTATTGTCTCCATTCAACTATAGAAAACATGCCGTTTCATTTCACGCTTTCCGTGTTGAAATTCCACAATTCGCCAATATGTCAATCAACCGACAACACGTTTTCATATCAAAGGCAAATCTTTATTTATCTTCCTGGTCAGTATGATAGTCGCATAATTACTAGTGCACATTTTAATGTGATAGAATAGCAATGAGAACAAAACGATCAAAAGTTTGCTGAAAATATCAATCCCAAGTCTCTACGATACGCACAATGATTGTTGTGGTTGCGTAATTCGTTTGCTCATCATTAACCCGAACAATAAGATTGAAAGTGAGATCGAAGCTATGGTTCAACTTAATTACAGCAGAGGATCGACTCTGCTAGTGCGGATCGCGATACCGAAATAGTGTCATAAAACCTCCTTAATGTCATGGATTTGCAATTCAAACTATCGTCCTTCGAAGCCGTAAAAGCTTTGGCGAATAACTTGACTGTAACGAAACCAGACATATAGGCACACGAAAAAGTCAAGTCCAAGGTCAGGCGACGGTTTATGGTTTAATCAAGTTCCCCAGTTTTCATGGCTTAGAGCGGGATAAACGTGTTTTTGTTTCTGTCCGGTATAACCCTTCCAGCTATAACGTAACCTGTTCGGAGATTTTTGACACCCACGAAGAAGACTTCCGACAGCGAGTCGGATTTTAAAAAGACCGGTAAGATCCAAATAGGTATAAATTTCCTCGCCGGCACGACGTTGCTTTCAATTAAGTGCTGAAAAATTGCTTGGCGGGAAAGTTGTGGTTAGACTGAACTGAGTTTTTTTAAAGAATAGCTTGATGTTTAGTACAACCGTGGTTTATGTATGTGATTTAAGATCCAGAACTGAAATGCTCATGATTAAATACTATGAACATCAATTTTAAAAAAAAATGTTTATAAACATATACATATACTATAAGAATTTCTTCTCCTCCTGTTTGCCAAGCTAGATCAGGTTTTAGTCACGAATAATGATTGAAGTTCTTATTTACAAGAAAAAATATGCTTAAATCTCCAATAAGTCCGATATCTTTGAATTGCTCTGTGAAATGGTAGATACCTGTAGAACACAATGCAAGTATGTTAAGTTTGTATTGCTGTATCCACCTTTCCCTCATTGATTCGTCCTTGTTAAGCTTATTTGTTTCCACCTTTCCTTTTACGGAAGTGGGTATTTTCATTTTATTTTTACTGTATAGATTTCTGATATGTAAATCGTTTTGTAAAAACAAATGTTTTAACATGAATATAAAATAAATAAAATTTAATTTCTATGTTTGTGGAATATGCAAGATATTATTGATAATTCACTTGAATCGCCAGTAGAATTTCTTTCTCACATTTGTTAAAGTCCGTCTTTTAGAAGTCTTGAAATAAATTGAAGGGTGAATCTTTAAAAAACAAACATACATGAATAACAGTTTTCAAGAATCAAAATAAGTTTATTTATCGGTATCAACGCATTAAACCAAATATGTTACTCCAGCAAACATTCAATGTCAAAAAAGAGACAAATATTTGTTTCTTCAGCTAATAAAGAGATAATTCAATTTTCAGTCAGCTAAAATCGTTTGTTGGGTGAAAAGCTCAAGTTAACTAATGTGACTTGTTTGAGTTAAAATCATTAAATTCTATCAGAAACTTCAAACACTACCTATTGGAATAACCATACCAAGCAATTAGGTATGCAATTCTTCGGAAACCAGGTAAAAAAGGATCAATTCGGTGACATGACAGTTCCCGGTATTTTTCCTTTCTTTCTACTCGAAAACGGCCTTCCGGGAAATGTCATAGAACCTATCAAGGCTAACCGGTTTATTAGTTCACACGGAGATGCTCCTTTTCAAAAATGTATGCTTTATATTGTTTCTGTATGTTGATTTTTTTTCCAAAATCTTTAACGAAAATAGGTTTATTGCTAAGATCCAATTAAACGACAAGAAGAATAATGCACAGTGGATATGAACAAAATTGTTCTACTTAATTGGCAAAAAATGGTCAAAACTAGTTTCAAGCTAACTAACTTGTTTCAAGGTAATAAATCCTTAAAATTTGGATAGTTGAAGTCAAAATAAATTTAATATATTTGGAGCTATCATTAAAACAATTGTCTCTATGTTCTCTGTTATGATGATATGTTTCAAATTATTATTTTCAAGCTGGGTTTTAAA
This sequence comes from Aedes koreicus, assembly GCA_024533555.2. Lineage (NCBI taxonomy): Eukaryota > Metazoa > Arthropoda > Insecta > Diptera > Culicidae > Aedes > Aedes koreicus. Next base: position 853,609 of record JAHHFK020005917.1, read on the forward strand.
CTACAAAAAATAAAAAGCAAAACTATGGTGGATGTTTCAATAGTGCAGTCAATAATATTTTTTTTGAGAAAATATTAGAATTAACTGCTAAAATGGACTATTGTGTAAAATCAAATTGAGAACTGTATTGCTCAATGAAAGCAAACTGAAAACTTAATATGACGGCACTATCATCTCTCGAGTCAAATTATTATCCAGTTTTAAAGTGCTGTGAAACAAAAGAAAAAACACCTTCATTTTATTTTTTGATATGCTATAAAAGATATTTGCTTAAGACAAACTAGCGAATTTCATTTTTACTGTTCTTATTCACAGAAAGTTTAGCTTATTCTCATAAGAAAACGTTTAGCTTATTCTCATAAGAAAAACTACATAACTAAACGAACTATTATGCAAATAGCGACATTTTAAATATGTAGATCAAAAGTCCAGCAAACATAAAACAAAATCTGAAATAATAACATTTTAGGCACCCAGCAAAATCACATCAGGCTAGCAGGCAAGCTCCAATAATGATGGGGTCCATAATCTTTTATCCTAAACGATAGCTGTTACATGGCTGTCAAAATGGTTATCAGTAAACTGATTTGAAAATAGTTTCGGGCTGCACGCCGGTGCATGCATAGCTGTCCTTTGTTACAAAAACAAAGGTACGAAAAAATGAAAATAAATCAGCTTTTTATTTGAAAAGGTCAACTGCGATTAACGCCTCATTGCAGTTTCAATGCGCCAAGAGTATTCGTCCATTGTTCAAGTGGCACAAATCAACTTTAAATAATTTTTTTTTAAATAATGTGTTTGTAGCTTGGGATAGCTTCGCGTCGACCAGTAGAACTAGTAGAACTAAAAACGAGTCATTAAACTTAACAAAAGAACGCAATTTTGCACACAATTCTATTGCTACACTCAACTGACCACCATCGTTCATTTCTATTACCACTCTCGACTAACAGCATTTCACTTTCCAATTAACACTTCGCTTCGATCTGATTATTTCGCTTGGCGCATATTACTTGTGACCAATTTGCGCCCGGACGTTGTTTTTTTTTGCTTATTTTCCTCATAGCCCAAAATATCATAACAACTAAGCTATATATCGATTTAAGTGATGTTTTATGAGCTTTTAAATCACATATATTAGAAACACAATGCGCAATGAGTCAAATTTGAAACCTGTTAACTATATAATTACTACCCTCATTATAACCCAAAGCTCACCTGTGTCGTCAATTGAATCTGGCAGAGATGCTTGCAAGAAGATAAAAGGTGTTACAGCGCGGATCAGACTAGAATTCACTTCCACTAAATAGAATTGATCCTTCCGAATCGAACTCACAACTTGATTTGATCTGTTCTCGACAATGTGCGCTAGCTTTTGTGCGATTCGGCCGGTTCGCGCCAGTGCCGATTTGGCGAGCGCGAAAAAAAAAAGACGTGAGAGGTTATCAGAGCAAGCCGAGAGAAAACGAGCGAGATTGGAGTTAAAGATATTTTGTTGCTAAAATATACCTAGGTAGGTAGAGCTTGATAGTGTATTGAGAGCTTTTATAGCGAGAAACTTGGATAAAAGCATATTAATGTAATGTTCACAGTATCAAACAATTAGGTATGGGAACGTCCATTAATTATGTCACGCAAAAGTGACTTTTTATACCCCCCCCCCCCCCCCCCCATAACCCTTGTCACGTTTTTTGTATGGACCTTCAATTTTTTTTTTGTATGGATTGTCACGTTTTACCAACATCCCCCCCCCCCCTACCTGCGTGACATAATTAATGGACCTTCCCTATTGTACAAGTTCATATTTTTCTTTCAAAACATATCCATACTTCATATTTAGCAACGCACTAAACTGATGTGAATTTCAAAATTTTCGCTCAAAACGTTTCCAATGCGAGTCCTGATCAACATCTTATTGTGGTAAGGATTAACTTTCTATGTCGTTTGAGTTATCTTCAAACTGTTCGCTAGCATTCATGATTATTGAGTTCAATGTCAACATAAAAGTAGCCATTTTTATTAGGATCAGCGAATAATACCGGAATAGAAATTTTTTTTAAAGCAAACTAATATAGAACCGAGAAAGAAAAGAAAAAAACAAACCTTTTTTAGCAGCAATGTTTTTTCTGCCGCACCATCCGGCATCTGAGAAGTGCGCCATAACTCGATTGGCTCTGCACGAATAAGTGGTTTCCTATGCGGGAATATTTTCTTGTTCCTTTATGATGACTAAAAACAAGGAATCAACTTTTTTTTCGTACCCGTCCATTTGTACGATCCGAACAACGAACCATTTCTATGAACGCGGGAGAAGAATTTTCCAAGTCCTAACCCGAAATGAGCTATCACACCGGCCACGGTATGACTCGCGATCGGCATCGTTTTTTAATCGAGTTCCCGACAATTGTAGCAAAATAAGACGCAATACGCGAGCTATCGCCCGCCGAGCACTTACTTTTCACCAAAGGTTATCCGACGAGTGATGCTTGGGTCCTTTAGGCTTCCAATGAGCTACCTTACTATCGTCTTATTTTTCCAGGTGACCGGCTACACATCCCCGTATTTTTTCAATTCGAAACGATATTCCTACGATTTCCACACTTCCGTTTGGTACACTGATAAAAAAGCAATGGTAATATCTATGTGTCCCATCTATGATTTTTTGCAATATGATCAACAAATGATATGTATTTGTAACCACACATACTACCTACGTGTACACATAACCACTATATGTGGCCACACATACTTTACATTTGCTTCATGAACTTCATGTGTGTCTCTCAGAAGGTTCTGTTTATGTGTGAATAAATGAATATTGTGAGGATTTTAACTTGGAATTTTGCCAATAAATATGTGTGAACTATTTGCCTCGTAGAGTTCTACTGCAATTTTCCGCAGAAAAAGTTCACTCACCACTGGAATTCCGGATATAAAGAATTTAGTCGAATTAACAACCCTCACACATTACGTTGAAAACAAATTTTTAAATGTTAAAAATGAACATAAATCTATTCGAAATTCGAGGGAAAAAAACGCAGCTGAAAAATCTTCACGACAGATTTTCAGCGCGGTCTACTTCGATCTCATTCCGAAATTATGCAAAAGGAACAGCATTTGAAATTTTGCTCGCGCATAAGCTGTTTGTTTTAATTGTTTTAATTTATTCATCATAGCATTCTGTGCGTTTGACTGTCATCTTTCGCTTGTTTACTTGTTTGCACGGTTTAAATTCTTCGTTTTCAGAATGTCACACATTAAAAAAGACGTGAAAATTAAGGGTTGGCTACATGGCTACATGGCGGGTTGGACACATGGCTACGTGAAAAAGGTGTAACTATGGGACAGTTGGCGAAGCACTTTGGAATTCATAACGCGAATGTAAAATCCATCATAACCAAGTTTGGAAAACACTGTTCTTTGTATGGACTGCCAGGAAAAGGCGGAAATCCCGGATCTTCCAACACTAAACTGGATCAGAAAGTGGTAGTTCTAATTCGGAGCAACAAATCAATGTCGATACTTGATTTGGCCAACTAAGCGCGAACCAGCGTCGGAATGATTCAACAAATAAAAAAACGGAACAAACTGAAGACCTACAAGAAGCAGAAAATCGCCAAACAAAGTGCAGTACAGAAGCAACGCGCAGCAACAAGGGCCCGGAAATCGTATTCGGGACTTTTGCAGCAACTGGATGCATGTATTTTGATGGACGACGAGACTTATGTCCAAGAGGACTCAAAAACCCCCCCAGGTACACAATATTACACTGCCGTCGTACACTCAGGCAAATAAGCTTAAGAATTTCATAAGGTTCAATTTATAAACGAAATTTCATAAGCCTGACTTATGAATGTATTTTGTTTTACACGATGTTGTTCTTGTACGCCTTTCAGCTTTCCTGTTTACAAGTGTTGATATATACTAGTGGTCAAGTCACTGAATTCATATCCTCAACGTTCATAGTTCGATTCCAGGATGCTCCATATTTTTATTTTTTCAACATCATTATATTTCATAAGGCAAAATTAATGAAATTCATAATGATTTCTTATGGCAAATAATCGTAATGCAATCTTATGATTATCGAAAATTTATTTTGCTGAGTGTAGGGGAGGATGTAAGCGATGCAGACAGGTCGATTCAAGACGAGAAGTTTGGTCGAAAAGAGCTGGTATGCCATGCAATATGTTCCTGCGATATGAAGCTTACCATTTGTTACACTACCGGAACAATGAATGCGGAAATCTATCGATCTGAATATCTGCAGAAGAGGTTGCTGCCTTTCTATCAGAAGCATAGTACTCCTCTACTGTTTTGGCCGGATTTAGCGTCGGTGCATTACGCCAAAACAACTCTCAATTGGCTCACGGAAAAGGGTATAGATTTCGTTGAGAAAGACATCAATCCGCCAAATTACCCCCAGCCTCGTCCCATCGAGCGCTATTGGGCGATTGTGAAGAGGGTCTTCAAAAAGACTTGTAAAACAGCTGAGAATATGCAGTAGATCAAAAAAATTTGGGCTAAGCCGTCCAAAAAATGTGATGAAACACTTGTCCGGAACTTGATGAAAAGTGTTCGCTCATAAATTCGCAAATCCGAGAAAGTATAATATTAATTTCATCTGTTCTTCACAATGTTCAAGTTCAATCCCGTGTAATAAAGCATCAACCATTTGTTTGAATAAAACATCTTTTTTTATATAATTTGAAAGACAAATATGTGGATAACTTATTTTTGATACAGTCCTTACTCTTGAAGATGGCTGGACATATATTCGAACCGCCATTGGTAGTACTTGCACTAGCGGCACTATGTACTTCTGCATCGAATCAAAAAATGACTTGTTTGTCGGCGAATGCAAGCTGTTAGTAGAGGGCAACGCCGTACGAGAGCGAATGTGAAACGATACAGACAGGCACGGCACAGGAAAAACTGTATTCTTCAAAGGAAAAAGCGCCAAATGGAAGAAAGAGAGCGCGAAGCAATGGAGGCACTGTACCGTGCTAACAACATACACAAATTATACAAGAAGTTAAATAGCTCAGGCAAAGGCTGCGTACCACAAGCCGATATGTGCAGAGACTTGAAAAGGTAACCTGCTTACAGATGAGTGTGAGGTGATCGAAAGGTGGAAGCAGTACTGAACCACCTGAACGGTAATGTTACAGCAAGCGAAGGTGGCACGCTAATACATCTAGGAAGGCGCAAAGAAGATGACCGGGTTCCGACCCTAACCCTCCATGAAGTTGAGGAGGAAATTGGTCGGTAAAAATCAACATAGCTGCCCGTGTTGACCAACTCCCAACCGAGCGATTAAAATACTATTAAAATACCCAAGCGATTAAAATACGATGGTGAAGCACTCTGTAATTACCAAGATTTGGAAGGAAGAGCTTTTACCGGAGGTTTGGATGGAATCCAATCGTGTGCCCCATCTATAAAAAGGGTGACAAGCTGGATTGCTGCAACTATCATGCAATCACGCTACTGAGCGCCGCCTACAAGTGCTCTCCTCTATGCCGCCGCCTGTCACCAATTGCAAAGGAGTTCGTGGGGGCAATACCAAGCGGGATTCATGGGTGCCTGCGCTACTACGGCCCAGATTGTCACGATTCGATAAGTGCTGTAGAAATGTCGCGAACATAACGTGCCCACATATCATATTTTTTTGCGATTTTAAATCAGCCTACGATACAATCGATCGAGACCACCTATGGATATTCCAGAAAAAGTGACGCGGTTGGTAAAAGCAACGATGGATTGAGTGATGTGTGCCGTCCGAGTTTCAGAGACACTATCGAGTCCCTTCGAATCTCGGAGCAGATGACGGCAGAGCTGAAGGATTGTCGTGTTTGATATTTAACATTGCATTGGAGGGCGTGATTCGAAGAGCAAGGATAGACACGCGATCTTTAAGAAGGCTTTCCAAATTTTTGGCTTCGCCGACGACGTTAATAATGCAGCACGTAACTTTGAGAAGATGGCGGAAACATACATCAGACTTAATGCGGAAGCTGTAGGGATTGGGCTTGTCATTGATGAGTTAAAACTATATTAGGGGAAGAGGAAGAGGCTCACGATAAGACAATGTTAGGCTCCCACCACGAGTTCAGATCGACGTTTTTTCACTTGGGTCATATCAGATACTATCTAAAATTCATTAAGAAATAGATCTATTAAATTGTTAAAATCAATACACATTAATAGATGTTGTTATTCCATGTTGCATGTTATTAGTAATCAGTTGAAGCCACAATCTCGGTTTATTTACTTTTGCGAGTTTCGACACTTTGAAAAGTAATGCTGGATGTAATTTACATGTATGAGCTTATATACGCTCAATGAACTCATATCACAGAAATTATACCTATGCTGCTCGGAAAGCGTTTCGCACAATTCCAACTTCAGATGACTATGACAGTAGCCTTAGTTTTCGGCACCTTCTTAAGTAGACATTTAATCAACACTTCCCTCCCATCCGTTGCTGAGTATAAGGACCTGTCCAGATGTTGAGCAAAGAGAACGATGGATGAAGAGCCTGTTATACCCATGGCAGCTATCCTGGCATCCATCGTCTTTACAACATCCAATCCAAGAGAGTGTATGGTCGGAAAATGCTATGCTATACTAAGAGCTTATATACGCTCAACGAATGGTTTATTTTTACGTTAACCGCGAGAAGCAATTATTTTTAAAAAAAAAATGTAAAAAGTCGCAGTTATTATCGTTTTCTAAAATTTTCTAAAAAACTCCTAATTGATGAGATCTTGACCAAGGAAATGATACTGAAAAAAAAACCGCGATTTGCTTTTCCATCCATTTTATTTGTTAAACACTAGGCAGGTTTTATACTTTACATAATTAAATTAAATCCTTATCAATCGAACCACAAGTTTCTATCGTTAAAAACTACCGGTAAGCTTCCCATTAAAGCTTACTAAAGGTATGATCTACATGTTAGATTCATTTAGCACAAGTTCTCTGAAAATTATCCTTTTAATGATAAGGTGACCTCTTGCGCTGTTCTTCGGAATCTACGTGCAACACTTTGACATTTGAGGTGATTTTTCATGGTATTTTGCGCCAAACAAACAACACGAGATTTAATCGTGAATTACTTTTGGGGTAAAATTTGTAGCTTATTCAACTTGATCAAATCATTGTCTTGTTCATACGACTACAACTTCTCGCATTTTCATTTTTGGCGAGATGTAAGCAAACATAATTTATGTTTAGGATTATTCGTAATATTAACCGGGTTTGCGCCGCAAGGTTTTCGATCTTTGCAGAAGAAAATTAATAGAAATACAAACTCGGTTAGAATTTAGCAGAACTTCCAGCGATTTCCGCACTCGTTGCAGAGAACGAATGTCGTCATCGGTTCATCGGAGCTTCTCGTTTGCAGCTGATTGTAGGTACAGTTACGTTTCTTACATTTACCGCACTTGAGAAGGTCGGTTTTGGTTCCCTGGTTAGTAGCCAGTTGAGCGTCGTTGATTGCTTCTTTAACGAAACGATCACGCAGGTTCTTCATCTCGTCACTGGCCATCTCCTCGGGGGTCATTTTGGCGAGTCGTTGCGCGGTAATAGCACCGCAGACAAAGTTACCCCTCAAGCTAGGATTTTTCGGATCTTTCAAATTGGCCACCCGGGAACGCACTCGGTTCTTGTACTTCATGTCCGTGTTTTTGAACTCAGAATAAATTGCCTCTTCAAGCTCATCCGCTAATTCTTCCGGAGATTGACAGCCTTCTGGTTGGTCTCCATCGATCCGCAAAGAATTGGCCAACATCTCGCGGCACTTCAGACGAACGGCATCGGTTGTGCTCGACTGAGACGGGAAACTAGTTTGGGCTGGCTTTTTAGCTTCCTTTTCCTTTTCGGATTCCTTTTTGCTGTTGCTGTCCGATTTGGTGCTATTCTTACTTGATGACTTGCTCGATGACTTCGACGATTCCTTGGTTGATTCCTTCGAAGGTGGTGTCGCAGCTAGGAACCGTTTCCAACTTTTAATAAGTGACTTTGCCAAGCTAATGACCTCATCATCCTTGCTACACTTGCGCAGTTCGTTAACGGTCATACCAATACGCGTCTTTGTCAGTATGTCGAGATCAATATTCAAACGCTGCAGCTCGCGAAGCAGATCGAGCGCTTGCTCCTGGCCCTGAAACAAAAATGTATGATTATTTGATTTACCATGGTCGATTTTAATGAATTTTGTTTTTAGTCGCAGTTGATAAGCTTGGGAATGATCACTTAAAGTACAAATTTAAAGACTCGGGGTTTTCCCGGTTCTGTCGGAACAGTTGAATATGATTGAAACACCATTTGTAGCATTTGCTTACAAACTGCTAGTTTAGCGCAAGAAGGCCTTTATTTTATTTTCCAGCGCATGGCGGGGCAAGAAGAGCGCAAATCAATCCAAGGACAATAGTAAAGGAGAGGTAATGACTGACTCGCCACTTGCAGGCTACGTGATCACCATGGAAGGGATAAGAATTAGATTTAGAGAGGTTGTTGGTTGTTGGACGGTTCGTCGAATCCACATCGCCCCTTCATGCTGCCCAGGACAGTGACATGCATGAGCGATGACGATAAAAAACCACCGTCTACAATGCCCTTTTATTACAAGATCAAAATAGACAGATATATTTATAAAATTTTGACCCAGTGGGTTAACGATGATGTTTTCAGTATTCATTGTTACAGTATAATTGATTAACATAACAAATAAATATATCTCTATCACTACTATGACAAATAAACTTTGTTTTATGCAATAAATAAAGTTGACTCTATGTGCGGGTCAAAAATCTGCTGTCACTGTTCTTTTGATTTTCATTAGGCTAGTATGAATTTCATCTCTAATGACGATTTTATTTAACATCTGTTATTATTAAGTGATTTTGAATGAAGCAACCAGATTCGTCATCATTGAGAGTTTGAATTCCGCTCCATCTGGTTCACAGGGTTTTGTGTGTTTCGTCGTCTAATGTTAATTGTTCAGTCTGTACAACCTCTGGTTAAAGACAGTGTTGATTGTCTTTACTTTAGAAAAAAAAAAAACAGTGGGGTTGTGTATAACACATGACCGGTTGACGTAGACTATGTTAAACCGTTTGATGCATTATTATGTTCAACATGTTAAATTCGTTTCATTGGTATCGTAGCGGAACATTACAACGCAAGTTGGATCGGCATAATTAAGTGAGTAAGTATGTATCTAAGGATATTCGCTCCTTCGAAATTATTTGTTGGAAAAGGTTTTGTGAAATGTCTCTAAACTTTGCTATGGGTAGAGAGGAAATAGTGAATAAGTATTTGCACTTGGTCAAGTTCAAGTTCAAGTAACCACTTGATTTTATTTCCTACCTCAAGTTGAAGGCCCTTCTCCAGCATCCTAACCTGTAGTTTGCAACGCTTTACCTCTGGTTGCTTTCAGTTTTGCCCGATAAACACGAGCTCGCTCGGCATAGGTACATGGTCGTTTCGGAGGATTTTTGGTATGTTCGATCTTAACGCGCTTCCGAAATTTGCACATACGGTTGGCATCAAAACGATTAGGCATCTTACTTATTCTCTCTTTCACAGTTTCTCAAAACATATTTCTTCCTTGAAGTAAAACTCTATCCAACGCGAATCGTTAAAGCAAAAGAATAACTATTCATAACACTACTCATAGGAATGTGCAGATAATGTTACTTCGGAATATCATGTTCGAGAATCGAAATGTTGTTCGTGATATGGAATTTCTTGATACTTGCCGGAACGCAACATTCTTAAAAAAATTCCAACACCTATGGATGAATATGTACGCGGAAATACACATCTTTTATTTGTAAAATTTAAAATACTGAGTAAATAAAATGGCAATCGTAAAAACCTCAGGATTAGCGCAAACATCTCAACTCAAAAAAAAAAATCAATCAAGAAACGATCGAATTTTTAGCGTCCACTGTTTAAATTTTTCGTAAGCCATTTGTAAATTGTGCACAATCCTCAAGATATGCAGCGAAGAAAAAACTAAAATTGTTTTAACCACCACTGTCTGCCAATTGGTAAGAACTTGGAAATGTTCGATAAATTCAAATCAAACAAACTCTCTCAAAATTGAATTGGTCGTCCTGAAAAGGACGTATTTGAAATGGTCCGCATTTGAATTCAAACCTTCTTGGTTACACGCCGTTGCAAGTTGCGCCCTACTAAAAGATGGCTACCAACAAGATCACACACACACACACAAGCACCTCTTTTCAATCCTCGTGGTTGCTTCCACTGGCTGACTAAAAAGCCATCACTAGCCCAAGCAACCGACTGCCTAGCAACGGTTGCCTAGCCAACGGCTTGCTAGCAACAGCTTGCAGCGCAGTCAGCTACCTGACTAATTGGTTGGTCGCTAGTACACCTTCTCTGGCAGGTATTTGACACCGCTAGCAGCTAAATCCAGATTGGTGCCTTGCCACTATACACTGCTGAATAACGCTAATGCACCCTCCAGAGTACATGCCATCGTCAGGCGCCAGCTGTCAATACATAGCGGCTCGATGATCACACAGCTCCAGTTCAGCAACATGAATGAGAAAATTTGCGAAGGTGTACCCCTTTTATATCGTTCACTGCTACATATGAGACCTCCCTTGCTTACATTTGAAATCTGTGATAGGAAAGTACTGTGCATTTATTAAATTTAGCCTGCAAATCAAAATGATAAGACATCACCTTTAATTTTTGTTATATTCAATAGTTTAAATTTGTTACCGGATAATGTTTGATAGTTGAATTGATACGCGAGAAAATTTCCAATCGATTAATGTAAACATCTTGACAATTTATCGAGCGTTTATTAATTTATAAGCGTTTAATTTGTAACGATATTTCCTGACGGTCGCTTTTCAATTGACACCTTACCCTTGCCGTAAGACGTAGTCTACGTCAAAAACCGCCCAGCTCTAATTACTAATTTAATCAATTCACCACTATTAGGGTTGTTCTAGATCATCCTAGTCGGTCTGAGCCAAATCTCGGTTCACGTGTGCTAATTTACCTAAAAGACATTTTAGAAAGAATTTTAGGAGACTGTCAATTGCTTAACATAATATTAGCCAGTGAAGGTGGCGGACTTGTCCCCCGCAGTGGGATGTTTGGCAAAGATGTCTATGTCTGCTTCGAAATACTGCCAAAAACAAAACCCTACGCTCAATTTAAAACTACTTCAATTCAATTTTCATAACCTGCCGAGCTCTATCGGACCTATCGATACTTTCTCTTCACATCTTTGGTTCTAGCAGAAACTGCTGTTCACTACTGGGATCCCATGGTGTTGAGAAGATATTTCCAATTTTCAAAAACATTATAATTTAATTGGCGCACTGTACGCAATAAAAACATAATCAATTAGTAGTATAATATTACTGTTCAATTGTGTGGTTCTGATTGTTCCGAGTCATCCGGGAGACTATTTAGTAGCACTTGAGGTAAGGCTAAGGGTAAACTTCCAGTTCACAAGTGCTAATGTATTCAAATGACACATTTAGAAATAACAGTCGTCCGGAAAATTTCATAAGTTGACCACCGGATCATATAGAAGACCTTAGGGTGGCAGGGTAAACATTCCAGGTCACAAGTACTAATGTAATGAATTGAGCTAGGGCACGTGTTAGTCTTTCAATACAAAACAGCCAGCTGACAATATGATTCAAATCTTGTAATCATTGCCTTTGATTACTGACAGTATAAATAGAACTATTGCTTGAATACATATATTGTTGTCGAAAACCGATATTTTAATACCTCTACAATAATTACCATTTCTGTGATTATCGAAACTTTTCTTTCAATACTTGCAATACTAATCATTTCTTGTATTAGCTACTTCTAAAACCACAAAATAACAATATTTTCATGGTTTTAGTTACTTTAAATGTATTTGATACAAGGGACTTTTAGAAGATTGATAGTTGAATTCTAGACTAGATTCTAGACAATAACCTTCTTAAATCAGGAATAATTGAAATATCGCAAAGCAAAGGTTTCGTAAATTGATCACATAAGGACGATGCTTTCAGATGTACCGTGACGGTACCTTATTGTGCGCAGCTCCAAATTCTGCGCACTTATTCATTGGAATCATGTTTCAAAATTATGTACAATTATAAATGTCCTGACTATAGGCGGAAACCAACTACAACTTTATTAACTTCGTAATTACCACAAACTCATTCAGAAAATTACAGCATTTGTCTTCTTATTCTTCTATTGATTTTGCGAGGGACTTTAACCCTTCGGGTCATTCGTCCCTGAGGGCAGCATTTGTGGAAAAAATAAATAAATACTTAACCACCAGCACTGAAAACGTCAACAAAGTAGTCTCCGTTAGCAGCCGCGCTAAGAAGCGCATTAGTGAAAAATTGATTATAATTTTTTTTGTATTTTTTTATTTTTTTTCTGTGCCAAGTGCTAGATGTGAGTATTTTCCAAACAATGTTGGCGGATTTCCATACATCTCAACAGATTTCTGCATAAAAAGATAAAATTTTCTTTGCGCAGGATATGGAACAAATTTTGACCGTATGTTCTTTATATAACAATATAACGAACAATATAACGTATCCCAAAAACGCTTTTCTTCGAGTGTTCATTTTGTATTTTATAAACGTTTATATTTCTTATTCATACTTACTCACTTGAACTACATATCTGCCAAAAAAACAATATTAAAAAACGCTTATTCGATTTTTGTTATGCTATGTTTGCGTCGAAAAGTGCGCAAAATATGGTACCTTCACGGTATTAGGTGGGCAACTAAGATCTCGCTGTTTGTCAGTAGATGGTTATAGCAGTAAGAGCTGGTCGAATTCGACACATCCAAATCTTGAACCAAGGTTAGGCATATGGTAAACAAACCGCTTGGACACATTGATGATTTTGTTTTAGATTATATACTTCTGGTTGTGTGAAAATGTCTAATTTTGTGCCAAATAATCGTCATTTGCGGGCCGAAGTTGGCCGAACCGACGACGTAGAAGCATGACCGGGCAGTCCCCAAGATGTTTTCCTCTATGGGTTGCTGTTATGTATCCATTATTCATCACCCGTCACGATGCGATGAAGAAAACCCTTCCTTTTTTGTCGCTGGAGCAGTTGTTCACAGGCGAAAAAACGACGCTCAACGTTTCTTGGCTTCAAACCATAAGGAACCCAAGTGCCATCTACAGTGAGAACTTAGTTGCGCACCTAACACGTAAAAAAGCTGCATAGTTATAAGACTAATTTTATCAATTGGCCACTTTTAACGTTTTTCCACGTTTCAGAGGTCCAACTGGTGTTCTACGGGAAGCTTGATACCACCTAATATCTACTTAATAATTTTCTGAAATACACCAAGATGCTGTACCTTCAAATAACCCCAAAACATAAATTTTGTAATAATTAGCTCAAAGCCCTATTAAACCGCAACGTATATACGCTCGCGCAGATTACTACAGTGTAGTCCCAACTGGCGCTAAAGGAAATTTTATTCCGATTCTGGCGGGTCATTGAAATTCGTTGTGGTTCATAGAATTTAATATCTGAGATTTCGAAATTCATTTTGAAAATTAACCTGTTTATATACATAAATATCAAAGCATTTTGAAGATCAAACCTCGAGTAATTCATAATAAGGGCCTAAAAGCCATTTGTAAACAATGACTTTAAACGTTGATCTCTCACGAATAACGAGAATCCCACTATATCTGCCTACTCCATATGGTAGAACTAACACTCGTCTAACAAATGCTGCTTTCATTTAATGAGAGTGATTTAAGATTCAAGAGAAATCGACATTTTAAGTCATTGTTTACAAATGGCTTTTAGACCCTTAACATGAATTACTCGACAAACGTTCATTCTTCTGGTTACGTTTGTTGTCGAGATTCATCATTTTGATTTTCGATTGGAATTTCTAGGTAGTCAATGTTATGTTGTCTGAAAATCAAGACTTTTGAGCCTAAATCTTATAGCGAATTCGTTTTTGATCCAGTTCCAAACTGGATCGGGTATCAAAATTGGGTCGGCTTGCTGTGTGTTAAACGTCAGTGTGTACGGTTTTATTTCTAACTCGTATCGGATTGAGGTTTGCACTGACAATAAGTTCGGGAATCGCAGGTTGGAACTAGTTCCAACCTAGGTTCAAAAACGAATTCGATATTAGTAAGACTGATCATAACACTAAATCGACCGAGTATCAGCAATAGGAATGGGCGATGTCGATGCGATTTTTAGATAATTGATATTTTTACCTCGATTAATCGATATTTTTTCATCTGATCTTTTCTGTTCGATTTTAGACAACATCGATTTTTTAAAGATGAAATCGACGTTTTATTCATTTGAAATTTTTCCACATTACTGAGGGCAAGAGGTTGATCTATATCGATCAAACCTTGCAAAGGAGAATAGATAATCGCCCAATGTTTGTTATTATTATTCTGAAAGCTTTCATTGTAGCTCAGCGCCAAGCCTGATTGTACTCTTCCTCGTATACTAGATGGCATTGAAGGCACCTTTTTTTACACGCACAGACGAACAGTTGTCCATGGAATTTTTCGTTGGAGCGAAAGAAAATGAGAAAATCCACCTTGTTTCACGTACAGGATAACATTAGATTATGGCATTTTCCTGCTAGAGTCAAGCTGGATTGATTCATATATTCTGCAATTGCTGTTATGTATATATATAAACCTGACGTCAACTTGCGAAAACTAGTCAATACATGCGAAAGATCAATTGCAGAATGAAATGACTGTACTGAAAACTGTCGTAAAGAATAAAATTACCAAAAACCAAAAATTATGTTGTTTCAATATTGTTTTTTAGAAATATTTAAGTGGATTTCATCTTCAAAGTTGTCTCATGTTTACTAATGTTAAATTTCTTTTCTTATGCTCGTTTGTTGATCCTTTTGTTCTTTGCGTTAACAGGCAAATCAATAAGTCCCCGCAAAACGAAAAACAATTTGTTAAAAAAAAAAATGTAAAATATATTATCTTACAGTTCGAAAGTAAAATATATTATCATTTTTTTTGTTATTGATATCAAATAGTTTATTCTCATTTTCACCATACAGCCTCTACATTAACAAATATTGTTAATGTATGTTATATTATTATTGAAAGGTTTTTTTTGTGTGCTCTCGGTGGTGATTATATAACAATTTTTTAATAAAAAAAAAAAAAAAATTTTTCGTGAAAATTGGTATTTTTTTTATGGTAACCTAACTTAACCGCCTATTTAGCATATTGTTATTTGGCCTTTTACCATCTGACATATCGTGAAAACTTTATAGGAGATTGTTAGTTTATAGTTGTCAACTACAAGGGTAAATGTCGTAACAATAACGGAAACGGTCATCAACAATAAGTAGAATGTTCCAGGAATAGTTTGTGATTATGCGGGTTTTGTTTTGCTCGAGTCTAACGAGTTTTAATTATCCTATCGATTGCTTGATATAATGATCCTTAAAAAAACGTTCATATGCCTTGGTTTTGAGATGCCCTTTTAAACTTGCTCTTGAATAATTCTTTGACAAAAATAACAACAATTTGTTTAACGAAAGGCCTTTTATATAAAAATTTAAAAAAGAACGTGGAATATTCCATTATCCTCCATCAGCTTCTAGAATGCATATGTTATTTAAAAAAAATCGATTTTTTCTAATCGACTATTTACTTTCGATATAATAGTGGATCGATTTTTTAGATTTTAAAAAATCCATGCTTCTGCATCGATTTTATTTTACAAAATGCCCATTCCTAATCAGCAACAGCACAACAATTCCCAATACTCAATGAATGTAATAAAAAAAATAGCCTTTTAACATTAATTATGCATTATTGCATTATCTTTATAAATGCTTCGTTGCTAGGTAAACAGCAAGCAATCACTGGTGCTGTCCTGCCTAATAGTATTAATGCTGACGTTTACAGAGGTTGGAAAAATCCGCCAGTATCACACCCAACATCAATGTCTTTACATAAATGTACTACGACATGGCTGTTAAAAAAAAAGGCGATACTATCACTCTCGTGCAACAGTTCTTCGGAGAGGGTACCTCAAAAAATCTTCATCGTCTCTTCGTGTTGTACATGTAAGCGACATGAAGGTATGTGATAAAGCCAACCCACCAACGCTAAAGAAACATTGACTTTGCACTTTCGGCTGACTCCGATTCTGCCGCTTGGGACAGGAAGCCATCAGGTGCCCCTCTTCCTTGGAGATAAAGCATTTGTCCGTGTTGCCTTGGTAGTATATGTTTCCTCTCCGGCTGGCAAAGTGCAGCGATGACGAGATTTCCTGCTTCACATCCATGTACGCGTCCCGCACACCAGTGTAGGCCGGTATGCCCAGCTCCGCCGGACACTTCTCCCGCACGATACGTTTTACGCGTCCATATTTTGACAACACCCTAACGATCTCCTGGTCAGGAACCTCCGGTGGGAAATCGTATATTTTCACATAGAAGATGTGATCCTGGGCATGCGACATGTGCATTTTAACCTTTTTTCCATTCCCATAATGGAACATCAGTTCATCCGAGTTGGCGGTCAACGCGTGCAACATCGACCGCTCAGACTTGAACTTGACAAGAAGGGACTTTTCATCTGCAATCCTATATGCAGCTTCAATTTCATCAAGCTCCACATCCAAGCCTTTGACGAAATTTGCCACCTCGCCTAAGACTGGTTTATCCGCTCCATTGCCGAAGGTAAATCGCACAGTATTTTTCAACTCGCACATTGCTGCTGTAACAAAAGCGACCGGGTTGATGGAACAAGAACAATGCAAATTTATTACAATGCCGTAGAGAAGAAGGCTATCGCGCGAAAAAAAAACTCTCAACCGTCCTAAACGAAAGCAAAAACAGAACTCCATAATATTCTAATGATCAGCAAATAGTATCAATGTAAGCTTGGGGTCCTCCCTTAGCTCAGTCGGTAAAGGCGCAGCTACAAAGCCACACCATGCTGGAGGTGGCTGGGTTCGATTCCCGGTCTGGTCTATGATTTTGACGTAGGACTACGTCTGTGTTTTCAATACTGGGGCACACGTTCGAATTGCGAAAATTTGGAGCGTCACGAAAAATATATAGGTTTTGAACGTTTATAACACGATCGATTTACAAAATGTTTTCACCAATCGATCGGGACATTTTCTACGCTTCGATTCCAATATTTAAATCTATTGATTTATAACATTCAACTATTGAAATTAACGCAAATAGAAGGTAATGTCTTATAAGGTCGATTTTTTCAGAGTAAATTTACCAAATACACAGTACTTTTCTAGCACAGATTTCATATTTAAGTAACGAACGTCTCCTAGGCAGCCATAAATGTTATATAACGGGTACACCTTCGCATTTTGAATTAGTTTTTCGGTGGTCGTGGAGCTGTGCAGAGTAGGTTCTGCAGTAGGATCGTAGTCGACAGCAGCACTGGCGAGCAGTCGTTGTCCAGAGAGGCGTTGGTGCCGATGCTCCCGTCAACCTCGCTGCGAGAAACATGGCTGCTGAAGCCTACGATTTGGCGGGAAAAAGCCGCCCGTGACAACGAGACAAGAATCAACTATCCCACGTCACCTGAAGATGGCCACCCGCAACGACGAGTAGCTGAACCAGGAATACCAAGAAGAAAGCCCAAGTTCAATCGCGAGCCATGTTTCTCCCCCATCAACTAAATCGGTCCTTTTCAGGACGACCAAATCAATTTTCTAATTAAAGAGTTTATTTGGTTAAAATTTTCTCTTGTGCTGTTTCAAATTAATTTCAATCACCGCGCCCCGGCTGCAAATAGCGTTAATTAAACGCCGCTTCCCGGAGTAAATGACAAAGAACGTTGAACAACCAACGAACGAAATTCTAGAATGGATAATTCGAACCGAACTGCGACACTTCAGGACGACTATGTCGTTGAGTTCGTTGTAGTTCATAGTTGTGCATAGCGGATTAGTTGCTGGCGGTGGCAAGCAAATTAGAAATGTTTCGGTTAAGAAAATCATCCGTCTAGCGTGCAGTAATTAAAACTAAGTATTGTGGCACAATAACTGAATTTCGTCCCCTTTGGTGCAATTTGTATCACATTGCCTTCATTGGTACCGCCTTCTTTCGTGCACTAGCATCCGACCCCTTTACCTCATAGCTCTGAGCAGTACATTTTGATTTAGTCTTACGACAGTCGTGGTTGGCGGCAGCAAGCACCATGGAGGGTGTACTGGCGAGCAGTCGTTGCTCGGAGAAGCGTTGGTGCAGTTGGCTGTTGTTGCCGATGCTCCCGTCAACCTCACTGCGAGAAACATGGCTGCTGAAGCCTACGATTTGGCGGGAAAAACCGCCCCTGACAACGAGGCAAGAATCAACTATCCCACGTCACCTGCAGATGGCCACCCGCAACGACGAGTAGCTGAACCAGGAATACCAAGAAGAAAGCCCAAGTTCAATCGTGAACCATGTTTCTCCCCCATCAACTAAATCCGTCCTTTTCAGGACGACCAAATCAATTTTCTAATTAAAGAGTTTATTTGGTTAAAATTTTCTCTAGTGCTGTTTAGAATTAGTTTCAATCACCGCGCCCCAGCTGAACATAGCATTAATTAAACGCCGCGTCCCGGAGTAAATGACAAAGAACGAAATTCTAGAACGGATAATTCGAACCGAACTGCGACACTTCAGACCGACCATGTGGTTGAGTTCGGTGTAGTTCCTAGTTGTGCATAGCGGATTAGTTGCTGGTGATAGCAAATAATTAAGGCATATTTCTGTCAAGAAAATCATCCGTCTAGCGTGCAGTAATTAAAACTAATTATTGTGGCGCAATAACTGAATTTCGTCCCCTTTGGTGCAATTTGTATCACATTGCCTTCGTTGGTACCGCCTTATTTCGTGCACTAGCATCCGACCCCATTACCTCATAGCTTTTAGCAGAACATTTTGATTCAGTCTTACGACAGTCGTTATGCTGTGCAGTGGTCTTAGGATCGCAATTGGCGGCGGCGAGCAGTCGTTGCCCAGAGAGACGTTGTTGCAGTTGGCTGTTGTTGCCGATGCTTCCGTCAACCTCGCTGTGAGAAACATGGCTGCTGAAGCCTACAATTTGGCGGGAAAAAGCCGCCCGTGACAACGAGACAAGAATCAATCATCCCACGACATGAACCAAGAAAGAAAGCCCAAGTTCAATCGCGAACTGTTTCTCCTCGTCAACTTAATCCGTCCTTTTCAGGACGACCAAATCAATTTTCCAATTAAAGAGTTTATTTGGTTAACATTTTCTCTTGGGCTGTTTGAAATTTCCATTACCGCGCCCGGCTGAACATGGCATTGCTTTAAACGCCGCGTCCCAGAATAAATAGCAAAGCGCGTTGAACAACCAATGAACCAACAGATCCATAACTATCTTCTACGCGTTAGAGATAGTGGCCCTCTCAACCATCGTAGAAAATACAACCGGGGCCGTATCACAATTAAGAGCCACCAAATGCTTTCTAAAGAGTGTACAATAGAATTTTCTTGGCCCTTTTCAAGACTGACTTAAATCAATTAGCGGATGGCCCTGACGTTTATGGGAATTCGATTGCTGTGTAGTCCTACGTCAACTTTGCGTACAACCCCATTGGGCTGTCCCTTATAGTTTTTTCGTAAAGGAAAATTTCTCGACTCCCTGGGCATAGCGTATGATTGTACTTGCCACACAATCATACTCATGCAAAAATGGTACTTGGCATTGAAAGCTCTTAATTAATAACTGTGGAAGTGCATTTAGAACACTAAGTTGAGAGCAAGCAATAAGCTAATTATGAAAGCAATAAGCTTGAAATGCTAAAGAAGATCTATGTGAGCTTACGAAGAAGTTTGTCGCGGAATTAGGTACAAGAGCTTTTCCTCTAATTCAGAGGACCTTGATAGGTATTTTCTCTGACATTCCATCGTCCCGCTTTCATTATCACTGTCAATTTGATCTTTGGCGAACCGTAATTGATTTTGATAATTCCAGTCATAATCACATCTGAATTCATCAACTAGAAAATCTGACACGCTATATCAGTATGTATTTCCAACCTGTAAGTTATGGTTTAAAGTTGCTACTGCATCATTTTCACCATGTTAGAGCGTGTTATATAAACTATTTTCAATTCGTTTTTCGTCCATTTGAAAATGAGCTGTGTCATTTCAATTATGTCCGTTCAAAATAATGTTAGCAAGATTGAATTAATTCGATGGAGTAAATGTTTGAAAGCTTATTCAATACATTTGAAATACTATAATCTTTTATGATCGTTCTAACAGCAGAATTGGAAGTGATTTTTTCAAGAGCAAGAAGTGTCTATAGTGTACTTTTGGTTGATAACTTTTTTCAAAGATGGCACGTCAAAACAACCAAAAGTCTTGAAATGAAAGGGTCTTTCTATTCCAAAAAGATGATATTTTCTTGTTTGAATAAATTCTGCAAGAAGGAAATCGTTTTTCCAACAGCAAAGCTTTAGAAGAACGAAATATATCACAAACGTTTTCAAGGAATGAAATACTTTCCCCTCTTCAAAGCAAAGCAAAGCGAAATGTTTCCTTCTTTATGTTGGTATTCAAATGAAGAGAAGATCTATAATTAATCTGACGATATATATTCCGAGAAAACTATTCAAGAAAAAGTCATTCCGGGAATTGGGACTGTTTTGGATAATGGCATCCCGGGAATAGATTCTCGAGAAATGTTATAAAACCGTCCAGTGATAACTCTACTGGTAGACACAAATTTTAATTGAGGAACTATTGTTTACTTAAGTAAACCAGCCTAAAGCTTGTAGGGTGGAGCATTACTTCGACAATGGACTATTTTTTTTTGCAATTACTCTGCGGTTTTCGAATTGAACGTTTTGATATTTTAATTATGTATAAAGCCGCACATGAGCTAATTAAGTACAAAAATCAAGTCGTTTGGTATCAAGACAGCCGTCAATAGTGTTCTATGAGTACCTGCTACTCACAAATAAATAACCCGAAGCTATTTTTGTAGTATATAATACTCATATATAGGTGAAATTTTACTATATAAGAAGTTCACTTACTTTCGAAAGACCGCGCTTAGTCGTTTTAATTAAGTATTCAGTGTGTGTTAGTCTTTTAGCTCAGGGTAAAAGAGCAGCAATAAAGCAACATCATTTTTCGTAAAAAAAAAAGAAACATTCTTCGTATAGTCTATGATTGAACCTATCGCACAATTATACTAATGCAAGAATGGTACTGGTATTTGAAGGATTCAAATAATAACTGTGGTAGAGCATGAGCCAATAGACATACAATATCCACTGGAGATTATACGGTGGAGCGTTAACTGAAATAAGGGAAGAACCACCAATAAAATGCAGCTGAACATTTATGCACCTCGAAATGCTCCAGCTACAGGCATAATTGGAAGATTTATACATTGGTATCAGCGATCAAACTCATCGAGACCTTCCGAGCTTAAAAGGGTCTACTAGTGTTATGCTTTTTGGTACATATTACTATAGAAGTCCTGATACCTAGTTGAAAAATTCGCATTCATGTTTCCGTTGATCAGCTGGTACTTTCTTTGAACGAGACATTCTTGTCAACGTTTTCCTGGTTGTAGATGACATTGGTGGGATGAATCTCGTCACGGAATAGTCCTAACTTTACCTTAATCACACCAATGCATCTGTGTCAACTCAGTTAGCTTCAAATTCACTGGGCAAACATAGTACTTCAGCACTTCAGACCCACACAATCAACCATCCATTACTGTACCAAAAATGATGCGCGCTCTTCTGCCAGCAAGGTATCGCACGAAAAAATATAAAAATTCCACCTTTACTCACCGTTCCATCGGACGAGGTCATTTTGCCGAGCTTCTTCTGAATTTTAAGCACTTCCTCCTCGACATTCATGCTGGTTCCGTGCAGGATTTGCCGGTCAAAATACGATCTGAAAACGCAAGATGCGAACTTTTGGAAACCTTTCGACGCCTTTTTGTGTGCGAGTGAAAAAATCACTGATCTCTCTCGTTATCGCACCCGGCCGACGATCCACGAAAAGTTGTTGTATGTCTCAGTTGTTCCAACGGCGGATACAGCAAATGCGGTTGTTTGTCCTTCTTTTTCATGTAGCTCTTTCATATTTTTACCGACTCTACCGGCTGTCAGGGGTGAACACTATCAGAAAAGCGAACAGGGCTGCGTACTTTACTGCCAAGCTGTACAAATTAGGTGAGAAAAGCATAAAATAACACGCTTAGATGAGAAAGCCTAAAATGAAGTATTTATTTTACCTCAAATTAGGTATTGTTGACAATACCCAAAATATCGGTAAAATTAAACGATAGTAAACAGTAATTTTAACTGAATTTTTGGTAATATTCATTTTCCAATATTGCACGTTATTATTTACCCAAAATTGAATAAACTTTTCGTCACAGAAGCAACGCCGGGACCCTGATAAAAAATTACGTTAAACAAACGATATCATCAATTCTCCAACCATTTCTTTAATGGTTTGGATGATACCCCAAACAGGTCGTTAAGAAAAATAACCATACGAAATTTAAATAAAAATTTCACTCAAGTCCCACTATATGAAGCAATACCCAAATAACCACGAGACTATAATAGCATGCATATTGACCATTCGCTTATTTCAATTTCGTTTATTGCAACGTCTTCTAATTGCTAGTTCACTAATTGCAATATGTTGCAATTAAAAAGCAATTAACTGTCATAAGCAAATGTCAAGCCGTAATCTGTCATTTAACGCAAGGGGTTCATTAGAATTTGACAGTCAGTTTGACGCTGTCAAATGCCATCCGTTCATTGCAATGTAAACATGTCGCAATAAACGGATGGTCTCTGTATAGGGCATATGCATTACCTCTAGTGCATCATAGAAGTTGAATTAAAGCTGAAAAGGGCCCCTTGGTCCGAAGTACACCTGCCAGTCTACAACTTGCCATACATTCTTGCGCTAGAATTTTTGTTTTTGTTTTGATTCGATTTGTTATTTTGACAGAATATTTGAGGGATTGTTCTTGTTAATTGCCTTACTTTAACGAACCCAGCAAGCCCCACACGCCCCATAAGTTCGACATAGATGGTCGGAGCTATCCACACCCATCGCACGTACAGAAGATTGTTCTGATACGGGACGACATGAAAGGTGGATTGATAAACAACAACACTTATTGTTTGAAGGGACTTGTTGCCTTTCTATGCCTGGAGATAAGGACAATAGAAAAAACAATTGACCAGTTTATTGAAGTACTTAGCAGCAATCGATGGAAAAAGTCAATTTGTTATTTAAAGTTACCTTAAAATTTATTTTTTCTGAGAAATTAGTGCCTTAAAACGAATTAAAAATCAATTAGCCTATAGTTAGCTTATTCAGGTAGTTGTGTGCATAAAACTAAACCGTATATCTACTTAATGAATTCTTATAGTCGTAAACTGACGATTACAGCTTAACAATTTAGAAATTATTTGCGCCAGTATATGCTGTTTGAACTTAAGATTAGTTGTCCTATTGAAAGGTATAAAGACTATATAATACGATAAGTGTAAAGCTAATAAGTAAATCTTAAACCTAGCAAACAGATTACAGCTGAAACCATTTCAATCGCTAGAGACATTGGTGGGTCGAACCCTATGTGTAGAAATAGTAGAGGCTCAACTGGAAGTTAATTATGAATTAACTTATTTAAACTCACTATTAGACAAATATTACTACACAGTACGGCTCAACGGACATTAACTACAATAAGAATTGAGTGGTAGTGAACACTAAAGTAAGATCTTATACCTATCGATACCTATTCCTAAAACTAATGTGTCTAAAATTCTTTAGGAATTTTGTAATATACCCTCGAATAAACGTACAAAGCCGTTCGGAACGGATTATTCACAAAATTAAGGTCATTTTCACTACTACCATAGACTAACTCTAATACCAGTAGGTCCCGAACAAATACGATTTTGTCTTGGCTCAGTCAGTACTAGCACATCGGTCCCAAGCTCGGCCCCAAGCTTCAATAACTACCAACAATCAATATGCAACTAGCGATTTGAAATTGGTTCACTGTTGTAGAACCCCCTTGCTCCGAAGTACACCTTGAAGCCAGCACCTAACTTTACATATTTGCGCCTTTGTTTTGATTTGCTGTGTTATTTTGACAGAATATTTGAGAGTGTGTTCGTGTGAGTTCATTATTAGGGACGTATTATTAAGCTTGGGACCGAGCTTGGGACCGATGTGCTAGTACTGACTGAGCCAAGAAAAAAAAATCGTATTTGTTTGGGACCTACTGGTCTTATAGCGAATTCGTTTTTGATCCAGTTCCAAACTGGATCGGGTATCAAAATTGAGCCGGCTTGTTGTGTGACAAACGTCAGTGTGTATGGTTCTATTTGTAACTCGTATCGGATTGAGGTTTGCACTGACAATAAGTTCGGGTACCGCACTAGTACTAGTTCCAACTTAGGTTCAAAAACGAATTCGATATTAGAGTTCGTCTATGATAATACGCCCCTAATAATGAACTCACACGAACACCTCTCATATATTCTGTCAAGATAACACAGCAAATCAAAACAAAGGCGCAAATATGTATAGTTAGGTGCTGGCTTCAAGGTGTACTTCAGACCAAAGGTGTTCTACTAAGTGAACCAATTTCAAATCGCTAGTTTCGTATATTGATTGTTACTATTAACAGCGGCAGATGGTCAAGAAGAAAATAAATATATTTTTTTCTTTGGAAATATCACACTCTATTTCTAAACAACCCAAATTTGAGTACGATTGACTCAAAGTGGTCAAAAGTATGGCTACTCAAAAGTGAGTAAAGATAGTTAGGAGTAACACGTTAACAACACGCAGATAAACTTACCGTCATAACAAACATATTCCAGGTAAATTAAAACGTAAACATTTAAACCCGAGGTGACATCGATGTTTGAAATAAAAATCATATTATATTTGTTTTAAACATATTAATGATTAAAGTAAACATACAAATTTTGAATTTTATATGTTGTGTTCTAAATTTATTTTATTTATTCTATGAATCTTGGTGATTTTAATTCTGGATGTGGCTTGAATGCTAACAGGTTACAGGTTCAAGAAGTTTGCTCAGAGTTTCACTACTGGAATCGAGCAAATAACCTTCCTATAAAAGTGACGATTGGCTCATGTTGCGAGCGTCGAAACTTTGCCTCGGCCTTACTTTATGGAGAGGGAATACACGATCAAATTGACCTACCCGATGACTATATTGTTGAAATTTACATGCCTTGAATTTGATTCAAAAACTGTTATTTTCATTCGAAACATGCTTTCTATAAATGATTCTAATGTTTCAAGTTGAAAATCGATATTTTAAATTTAAATGGACGAAATTTGTATCCGTGATAAAAAAAATTTAAAAGAAACTTTATATTCTAATTATTTCGTACAGTAATCCAAGCACAGACTCGAGTTTTTACTTTTTTCCGCGCCAAGCTTACCAAAAATTGACGGCGGACTCTTGGGCGCAGCCGTATAACGGATATATGGTTGTCGTTGTACACACTTATATTTTTTACAGAAATCTGTAAAATTTTACCGAAATCCGTTAAATCGGATTATCAAACGTTCAGCAATTGGGAATTCGGTGAAATTTTACAGATTTCCATAAAAAAATCTAATTGTGTAAGTTGGTAGCAACAAGGAAGCTATATTTCATGAAGTTATGCACCGGAAGGAGTTGAAGATTATTCGAGCAGCTATCAAATGAGGGGATCAAAAGGCAAGGGGTATGAGTGACAAACAGCTTTGAGGTTTGTGGATATTCTTCGGCCCTAGACAAATTGCATGGATTATGGTCACAGAAAAACTGTTATAATATTGCTTAGTTCATCAAATTAGCATAACGTATAGTTTGAAACTTTGACAATCATTTGGAATACGTAGCAATGTTTTTACCATATTTTCACTTGTACAAATTGGATTCTAATGTCCGCAAATAAAACAATATGTTTGTACATGACAACTTTTTATTAAATACTTTTGCATGATCTGTTTTACATTCATCAAAATAACACTACAATCATTTCTAGCGTATTGCATCGATGTACGCACCTACTCAATGTTGCTTTGGGATGCTGCATGCGAAATAAATAGTAGCAAGCATCTTTCTTTGCGCAGCTCACAGCGTGGCTCAGGTCTCGCCTTGCATTACTTTATTTAATTCATTTGTTCATTTTTTATGGTAGATTGTTAAGCCATCGACAACTTAAAAAAAGAACATTAGTTTTCGAAAACAATAAGCACTAAAACTATTAACGATTACTTCTAGGACGAAACAATTTAATTTTGTTTATATTTTCATGTTAATATATGAATGGGTTCTTTCATGCATTGTTTCTGTTCTTTTGATTATTGGTTTAACTTTCCCTCGTACCTAATTTGTGAACACATTTCATGGGCACGCGACTCACGAATAATAATTCATTTAATTCTCAAACTATGAGAAAAGGTATTGCTCCAATATGCATGTGCTGCAATTGTAGACTCAATATCATACACGAGATCCTTATAATTTAAATGTTTCGCGCCATAAACTATTGAAGTGTTAGAAACCACATGAGTGGCCATTTGTGAGTTTTATCAACTTTTACCTTAATTTTAGAGTTTCACAGCTTGAAGCTTTAGTCGATAGAAGAATTAGATTCTTATTTAGCACATTACATAAGCCAAATGTCAACAATTTAAAAAAGCTGACTTAGATGTTTAAACTATTGAACTAAAACTTGAGTTTTTTTTTGTACAGAACCACTGCGTGTTTCAAATCAAAAGATTTCGAGCACCAAAACAATAATTGTGTGGAGTTGGTATGGATAGATAAAAATACATTGCCTGATTGAGCTTGAATTGACCTAAGTATTATTGAAGCATTTTAAAAATGTATGAAGTCGTTTGATTGTTTTCTTCTATGTTGTATTTTCTTCAAGCAAGTGTGTTTGTGTTTCATATGTAAGCTCGATTGTTTACATGTTTTTACCTAAGCAGCGTTTCAGTGTTAGGGATATTTCCTATTTAAAAAAAATCCAAGAAAGATTATTAATTTCTTCTTTTTCTTGGTATTCATGTGCTGTAAAACTGAATTTAGAATTTTCTGCGTACATGTACTGACTACAAAATTATTATCAAAAATATTGTTCCATTTGATGGTTTTTGTTTCGAACTTAGGAAAAGCATGTTCTTCTTTCGTGCCATGACTATCTTGCATTCATGTTAATCATGCATATTTCATTTTGCCGATTGGGAAATTTATTGTTCAATAGTACAGAACTCACTAATGGTGAAATATTTGTAATTTGTAAAGAGATCATTGATCATGATTTATGAACAGTACCTACGTTTTCATTCAACATGGTACGAATACTTCTTATCATATTGGTAAAATTAAATCATCAATGTTGTAGAGTAACAGCATTTTGTGTCTTCTTAGAAGCCTGACCTCATCATCGGGATCGTAATGAATAAAAACTACTTTTATAGGATATAATTTATATTTGAAGGATTTTAGTAAAAATCAAAATTGAATGCAGTGACAGAAATTTCATAATAAAATATAAATATGGTTTAGAAGTTTGTGATTTGTCTTTACATATTTTTTTGGTCAAGTAATAAATATGCACTCAGTAGATGAAATACGCGTATCTGACAAAAATGAGTGTAACTATAGTGGAATTGAATAGAATTTACTATTTTTTCTCCTAATATTCATTCATTCAAGTTTTTTCAGCTGCGTTAACTTCATAGCATTCGCGAACTTCTTGAGCTTTATGGGGTGTTT
Organism: Aedes koreicus; assembly: GCA_024533555.2. NCBI lineage: Eukaryota > Metazoa > Arthropoda > Insecta > Diptera > Culicidae > Aedes > Aedes koreicus. The sequence goes on from JAHHFK020005917.1 coordinate 881,478, forward strand.
AGTAAGGTATTAATTTTAGGAAGTGTCATCCTAATTATTGGATTCTCAGTCCGCAAATTTATCAAATTCATTTTATGTTCCCTGGAAAAAGGCTAAATGAACACAAAAAACTACTCAAATTTATAAGATGTGACACTACTAACCACTACTAAGAGATGGAAGTAGCTATGCTCTAAATGTACTGTTTCGAAACAATGATTAACTTTCACTTTACTTCATTTCACAATGATTCATTTTAAAGTTTTCAGCATTAAAAAAACAGAATTTGTTTTACAAGCCAGCGGTTCTGTTCGCGAAGAATCTTTTATAAATACCATATAAAACATAGTTGATAGTTTAAATAAGTCAAACATAAACATACGTTCTATTTATGTTTCTTATTTTACACCATGCGTGAAGTTGACGGTTACAATGTATTGAAGGAAATAATTTCATATCAAAATTACGCTTTGAAAGTGGAAGTTTGTTTACTAGATAAAGATATGATACGCATGAGGTAGCTTGGTAATAAAGTGCTTCGCTTGATTTGTATTAGCATCGAAATAGACCCTTGCTCAATTTCAACTTCTATTCAATTTGTGGACTGCCGTATTCTAACAGAACTATCAATACCTTTTTTTCAAATCTTTCTCTAGTAAAAAAAACTTTCGCTTTCAAAGCCCAATGCTAATGTGAAACTTTTTCTGTCAAAACATAAACATACGAGCTAGAAAAATCGTATGATGTTTTAGTTAGAAATGTTTATCATAATTATTGATATGATAATTATTTAAAAAACTGCAAAATGAATCGAAGTTACGTTTGTTTTGAATAAACTTCAAATAAAGAAAAAGGCGATTTACGACATACATCTCGCTGAATATTTAAGAATATACGAGTCATCTAATCAGTCCCTAGCTCGTCATTGAAACCGATGTGAAAATTCTCATTGTTATCAAGTGGTTGTGATAAGTGTTAGGGGATAACAGGTCAAGATGGCTCACTAATGTAAATATTCTTTTATATGTAGTAATAATTGCAATTAATACGTTCCACGATAGAATTCCACATACTTTCTAGCATCTAATGCAATGCTAGTTTATATTTATTTTTTTAATTATAATAAAAATATAACTTTTTCACACTTGTCACTTATTTTTTTAGTGGCAAGTAATTGCTTCTACACGGTTGACGGAAATAATCTAAATTCTTTAATAAAACTAAATTCTAAATTAAGGTTCAGGGAGTAAGAGGATTCTAAATTTAGGGTACATGGTTTTAGGGGGTTTGTTGGCAATAACTCGTTAAATAAGAGTTTGATAGGTCTATTAGTATCATCCTGCATTGAATACAAATGTTGGTCGACTTCCCAGGAAAATGTGTTGCTGCTTCATTTCAGTTAACGTCTTCATTTTTGAAAACGCAATGAGTCCCTGCAGTGATTGTTGCATGCATTGTAAACTTTTGAAGCCTACTTTCACTTCAGAAAATCATTGCCAATGGCTGCTATATGGAAAACTTGATTGACGGTAAAAAGTCATACCTACTACATGGTGCCTGATTAATCGTCATTGTAGCCTGCGATCTAAGTTGCTAGGCAACATTGGGCAACAATAGTCACATGATACATGTTGCCATTATTAATGCACCTAATATTCCACTATTGCTACAGTTTCTGTCAAGATTGTGCTTTAAATGTAGGTCGCTTTAGGTCGGGCTTCAAATCCATTGTTATTGAACGTTGCATGAACATTACCTACTGATTGTATTGTTTGTACATTCACAAATTATTATTATATTTTAGTAAAGTCACCTTAAGCTTTGTTGAGTCATTTGTAACCCTTTGGGAGTGAGATTTAATCTCGTGACTTTGGCGAATTAAACCGGGGAAAATTGAGACATAAGCTTAAATTTATCTATGAAGACAACAAAAAACAAGTAAGTACAAACCGAACTAAACAACATACTTTTGTGTTCAAACAACGGCGCGATGCATCGATTAGCCTACATTTATGTACTTATGGAACGAAATGGGAACTTAGTGAAAAATGTCAGTGTCATCTTAATCTCTATTCTGTTTCTTCTGCTCCCAGGCAGTTTGCATTGACCAAATACTGAGTGGGCGCATGTAACCGATAGCTCTATAATGGCGTTCTGCGTACAATGCTTCCGGAGTTTCAAAGTTCATGCCGATCTTTTCCGATAGTGTCTGGTACATTCCACCGGCAGTTTGGAAGGCCTCGGTAAACATTCCTTCGTGTATCATGGTTGATGCCAGGGCATACGTTACACCTGTCCATACTTCTTCTCCTTGTATCGTGGACACGTCTGGCCTTCCATCTTTGTTCGGCTGAGTGCTCGGGATGTATCCATTTACAGCTCCCATGTTGCCACCGCAAAACCGCATTACATTGTTGTCATAGATGGTTTTTAGTGCTGTTTTAACGTTTTCCTTCGGAACGATATCATAATCGAAACCACAACAACGCAAGTACCAATGACCACACAGCTGGTCAGACATGATGGAATTCTTTGATGCACTCTGACCGTCAAACTTATAATATGATCCATTCCATAACTTTTCCTCAAATGAAGCTTTTCCTTTCTCCAGAATTCCTTTGAACTCAATACAATCATCAGATTGATCCAGTAAGTTCGCCATCACCGATATGCAATGTAGGCTGGCCAACCAAAGTCCACCACAGTACGCACTAGGTCCATCCATAACCCAAGTGTCGTACGTCTGATCTGGACACTTACTATTCTCAATAATACCATCATTATCTTTATCCCACTCCAGCGTCTTCTCCAAAATTAGCTTGCAAGCAGGATACATACTCTTAAGATATGTCATGGCGTCCATCAGGTAGACCTTACCGTTGGTTTCATTGATGTACATCGAAGCGGACTTTCGATTCTGTTGCTTCTCCTCTGGCGATACCTTATTGCGGTTGTCCTGCACGTACATCTCCGGACATACTTTCCTTATCGATAAACTCGATCGAACTGAACTTGCTGGCATTTTCCGCGTTCAACTGTGCGTAATGGTTGAGCGTGTAGTAGTCGCGGTACACCTGCAGGACGAACTTGGTATTTAAATCTCGCCATTCGGAGACATCATGCACCGGGTAGGCGTTAATCGGGTCGAAAGGTTCTTCATCTGAGGAGTGGAACAGAAAGGTAAAATATCAGAGTTTAGATTTTTTTTTCAGAAAGCCCATTGTAACAGACCATGCTTAAACGCACATAATTTTCTGTAATGAGTAGCATAATTTATAGTAAATTGTAGAAAAAAGTAGCACGGGCTATTATAGGGTGTCCCAAAAAGTCTAAGCACGATTTTTATGCACCACTGTTGCTTCCAGATGATGCTTCAACAGCTGATCATTACTGTGTATCATTGTTTACATTTCAATCTATAACTCTATAATTCTCAAGAGCCGGAGCATTTACTTTTCATGAAAATGCGATGCGTTTCCCGAAAAAGTGCAGACAGATCGTGCACAAATGGTGTACTTTTCCCAACTGTTTCACTGAGTCAGTTGGCGAAAATGGAAGGTGTGAGAATTGTAGCAGTTCTTTACGTGATTCGGAAGGAGGAGTATGGTGAGGAGTCTTCCTTTCAGGACTAAAAAAACGAAGTGTGAACATAAAAGTGCAATGAAAACACAATTTGCTTAAAAACCGAGCTCGTATTGTTGTTTACAAATCGTGCTTAGACTTACTAGGACACCTTATAGTATATGAAAAACTTTGCAGAAAATGTTTTCTATTTAAATAGTTATAAATCACACGAAATATACTTCAATGGAAAAATTGCGGAATTTCATAAGTACGATTGACAGACTGTCTTCGTCGACTTTCTCTTTGCATTTCCACAGCGATGGGAAAGCATTTTCAGCTATTTGAAAAACACACAGATGAAGATATTATTTAGCATAATACATGCTCAACATGTTGATACATGATTTTCTAACAAAGTTTTTAAGGAAAGAGAGTTCAGAGCATTCGAGAGAATCGATCAATGTTACTTAGGGCCTTTTCCTTGATTTGCATATTCTGGATTCACAAAGTAATGTTTATTTCGTTCGAGTTATATTTGGCTTCCCTACACACTTAGAAAATTTTACAGTATTCGGTAATTTTTTACCGAACTTTCAACAGCTGAACGTTCGGTATTCCGATTTACCGGATTTTGGTGAAAATTTACAGTATTCCGGTAAAAAAATTGCCGGAACTTGTAAAATTTTACCGAAATCCGTTAAATCGGATTACCGAACGTTCAGGTGTTGAAGATTCGGTAAAAAATTAAGTGTGTAGATAACTTAGAACTGTTTTTATGAATTCTCTCTATACATCACAGCTTTCAAGATGCGTTTTTAATGTCTACACTGAAACACTTACCCGGATCTCCTAAATCGTGTGGTACTGAGTTTTTCATCTTTCTTGGGATAACTTTTCCATCATAAAGGTGCTTCCTTCCTTCTGTTATTTCTCGGTAAATACTGTCTTTGTAATCATACTGCAGACTTACCTAAAATTCGGCGATGAAGAAAAATAAAATTTATAATGAACAGTTAGTTTTGGACTCAAAACATCAACTCACTTGTAGATTTGGCCACAGACTGGCTAGTGCGTGAGAAGCATAGAAATGGACATCGTACGTGTTATACATACGATATTCGTGACCTTCCAGATAGGCGAATCTTCCGTAGGCTAATCTGAATGGTAAAATAGAAGGTTTTACGTTAGACAAATTTCACTTGAAACATTATCACTAACCTAGGATCATCATAAGGAAGATCAGCATCATCTGTAGTCAGCCAGACGCTGCCACCATCAGCTATAAAATACAGTTCATTGAATATGGCACTTTTGTACCAATCCGGAAGGTCGCTGGAAATGAGTAAATTTCATGTTAGAGTTGCGGCTTAGCAAAAAAAAAAAAAAGTACGATTAATGTACCAGTTTTCGCTAATGCCTAATATATCAGTCAGTTTTCTAGAAAATCATATTTATATTCAAATTAGAAGGTCAAGGTGTTCCGATAATTTATGCCATGGTCTTATATTAATCCTGCTCGAAAATAAAAGGTACTAAAGGTTTCTTCACATTAAAATATTTGCTTACGGTCAACAAATGATATAATAAATAATAAATATGAAAAAAAAATATCACAAGGCTTGTCTGAGAAAAATATATTAATACACGGATAAACCTCTGCCATACTAAACTATAAGTCACCAACACTTTGTTTTTGATTTTGATTTTATCTATAAACAGTTACACAGTCAAACTTGCGAAACAGTGACACAATCAAACCTGAATAGCATTATTTTAGTCTCGTCTGACCAATAACCTTCATCTTGTGCTTATTTGTTAATGTAAGGCGATCTTATGCCAATTACGGCTTGTGCAACTTTTCCCGTTAAACCATGTTGATGAAACCGATTGCGAGTTGTTTGCGATGTTTGGTGAATATAGAAATCGCCCTGTACTTGCTTCGTCAACTAACAGATTGCTGCATTTTATAAAAAGAACAAACTTTTGGAGCTTCTGAACAATTCTGGCAACATTATTCTTGCATAGTAGAAGCAACAATCAATATGAAACTAGCGATTTGAAATTGGTTCACTGTTGTAGAACCCCTTGGTCCGAAGGACACCTTGCAGCCTGTACCTTGCAATACATTCTTGCGCTTTTTGGTACTAGAATATTTCAGCGCCAACATTAGATTAAGGTGAATCTGCTTTTTTGTAAACAATGGCTTGCGTAGTCATTTTCTCTTGAACAAAAGGTCACAAATACAAATTAAGCACTCTTTGAGGAAGAGGAGCTTTATCTCTATCTGCTGATATATTAAATTTAAAGGAATTGTGTTCAACTTCCGATAAATTAGCAGACAAAGTGTTTGTTTACAAAAAGCAGATTCGCCCTAATCAAATGTTGGCGCTGATTTGTTTGTTTTGATTCGCTGTGTTATTTTGACAAACTATTTGAGGGTGGGTTCGTGTGCATTACGTTATTAGGGGCGAATCATTAAGCTTGGGACCGATGTGCTGGTACTTCCTGTGCCAAAAATTATATCCATTTTCATCATCACTATCCAGCCGCTGGTAGTAGCACATCAGCGATTCCATTGTAATTTTGCGGTTTGATGATGCTGTATCATCAATTTTTGGAAACTTGCATTTTATACATGAACTTGAGATAATTGAAATGGTGATGAAACAGTATTTTTTATTGTTTACATTTAATAAAGCATGTGACATGTAAAACGTTGTACATGCTGAATTGCAACAAGGTTGATTGAGGTAGATATACTAATTTTTCCCGGTATAAGACACAATTATGTTCACAGATAGAAAGAAACATTTAGGTTTCTGCGTTATCTAATACACATAAAGGGAATGCTAGATTTGGCAGAAAATAATGGGATATTGTATGTTAATTTAAGCCAGATAACTCCTGAATCTAGCCTGTTGTATGAAAGATTACAAACGTTATTGTATGCAGCATGAACGATTGCAAACAATTTCGTTGTTTGAGCCTCCTTTGGCTTGGAATTAAACGAGGGGAAATTTTACGCGCCTGTTAAAATTCATTATTTTTTTCTATGTTATTTTGAGAGGGAAATATTTTCTCATCACCGTGATGCTCTACACAATAGGAGTGTGGACAGTAATTTTTTTGCTAGAACGAAGATATGAAGAGAAAGTATTGATAGTTCCGTTAGTGTACGGCTGGCTGTGAAAATTGAACAGAAGTAGTTGAGCGGAGGGCTATTTGAAAGGCAGTATCCGATCAAGCTCACAGCCTTTTACCAGCGGCTGGATAGTAGTGAATAAAATGAATATATTTTTTGGCTCAAAAAGTACTAGCACATCGGTCCCAAGCTTAATGATTCGCCCCTAATACCAACAATCAATGTGTAACTTGTGATTTGAAATTGGTTCACTGTTGTAGAACCCCTAGGTCCGAAGTATACCTTGCGGTCTGCACCTTGCAATAATTCTTGCGCTTTTCGGTACCTTTCGGTACTAGTATCTTGGTTGTTGTTTTGATTCACTATGTTATTTTGACACAACATTTGAGAATGTGTTGGTGTGAGCTACGTTATTTAGGGCGAATCGACAGTGCTTGGGACCGAGCTTGGGACCGATGTGCTGAGCACTTTGTTGAGCTGAGCTAGAAAAATATCGTATTTGTTCGGGACCTACTGGTCTTAGAATTAGTCTATGCTAATAAGGTAGCTCACAACAAAAACACCCTCAAATATGCTGTCAAAATAACATAGCGAATCAAAACAAAAACAAAGATACTAGTACCGAAAGGTACCGAAAAGCGCAAGAGTGCATGGCAAGGTGCAGACTGCAAGGTGTACTTCGGAACTAGGGGTTCTACAACCGTGAACCAATTTCAAATCACTAGTTGCATATTGATTGTTGCTTTTACCACGCTATCCAAATGCTGGATAGGCAAGGGAAAGGATATCCCCGTGACTAGCAAAAGAATGTGCGCCTGTTCGTGCTCATGTACTACTAGTGGCTTGGAATGGTTCTAGCGATTGTTTGTTCACACTTCCACAAGGCCTACATGGGAGAGAAACAACCTCCCGAAAACAACGTCTATTTTCCACTAATATTCTCTTGTCGTACATTTACTTAATGACTTTAGAAAGACAGTAAAGTGTTTTAATACTGGTCCCACCCAGTATGTTAAAAAAAAAGAATTTTAACAGGCGCGTAAAACTTCCCCTCATTCAATTGCAATCCATTTATTTTGTGATCTTTGATTATTAATTGTTAGTATCCATTCTCATAATTTAATTCCATATAGGTATTATAATAAACATCATATGCTTGCAGTATTAAATCAGCAATGAACGCAATTCTGAGCGACACAAATCTATGATGTAACTTTTTTAAAACCATCGACCATCGAGAAATGTTGCGTCGCCTGTAGAAAACAGTACAAGTATGTCATGACATTTTCTCGCATGACGATTCACTTTTACGCCGTAATGAAAAATGTTTTGGAAGTAATATCAAAATGCAGTACATTTACCACCACTGGCCTCAAGAAACAGTAACAGTAATAACGGTAATGTCAATATTAGAGCTGCGATCTCTTATGAAATTCTATATTAATCCTTGTTCCGATTAACAGTGAAACCTATCAAAAATCGAACAATGAGCCAATTTCACAAAAGACAATCTCCAATCTGAAATATACCTTAGTTGTATCACATTTACAAGAGCCACGTATGTTCATTTGGTTGAAACGATTCCCTTTTCTATTTTCTCTCTTCTTTTTTAAATAACGGAATACATTTACTTAATTTCCATTTTGAACTTCGAAGTTCGTATTGAATTTTTGGTGATTAATATCGACTCCAGGACTGGAGTCCTGATTCTTCTACCAATACAGAAGCTCAATCGGTTGCGACCAAGTACACAAGTATCACGCATCTCAAACCTATATGAAACAGATCAACTACTGGAAGCAATGATCTTGATTCCCCCCGTCCTCCTTGGGCTATATATTATGATATACGTAATAGACTACCTAATTTATGGTTTCTAGTTGTTGATTCGCTTCGTCCTGTTCTACTTTCCAAGTTTGAATCAGCTCGGGATAATATCAGTAGAACCGGATCATCAGGATTCTGAATCCATAAAGAGTAACCAAAACTATTATTTAAAACGCTTTTTTACCATTGCATACCATTTCATATACCTTATAACTACATGGGCTACTTAAAACCCGTTCCGTACCCTATTTTCTGTTTTTTCTTTTCTAAACTTAAACATATCCTTCAATTAACGAAAACTGGTACACTGCTGGTGTTTGTATCATACAATCCTTACCTATCATCCAGAATTGGCCGTTGCCACTCATTTATCAGGGTCTCCCACTTGCCATAGTTTTGTAGTGCATAATCCGATATGGAAGGACCCGCATCACCCGATTTCCCAAAATACTTGGTATAATATTTATAGTACTCTTTCATCTTCTTACCGAAATGTATCTTTGGCATGTCCCAGACTAGAGAAAACTCCAAATCGGAGCTACTTTCCGATTGGACTAGAATTTGTGCACTCACCGCAACTGCTACGTCTTTAGCTAAAATATAAGTTTGGAGTGTTAGTTATTGAGAAAAATGTAAAAAAAAATAGAACCAATACTTTTCAAATTTTCCTCAACTGAGTTTTCCGACAGTTGCCCGTTTTCTTTCAGGTCGTTCCAAAGTTTTTCCCCGTTTCCGGTGGGGTCAAACTTCACGCAACGTGTTAGGTTGATCTCCGAAGAAGTTTTGCAGCTGATACAGTACGTACACTCCATATCTGCTATGGATTGCTTAATACTGACACCTTTGGCCGTCCCGTGGGAAAACTCTTCCGTTTCACTGTTCCCATCGATGTCCTGCTTCTTGTTGCCGGTTCCGTTCTTGAACGTGAAGGTGATTGTCACCTGACGATCCTTGCCACAGACGTTCTCCACCGTCCACACAAAGACGGCTGCCGGCAGAGAACTTTCCTTGTAGTCATGGGGTATTATGGGCGAAATCTGGCGCTGTATCAGCTTGATACCATATTCACTGAGATCGTACTCGGACCAGGCACGTGGATATAGGGCCGTATAATCGCATTTAGAGGAGTTTATGTTGCTCTCCCAGCTGCTCAGTGGGCTCTTAGGCCGGCTGAAATGTAAAGGTTTGAGTTCGGTTTGAATATGCATAAGTGCAAAGTGAAAATTGATTATTTTTGGTAATTTCTTCAGCTTTCAATTTTTGATCGAGACAGAACAACTATTGCAATACATGCTGACACCTAAATGATATATAAGGCAATGTAGTTGATTTAGAGCACCATGGACGGTGGATAAACCAATTTGGAAATGATATATATGTATGTATGTAAGGTAGCCACCATCCCTTCTAAGACCTTGTCATGAATGCAGCTCCACTTAATAGCAAGATCAATTTGAGTTACCGGATCCATTCACAGTAGATACAGTAGAACATAAGATTCTCCTTCCAACGATACGATCCAACAAATCGAATAACCCATTTCGCAATACTTATTAAGCTTTCTACGGGATGGCTTATGAAGGGCGCGTCACTGTCACTGAAACTGTTGGAGTCGAATTCAAAGCATCACAATCGAATCGATAGGATAAAGAAAATGATACTGTTTGTTCCCTCCTAGACGCCGGTTGTCATACCACTCCATTGTCCAATTCCAGCTTGAGTGATACCCTGATGCTCCCTCCCTTCCCAATATATATTCAATTTCATATAGCAATATTTAAAACATAGTGAATTAATATTATAATTATTAAAAATATAGTGAATGAATATTATAATGACAAATAATATAGTGAATGAATATCAGAATGATGATAACAATAGTGGATAAACCAATTTGGAAATGATATGAAAAAAATACGCCGAATGAAGGTTCACTTGCACATAAAAAAAGAACGTATTTTAACAGACGCTTAAAATTTCCCCTCATTCAATTGCAAGCAAAAACAAGGGTAAACTACGAAATTGTTTGCAAACTTTCATAAAACAGACCTGATGGACTTCTACGGACCGAAACAGCGAGCGGGGAAGTCGAGGGGCTAGGGGACCCATTACCTTCTTTTCGGCCGGAAAAACAACGGAACCAACCCTGGCAAATTTTTTTTTAAGGGGATTTTAGGAACCGGGCGGTCGCGGGTGTGTTGTGTCTGGGGCGGGGTGGGGGTTTTATTGGTTTTTTGTTTTTAAAAAACTGTGTTTCCCGGAAACCGCACCTGGGGGCCCACAGGTTCGTGGGGGTTAAACGCGACAAAAATTTTATATATTTTTGTCAATCTCCTCAAAGCTGACTACATGGAAATTTATCTAAAAACAAGAATTCCGCGTATCGTTTACCAAAACAAATCCTGCTGCCCATCCAACCTAGAGATTTCTAGTAGAAGTGCATAGAATTTCAATATTTCAAGCAGAAATATTTCCAAAAAAAGAACATAGCTTGAACTTCATAAAAATCAAGACGTGACAGTTTCCCCTAAAGTTTTCAGGTAATTTGGTTCAATGGTTGAAGAGTTATAGCTCTTTTTGAGTGTACTAATATTGACGTGTTTATCCTTTATTTCATTTTAGAGGCAGCTTAGAGCACCCGTTCCGGGCTATTTGATCGACCTCCCCATCACTTCAAATCGTATCGGGCGCAACTAAAAGCGCTAGCAAAATTGTGGCGCGACTATCGGAAAGCATCAGGCGCTCAAATTTAGCAACGCGATAGTGGCGCGAGAGAGGGTTGCTATTCGACTGCCAATTGTCAAAAATCTCCGATTGGTTCGTTATTTATTTTTGTTTACGCAATCAGGATTAGTGGCAAATTTTGAAATTGATTCAAAGAAAATTATTGCTTTATCAACTTTAAGTCAATTTGGTTTAATAATAAGAATTTTATCAATAGGGTCGTGCGATGGCTTTTTCATGATTAGTCCTGGATAGATTTTTGGTTGGCATGAAAGAGAACCATTAGCCACAATAGCCGCTCTGGCAACCTCTAGGGTGTCCCGGGGGAATCTGTAGGAGATGTTTTGCGCCAAACCACTTGGTGCGACGGTTTTTTGATTCATGTTTCTTTATTCATGAGACTTTCGGTAGGCTTTAAAAGAACCATTAGCCACATTGTCTTTTTCATGATAAGTCCTGGATAGATTTTTGGTTGGCATGAAAGAGAACCATTAGCCACAATAGCCGAACCTCTGAGGTGCCCCGGGGGAACCTGTAGGAGCGGACATTTGTGGTTTTGCACCAAACCACGTCGTGCATCAGCTCTTTCTTTTTTCTTCCACCTGGAGAGTCCTTCGGTAGGCATGAAAAGAATAATTTACCACAATGGTCCATCCGGAAACCTCTGGGGTGATGTGGCGAAACTTATAGGAAAGGACATTTATATTTTTGTACCAAGCCCCAGTGGTTCCCATAGAGACCACTGTAACCAATAGTTCTTTTCATGCCAGCCGAACGTCTCTCCAAGAGAAATCACGAAGAAAGAGCCATCTCAATTGACTATGTTTATGACGATCACTGAATCTGTCAAACTGATGATGGAGCACTAGCTTAGTAGCGACCGAAACAGAACACGGTAACAAAATATAGTTGCGACCGGGAGTGAGATTGAGTGACTAAACTAAAATGACAGCTCGATGCGCTAGTATTTTAGTCGCCTAGATAGTTGCGCCCGATACGGATGCTCTTAGAAGGTAAAATTTATCACCAAGCCGGAGACATGCCGTTCAGTTCACAGTCTGGTCGAGGTTTTGATTTAGACTTTCTTTTGTATTCCCTGGGAATTGAGTTCCATTGTGCTTACTTCACAAGAAAATATACAAATTCATGCATTGGTGTTGGCATCGAATGTCCTGATTTTAACTATGAAAACGCTTGCTCGAGAAGCGTATAAACATTAGAAGATGAGGATAATATTTCTCTTTGAAATCTCTTGTGCAGCTGATATCATCATCACCAGCTTTGGCAGCCTTCAATTTATTTGAATGTTAACACAACCACTTTAAATTGCAAAAAAAAGAATTGTTACCAATGAACATGTGGAATTTCATGAAAATTTCCATCTGTTTTTGTCTGAAAAAAGTCGAACTTGAGTATGGCTGTTCGCCCATTACGTAATATGATGTACTGAAGATGTTATGAACGATCAGAGAATGCCAAAGTTGTAGTGTAACCAGTAGTTGTACCTTTGATGCTAATACCTTCCATAGCATATCCATGATAATCCAAAAATGTCCTTACTCTTGATATACATGAACATTGTACCCCATCTGTCAGATAGTAATAAACGAGCTAAAGAGTAAACACGTGTTTTTACTCGTCCCGAAATTGGAAGTCCGCGATTATATTTTCTACGCCTCCGTCGTGATTCTTGGGATTACGCCCTGTGCTCTGCTTCGTGCTTCGCCCCAGGTTACAACAACCAGAGTGTTTAATCATTAATCTAATGGTTCACCGGATAAGGGATTTAGATCCTCTTATGAAGAATAGGTGGCACTACGATGTCGACATAAGTACACCCAATCTTCCAACAGACCGAATTTTTGGCACAGTTTTCGTGAACAAACAATTAATTGTAGAAGGTTTATCTCCATTATTTTTGACTTGTATAATGAAAGCAGTTTTCATGTGTAGAAGAGTACTCGCCCCTTCCCTCTATAGTGCTGATAGCGGAAAATAAAATCTTATCGTGCATGCCTAGAAACATTTGTGACTGGAAAGGAACGAGACTGCTTTGAAGGAAAAGAAGAAAAGCTTTGTTCAACATTTAGAAGTATAAATATACTATGGTCGATTTTTGCTTCTGGACTTTATCCTTATTTTAACACCGACCAAGGAATAAAGTGGCTACAAAGTCCTTTTTTTGGCATGACAGAGTCTCTATGCTGCAATAATGATTTATAGAACATGAAAACTAGGGATAAAATGCGTTTTATGCTTTAAACAGTCCACCTTCGACGAGGCTTTAAATGGAATTCGTTTGCCAAATTACCTGAAAGAAATTGTAGTAATTGCTCCAAAAATTGAAGTGTGATTGCAGCTTACGCATTCACGAATTTGTATGTGTTTTCCATAATGTATAATAACGGCGTTCATTCAAGATAGTGCAACTGGGTGGAACAAAAGAAAACAAGTGAGTGCACACATCGATTGTTAGGCTCTACATAGCATAGAATAACTAATTGACATTTTGATCAAAATCTCACTCGAAGCACCAACTCATCAATGTTATGACTAAAACAAAAACCTGATTTCATCCACCGATGGTGAGATTGAACCCTTCTTACACCTATATTTCCAGATATTCCGTATGTTCAGTTTGTAAAATGAACTATATGCAATCCTGATCTTCAATTTTGATGCCAAATAAGTACATGTTCGTTGAGAATTGTGCAGTTATAGTAAACGGAGACATTGTGTAATTTTTAAATACACTCATTGAAATTAAAAACTCGGGACGTATAATCAACCGATCCTGCTCTAATCCTACAGAGTCACATAGTGTCGCATCTAGTGCGCTTCAATGCCGCATCTGATGCGCCATACAACGCACCAGATGCGATGCACTATAGAATGTTCACAGGATCAACATTTCCGGAGAGACCTTGTCCGGGTTTGATCTTGCATCTATACAACATATTTACATCTCAAAATTTATCTCATATCTTCTTATGAGGAATCATCACAAAGTTTTAACATGTTATTTCAAGGACATTACAGCTTTTGATTTGACATCAACAGAACTAAAATCAGTACATACATAACTCAGAGACTGAACTGTTTGGTTATAATTATAATACGCCGAACAATACCTCTTGGTTCATATCTCCGTAACGAAATGTCCGAATGATAAAAAAATGATAGATAGCGTACAATGGGAATGTTGTAGCTTTCATTTTCCGCCCAAACATCTGAAATCGATTTACAAACGGCTGAGAAACCGATGTGACATTATTTGTAACGCACATACACACACATACACACAGACACGTGATCAGTTCGTCAAATGGTGCCTCACACTCGCCCCTCAGGGTCTCCGTTAAATGTCGAGTTTCCAAGCGATTTTTATACCCTTCTTTGGGAGTGAGAAGGGTAAAACGGAACATTTCAAAAATAGGTTTAGATTCTCGATGTGCTTGATTTTGAACAGGACCGCAGTGCAACCAGTCGTCTCGGCTTGAGAATACCGTTTTTTACAGACTAGGCTGTTTCAGGCCCAATTGAATTGTGGAATCCTCGAATGGATGGAATACTTCCTGAATTCCTACACACTTAGAATTATATGCCGAGTCTGGGCTTTCTGAAACCGAGGTCTGCACAGTCGACCTCTCGGTTTCGGCTTTTTATGTTAACCGATAATCTCGGTATGGGTCAAACTGATACTCATAAAGTTAACTGGGAATCTCGGCATGAGCAAACTGATATATCGGTTAAAATTCAAAACAAACTGAGATTTCGGTTCAATTGTGTGTAATTATTCGAAATTTTGAATTAGATTTTCATCGAAATATTGAATATTTCATGCATATAGGCAATACCCTGCAAAGAGAGTGTTTGCGTCATATCCGGCTGGTACATGAAGACGTGGAGTACAGAGAGCTAGATGGGCGGATCAGGTAAGACGCATGGAGAGCGTGGGGCGCAATCGAGGATGGAGAGAAGCGGCCGCGAACCGGGTGAATCGGTGTAGAATTGCTGACGAGGTTTATTCAATGTAATTGATGTAGTGCCAATAAATGTATGTTTCTTCACCGTTCCAGAAACAACTTACTCCACTTGCGAAGTAAAACAATATGGCGCATGGCTGTTGACAGATAAAAAGTCGAGCCTCGGCTTACAACACTGCTAAACCGATATTTTGGCATGATAGGCAGCTGAGGTCAGTTTGAAGTTTGGTTAAATTTGTGCTCGGCTCCTAGTTTTGCCGAGAATCGGTGTAATAATGAAGTTATCCGATATTTTAATTGTACGTGATGCTGAGACTCGGCATCGTTCGAATTTTTGCCGAGTTATCAGTTAAATATGAAAATGCCGAGTGAATTCAGATAAATGTTTAACCGAGCCCGTGAATAATTCAATCGAGGTATTAACCTTCTGGTACGCTTGCCGGGTGTTGACGGGTCTAAGTTTAAGTGTGTAGACTTGAATACCATCCACTTAGCTGTTACAAAGGTAAGAAACAGTATCGGTCGCACGTTCATGCAAAAAAAATGTGCTTCAAAAGCCACATCACAAAAAAAAGAAATACCCTAACAAAATAATCGCTTTAATTGTATCATTAAACGCAATAAGAAATAGATTCATCACAACTAAAAATAAAAAATCCAAACGTTAAATCACTCATCATTGAGCATTTCCAGATGAAATCAACCTAAAAAAATATAATCCTCTCTGATTTGGGTGAATCTTTGCACATGGTTTCGGTATGAACAATCGCGTTTCTCCTCTTGGTCAAAATTCTTTCTTGACGTAAGAGTAATCTTTCAAAAGGGTACATGTGCTTTCATATGTACAATCTTCAAAACATCATAACTCGTAAACCGTAGATTGTAATGAAATTGTGTCTGAGAAATTTTTTTAGCGATACAATTAGCCTTTGTAAAAAAATATATACACTGTAAAAAAAATTATTATTGTTTCAGAAAAATATAAATTGAATTTGAAAACGGTGGATGCCTATCTTGTCTGATGCCTAACTTTTTTTTTACGATTTTTGTGGATGCCTAACTTTTTATACGATTTTTGATGGAAGTTTTTTAAGTCATAGGAAAAATAATAGAACTTTTTATAAGATAGAGCAACTTTATATTAAGAAGCTACCAAAAAAAAAATTTCATGATTTTTACATTTTGAATGTTTTGTAAGAATTATAAGATCATAATATTATAATATGATTTTTCAGGTTATTTTAAGCCATAATACTGTTGGTGAGCATCTTTCTAAATGTAGCCGTCATCGAGATAATTTGAATGCAATGTGGATAAAAATGTTTTTTTTCATGAAAATATCCCCTTTTCATAAGATAGTCGTGATTCTCCTTCTACAGCGCCATGTTTTTCATGAAATACAAACAATGTTCTTCAACATACCTTTGGACACCAAGAAGGTTGGATGTACTGTTTTGAAGCTGTAAGTCTGAATTTAAAAAAAAAAAACGTTTGTCGTAGTCCTACTTTTTTTTGTTTTCTATACTGGGGCACAATTAAAAAAAAAAGATCTGCGATCGTCACGAAAAGTGGTTAGGTTTTGTGCGTTTTTATCACAGTTGTTTCTCCAAAGATTTTAAAAAACTTTGCACCAATCGATCGCAAAAATAGAAATCACTCTTAATTTCGGGCCAGCTATTTAAAAAATTAATAAATGTTAAGCCATGTCTTAAAAAAGCCATAAAAAAGTATAGTTATTCAAATAATGTTGCATTGTACAATCAAAATGGCTTGCATTTAGTAGCGTAGTCCGTACACTCAGGAAATTATCCGTACGGTTTTCATACGATCGGAACTATGAACCACAAGCAAGGGTCCAAGACTCATTCAATACGAAATCGTATGAAATGATTATTGTTGCATTGGTCGAGAAAACCATGCCTCTTATACACTTTCAATTGACATCACATATCAAGCGTGGATAGTCTTGTGGTAATGTGGCTACTCTCTGGATCCCGAGATTCATGGTTCGAATCCCGATTGCAACTTTTTTTTCTGTGAGGAAATTTTTTATACGATCGTCCTATGAACTTTTTTCCATTAGAGAATCGTATGAAATTAGTAATAACATCTTCTGGCAAAGTTCCATATTTTTGCTTGCTGGTAACTGTCACTCCATTCGGCAAAACCCTCTTCGTATTTTTCTCGTGTCACAAATGATATTGTTGTGAAATTATCTTCATTTCTCTTACTATCCTTATCAAACAATGTTTTTGCACTTGTTATTGAATGTTCATGTTGTCTAGTCGAGAGTGTCATTCTTTGCTTCACATGGTCCTTTGCCATGCGAGGTTGCGAAAAAATGCCGCTCAGAATCAATGATGTAGTTCTCTTTAAACTTGCAGAGGCTAGCGAATTTTTTACCAATTTTGAAATTGGGAAGCAGCTCCATCAGACATAATAATGTTTTTTTTTTAAATATTTTTTTTAACTCTTTATTTATTCCAAAAGGGGGATAAAGGGTGTCCACGATGAAATTGCCACACTATGAAATTGCTCTAACTTTTTAACCGTTGGGTAGAGTTTAATGAAAATTTGGGTGGATTTAGTTCATAGTGCATTATTTACATCCTGCAAGTTTTAAAGTCCTGTGATCAAAACTCGAAGAAATGGAGTCGAAAGAACAGCTCGTGCGTGATAAAATCTTGCGCATTCATCACGAGAACAAGGACCTCTCGCATCGTTCTATCGCCAAAACGTTGGGAATCGCGAATTCCACCGGTGTCCCAGAAGTGATTAAGCGGTTCAAGGAACGGTGTGACCACCGATCGGAAGCCCAGAAGTGGAAGGAAAAAGTATTCCGTACAACACCAAAAATCACAACCGCGTAGTTGGGGCCTTCAACCGAAATCCGAACGCCTCCGTTCGGGATGTAGCTAAGAAGCTGCACCTAAGCCGAAGTTTTGTCCAGAAGGCCAAAACTAAGGCTGGGCTTCGAACGTTCAAGGTAAAAAAGGCCCCTCATCGCGACTGAGAAGCAGAACAAGTCCGCCAAAACCCGTGCCAGGAAGTTGTACCTCAACATGCTGACGAAAGTTAAATGCTGCATCATGGACGACGAAACATATGTGAAGGCTGACTTCAAACAGATCCCCAGCAACCTGTTTTTCACGGCCAAGGATAAGTTCAGCGTTGCGGAGCATGTCCGCACTCAGAAGATGTCCAAATTTGCGAAGAAATTCCTGGTTTGGCAAGCCATCTGCACGTGCGGGAAGCGGAGTGCACCTTTCGTGACCCAGGACACGATGAACGGACAGGTGTACATAAAAGAGTGCCTCCAGAAGCGGCTGCTTCCTCTTCTGAAGGCCCACAACGTCCCAACAATCTTCTGGCCGTTTGATTTGGCCTCGTGCCACTACTCCAAGGACGTGCGTGAAGTGGTATGCGGACAATAAGGTCAATTTCGTGCCGAAAATGTTCCAACCCTCCCAACACTCCGGACCTCCGCCCCATCGAGAAGTACTGGGCGATTGTGAAGCAGCACCTTCTTAAACGACTTCAGGTAGTGAAGACAGTCGAGGAACTGAAGAAAGTATGGAGTTTACATGCAAAAAACGGTTGATTCACAGGTTGTGCAGAATCTTATGGCCGGGCTTAAGGCCAAGGTGCGGGCATTTGCGTATGGACTGTTAATAAAACAGCGAGTAAAATGGTAAAATGAAGTTTAATAGGTTATTTTCAATCCCTGAAAATTTGATGGCAATCGGATAAAAACTCGAATTTTGCGAATCAATTTTGTGTGTGGCAATTTCATCGTGGACACTCTTTAGTACACGTCACATATTTTTTTTTGTCTTCTTTATTTTACGTCGGCCTATTTCCTCACATGGTGACAATCACCGACGCCAGGAAGACGACTCCATCACCTGGACCCTACCTAACGACTCATGAATATGAGCCGGGACCAACGGCTTTACTTCCCTTCCGAAGGAAGACGTGACCAGATTTTGCTCGCCTCAGAAAAACCACCGACGTCGACTGGGATTGAACCCAGACCCACTGGGGTACCAAGTAGCAGTCACGCTTACCACTACACCACCGACGCCGGCAAATTCAGTGAGGCGCGATCCCAGTCTATTGCATGATTATGCTCCATAGAGTGTGCAGCTACGCTCGATTCGGTTTCTCTTCCATTGTCCACGGCGTTTTTGTGTTCCCTCAGACGAACTTTCATTTTTCGACAGGTTTGGCCTATATAAACCGCTTTACTTTACATTCAAATATTTAATTTACGTTCACATATTATCTTAGGTGCACCTGCAAAGTAATTAACATTTCAACCTATATATGCTATGATTTAAATCTATTGGTGTTAATATTATTTTTATCTTGTCTATTCAGTATTTTTAACAGGTTTTTTTTTATGCCTGCGTGTAAGAATAATAGTTGATCTCTTAAAACTATTTCTTATCTACAGCGAGAATTGATCATCGCAATTGAAGATGGCAATGATTTTGGTCTAAAATTATGAATTATTTTGTTGGACATTTCTTCTAGAGTCTCAACGTTCGAAATTCTATGTAATTCAGTAGTACTGAACTAGGGTGGCAGCTTCAAAATCATTTTCAGAACTTTGTTCTGAATCCTTTGAAGTGCTTTTTTCCTAATAGCACAACACCTAGACCATATTGGCACTATATGAAGCATGGCCGGTCTATAAATTGTTTGAATATTAGAAGTTTGTTCTTCAAACAAAGTTTGGATTTTCTGTTTATAAGAGGATGTAAATATTTTATATATGCATTACACATGGCTTGAATGCCCTCAATGTGATTTTTAAAATTTAATTTTTGATCAAGTATCAGTCCCAAATATTATACTTGATTTTACCAAGAAATTGGAACTCAGTTCATAGTGACCATATGACTATTACTTGGTTTAAAAATATGCAGCTCTTGGCTTGTGTGGGAATATTGAAAGTTGAGTGTTGGAAGCACGAGGAGAAATCTTCCATTTTTGAAAATAATCTGTAAAAATGTCCAAGCTTTTTTGTAGCCTCCTAGATATAACACGAAGACTTTTTCCTTTTTGTTTTAATTCATTCGTTGATTTAAATGCCTTATTAATTTTGAAATAAAGATCTGCACAGCCACCATATTATGTTTTAGAATATCTGATATCATTTCAAAGCTTGAATTTTTAAGCGTTCATGATTCCATATTATAAATAACAAACGGATGAATTGCCAGCTTGATCATTTTTCCAATGATGACTTTGAACATCATCCTGAAGTACAAATGAATAATTTTCTGCAAAATCACAAATAATTACTACTTTGTAGATATTGTTTCTTTCAAAAACTGAGATTGCTTAGTTTTTATATTATCGTGAGGTTAATAGTTTTTCTAACTACTTGCTGAAATATTCTAAAAAATCATCAACTGGTTCCAGTAGTGTTTCTGGAATTACATCTATCAGTAGAAATCCAATGTTCGAAAGATATCTCAGATAAGTTATGCTTCTCAAAATCTACTAAAATATAATCATTCAAATTCAGAAAATTCAGATTGGGGCAATTTTCAAATTCACGGAGATAACAATCTTTCGATCTTGGCGACGAATTACACAACAAATGTTGTTTACAATCAGTCTTGAGCGAGTTTTTTTTAAGACTAGGATGCGTTAAATCAATATTCTCATGAACCTGAAGCATTAAACAATTAACAATGTTTTGGACGTAATGCCGCAAAAGTACTGAATCCAATATTTTGTTCAAAAAGTTCTTTGTTTCTATTGAAAGTTTCTCTCAGGGATGAAAGCAAAAGCCGTTTTTGTATCTGTTGGCGCTTATCATTAATCATCACAGAGACATAATCTCTTTGTCCTGGCATGGCTCTGCTAATGTTACCGTCTTCAAAAAATTGCAGTACTTCGTCCTTTACTTCCGTTTCCGTAGACAATACTCCTGTTTTGGCAGCTAACTCTTTTGCTTTTGACAAAATATATTTGTTCTTTTCTCAAACAAATCCATTATCTCCTGAACCGACCACGAATTTGGTAACGCCGTTAATATTCGGATCTTATCAATTCTTGAGCAATTGAGCAATTAAATTTTCCCTACAGTTTAGCCATAATTTCATCAAATGCCTTTGTTTACAATGTAGTTAGCTCTTCTGCATAATCTGGCGTGAATCAACGTTTTCTGATGCTTGCCACAACTTTGGAACATTTTTGTGAACGGTAGCGGACGTTTTTCAATTCTCTAATGAATATCGGAGACACGTAGTTAAATAGCTCAACGTTATGAGCCCTGAGACGGCATCTCGAAGATCTTGAGACGATTGAAACTGCCGATGGTATTTCCTCCAAATCGTGCCGTGATGTAGATGAGAGTTCCTCGCCATGTTCTATGTTTGCTGATTGTTCCAAATTTTTGGCTGGATGTTTTCAATATGGGCATAATCGACATGAATCACAAATTCTTAACGTTGTCACCAAATGAACCGGACATGAATATACACATACGTTTTTCGATTAACTGATCCGTTAATTTTCTAAGCTTAGACGAACGCTGCTACCCATTGTTTCGAAAATGTTTACAACAATTATTTGTTTCGAGTTCCATTTCAAATCACTCTATTTAGCCGTCTTGAAAGATACTTGTGCAATGATGTTGTGTTTATGAAATTTCAACATTTTTAAACACACATGTAGGTAGTTTTTTTTTTATAATACAGGTGTATTTTTTTTGCTACCACTCGGCATGCATGAATAGGTAAAAATGAAAGTAAAGTTTGAATTCAAGCTGCCTAAACAAATTAAGCTGTGGAAGACAGTCTGATTTAGCCTAAACAATATATGCAAGTATGTTAATGCTAACTTATAACTCTGTCTTATCACACATTAAGCAAAATGGTTACATCAGATGATGTGTGAGTGAGTGACAAGAATCATATAGTAAAGAATAGTTCACTGTCCATTTTGCAGTAGGATTTTTTTTCCCTGTACACTCAATATAATGTTCTTCTTCATTTCACTTGTTGGAAACAGATGTTTCACAATCTTCTTGGTGACAATGTTCCAATCTTTTTGGTGACTTGGAGGAAATCGTATGCACTTTTTGAAAACTTGTTGCAGATGGAGAATTAC
The DNA here is from genome assembly GCA_024533555.2 of Aedes koreicus. Classification (NCBI taxonomy): domain Eukaryota; kingdom Metazoa; phylum Arthropoda; class Insecta; order Diptera; family Culicidae; genus Aedes; species Aedes koreicus. The sequence continues at coordinate 903,828 of JAHHFK020005917.1, forward strand.
GACCATCTTATGAAAAAGAGATATTTTTATGAAAACCCTTTATCTTGAAAAAAAAAGTACATTTAAAAAGTTGGTTATTAAGAGCATTTTGATTTTAAATAATCTGGAGAATCATATTATATTAATATGATAAGCTGTTTCTTATAAATACCTCAAAATGTAAAAAATCATGAAATTTTCATATTTTGAAAGCTTCTTTACTTCGAGTTGCTCCATCTTCAAACAGTTTTTATTATCTTTCGTATGAAAAAATTAAAAAAAAAAAATTAATTAAGAATTAATGCATCGATCGGAACTCACCATATTCAAATCTTATTTTCAGATTTTTCGAGAAAAAAATCAGTGTGCAATTTTGTTTACAAAGCTCCATTGACTATCCACAATTTCTTCTCATACACAATTTCATTATAATCAATGGGCTCCGAGTTATGATATTTTGAAAATTACGCTTATGAAAACAAAAGCGCCCCTTTGAAAACAGTTTTTTGCCAACAAATTTTTTTTAAAGTGCAAAAACATGTTCTCTCACATAAACAAAATGTAAAGAATATTCTCAATAGAGAGGGGAGCGTCGTGGTTCGCTGGTTTGTTGTGGGGTAGTGGACTGTTCCGTTAGTCATTTACGTGAGCTTGCCGAAATTTGCGATTGTTCAAAAGAATTTAATTTGAAATCTGTTTTTGTCATTCAGGTGGGTTATAATTGGATAAAATAAAAACTGTAGAAAAGAATAAAGACTGGACACGGAAAAAATGAGACAGACAAAAATGATCACCAAAAATTCATTTTAAATCGGATACTTCTCAAATTTTCAGGGATTAAATAACTATATATAAGCTATGTTTTGGCATAATTTATCGATTGAATTTCCTCCCCAAGCTGAATGCTCGTACATTTCTCTTAACACTGCTCATGAGATCTTGGGCGAGGCTTTGTCCATCTTCCTTACACAATTTCTCCTAGTTTTTCTTCAAAGCTTCATCGGTTTTGAATGTTTTTCCGCTTTTCTCCAACTTCTTCTTCATTATCGCCCAAAACTTTTCGATCGGACGAAGTTCTGGTGTATTTGGCGGGTTCGCCTCCTTCGGGACCACATTAACGCCCTTCGCTTCGTACCAATCCATTACAGGCTTGGCGTAATGGCACGAAGCGAGATCCGGCCAGAACAGCGTGGGACCACGGTGAGAGCGGAGGAAGAGCAGCAAGCGCTTCTGCAAGCATTCCTCTCGATAAATCTGCCCGTTTATGGTGCCGGTTGTAAAGAACGTCTTGCTGTACCGCCCGCACTCGCAGAGCGCCTGCCACAACAGGTACTTCTTCGCGAATTTGTCCATCTTTCTCTTCCAGAACTTTACCGGGACCTCCATGCGGGACATACCGACAAAAAACTCGAGGCCGGGGATTTGTTTGGTGTCCGCTTTGATGTATGTCTCGTCGTCCATGACGAGACAGCCTGGCTTGACCAGCCACTCACGGTACAGCTTCCGCACACGCAATTTGGCCACCGTGTTTTGCTTGTCAGTCCGGTTTGGCGCCTTCCTGACCTTAAAAACACGTAGCCCAGCCCGTTTCATGGTCTGCTGGACGAACCACTTCGACGAATTGACCTTTATGGTCACGTCTCGGGTGGAAAGGTTCGGGTTATTCTTAAAGTACTGCCTTATCTTCTGCGCCTTCTCTGGGTATTCCGTTTTCGCGGGACACGGTGAAATGGTGGATTCCAAGCCTTTTGCCGATCCATCTCTGCGACTGACAGCCAGGATTATCGATCACCGCGCCCAAGATTTGCTGGCGTGGTTCTTCTTGTTTCGAATGCATCTTGAAAACGACTTGACAACGACGCGATAAAATTTTGCGCACATAAACATAACACTCTAAACTAGTATGACCACAAATTTCATTAATTTTTACCCACGCGATAAAAAGTTACACCCAAAACAAAGTGTCGCATTTTTTCCGAGTCCAATCTTTATGTACCTAGTTCAAGTTGTGTGAGAGAATTATGCATAGCATTACTGTCACTTCTTTAGCACGATCATGTTGTCATTTCATGATGTGATCATATGATCGATTCTCGGATATAAATTGCTAGTTCTGTTTAGTGGCGTATGTATAGCGAGTTTTGCTCTCAATTTTGCCGGTTTCAAATCGGTGCTCCACCAAAAAACAGCATTCGATGATCGAATTAGTTGATGGCTGTAAATCGGATCCCTTGATAGTACATCAATCCCTACTTGATAGTACATCAATCCTATTGCATCCTATTTTTATCACAATAGATCTAAAAAATGGTCGCAGTGATGAAAATACCCGACAAGGAATAATCCTATTGCACTCAGAAATAAAATCTAAACTTAATAGTTTGAAGTTTACACTAAATCTGGTTGACGCATAGCTTCGTATAAACGGCAACTATACTCGCTTAGTATAAACTTGAGATATAAGGGGCGTAGTTTAATGGAGATTTATTTGAAACTCAGAATGAAATGTTTTCCCGTCCCGGGTTTCGTTTTGTTTTGTCAACTTCTAACCTACAAATAAATGACAAGGAAATTTCCTAAATCTATCAGTGTGAATAAAAACCGATTGACTGGATTGATTGGATTATTCGAGGAAATTTTTCGAGTTGGAAATATAAAGTTTGGTATATAAATACGTTGAGCATTCCACATGCAGACATAGAGTATTCATTGATGTTTCTGATTTAAATAACCTTTGTAATCCACACTCTGAGCTTTTTCTAATCGTCTTTAGTTTAAAAAGAAATAGTTTTTATCATTTATGAGGAGAACGAGAGAGAAGAGAATGAAACGTGAGTCCGGAAATGTTTTTCTGAAATTTGTATGCCATTGTCAGAATTGCTGTACACAATCTGCTGATTTGTGGTATAGGTTTTAAATTTAATTTTAATAGTTTACCATGCTTCTGTCATATCATATCATGTTATCAAGCTTCTACCAACAGTCACAACCAGGAGGCGACACCGTTCATTTACATGGTGTTGATGGTAAAGAAATTTAAAACATCTATTGGATGGAAGCATTGGAAACGATATGATTCATTCTACATGCACATTTGCTGTATAGTTTCGAAAGTAGAGCATATTATGGTACATCATTTTGACTACAGTGCCATATTAAACTATTTTCGATGGGTGGTTATTTCAGATTTCAACTTCAACAACCAAACATCGTCGTGCTTAGTGTCGTGACAAGCTGCCATATCTAGTAGGAACGTTGGTAAGGAAGCATACATTTATTACCTATCGTGAAAGTATGATAAAAAAAAAATCACGTCACGGTATTCCTACATAATATACATAGCTTGTTACAGAAGTCTTAACACCCCTCTACGGTAGACTGTAACGTACTAAATGGACAACCCGCAATAAACCTTTCAAGAACAAACATACCTGTAGGTGGAAAGCAGGCTGTGGAATATAGTCGCGTTGTTTTCGTCCTTAATGGTGACGATGAACTGATTCGCATGCACCGTGTTGTACTCATACAGGCCTGGTTTGAGCTGAAACCGACAGAACTCGCCAGCGAATCCACGCCCAATCGTGCCGGCGCCAATACCTCCAATCGGGGCACCGTAGATCTGCTTCCCATTCTCGGTGTACCAATAGTCCATCAGGACCTGACGGTTTTCGCGTGACACCTTCCAGTAGTATGGAATGTACCTGTGTGGGATAGAGGAAGAAGGTTTAAATCGAATCAATTAATGTTCTGCTTGGTGTTTTGTGCGGAACACTAGGTATATGCAGATTGAGAATGATTACAACCATGCATTCGATAATCGCTTATAGGTGGAAATGAGTATTAATTGACGGTTCAAGTTCTACTTCTAATATTTTTTGGTTCTATTTTCTTCGATCGAATCACTAGACGTCTGCGGCAAAAAAAAAGTGTGCATCTGGTTTCATATTCGGCAACAGATTGCGCAGGGAATTGAAGCTAGAAATAAATCAAATCCGCTCGATATGTTTAAGCGTTTCTGAAATAAAGATGGGATGAACAAATGATGTTTCTAAAACGTTAATACGGCCATCCGCTGTGTTCACAAGGTCTTGTGCGTTGATTGTGCTGTATTATAAATATATGATGACTTTGAACTATTTTATTTTGATGGAGTCGTTTGTCTGTTTATGTTTATTTTCTAAGTGGGTTTGGATGTATCATTTTCATTGGGAAAGTAGAGGTCAAGAGTTGTTTAAAATTGAATCATCGGATACAGTTATAGGATGAATAATGATCATTTTAATGTATCCATAAAAAACTGGAAATAACTACAACAAATAAGCTGTAAATAATTATTGACATGACTTCCGTACAATCCATTGGCGTTTCTCTCAGCTCTGTTGTTAGAAGCTTTAAAATTATCATGCAGGAGATGTCTAGGAACGGCTCTCGGTTTTGGGTTGGGAATAGTTTGGTTGGAACTATTGTTTTTTTTTATGACTTTCTTGGTCACATACATAGTTGTACTTGTAACTCAATGCTAATGTATAAATCTAGAGATGTATAAAACAACCGTGGTATTTAAAATACCTCAAGCTTTTTTAACAAGAGAGCTACTAGAGCAAAGTAAGAGCCAGCTACAACCTTGATGTGATGAGCGGTAAGATTCAAATGGTAAGAAATTCAAACATCAACATAATAGCAGCAGAACCTTTCTGATTGGAATTTGAACTCTGAGGATCGGTTGAAGCTTCTCGCCGTTCGGGGTTTAAAAATTATGGTGAGATGATGTGAGGCGCTGACAGGGTCATGAGGGACTATTGGCAACTGTTATGTTGTTGTAAGTGTCGGCACTTTTGCCATTCAGTTGAAAATATTTCATGAAAATTAGTAAAGCTGTACAGTCCTTCGAATGAATGATATAAATATACAGACTAGCTAAAATCATAATAAATCTCGTTGTATACGATGTTCAAGTATTAATTTAGTTCTATAACGTATCATTTCTCATACCAGTGAAAAATTTCCAACAGCATGATACATTATATAGAATAATTTTAGACAGGTATTTGCACTATTTTATTTTGGTGGCAACTTGTGCTGTAATTTATCCAGTTATATTATGGAATGCATAACAAACATATCGGGTTTGCTCATGGCATAATAACTGAATGGAAATGCACTATTTTGGAAAAGGTTGAATGTTTTGATCATGGTAGTTATTTGACTGTTCAAAATGAAGCACATAGTCACATTCAGAGTTACTTAAGACAATTACAACCATGTATATTAGAGTTAAGATGCGGAGGCCCACTTAGGAAACACCATTTGAAGCAATAGAATAGACCTTGCCATGTAGTTTCAATGGCACGTTAGTTATATTCTTTATCATATGGTAATTGTTTTCATATTATCCCCCTTTTTTTTGTTTTTGTTTTTTTACGTATAATCTTTGCTCACGTTTAAGGTCGAGTACAGACAGGGTTTCTCGTTGGTGGTGATTAAGTTTGGTTAGATCAGAAGGATTGGAAATTCTTAGTCAGAGAAACGAAAAGTCATTATGAGAATATCACCCGTTATCTCTCACATGCACCGTGCATGTTATCAAATACTGGAACCTTCTTACTCTCCCTAGAATCACACTTGTTGCAACTCAGTTAAAGTAACTGCTAGGCAACTAATTTGAGTCACAATCAAGTTGCTGCAACATTTTTTGATGGATCTATGTTTCTTGGGTTCTGCTTTCTCATATTTATTATCAACCATCATGACCGAGTGCGGAGGTGAAATTCAAGGATCGGATCAAGGGAAAGAGCTAAACTTGCTCAGCCCTGCCCTGCATGCGGTTTTGGAAGTACGTCTTTGAAAAGACAAAAGAAATTATTAATTGTTGATAAATAATTAGTTTTGTCTTTTCAAAGACTTACTTTAACAATAAGTACTTCATCAAAACCTTATTAAATCAGTTTCACTCACATCTTACTAAAACCAACTATTTGAATCAACACTGGCGTGTGTTGTTGGACTCGATATGGAATCTATCAACGGTTTCATTTAAAAAAATGGACTTTTTTCAGATGGTGATAAAAAAAAGCTAAGACAGATAATTGCTTTTGATAAATTTCCCAAGGAAGGTAATTATTTAAGCTTACTTGCAAAAAAGTTCTACGCTCTTGCGACCGGCCTTCCGGCAGTTAACCGGAACATTCGCAATGGTGGACGAAAACATGCGTGTAGGCATGTTTTTGAGTTCTTTCTTCGTTTTATTTATCAATCCCCCCTCAGTTTTCGCGACAAAATTGTTGGAGTAGATCTTAAGCTTTAGGTTGGCCCAGCAATTCTCAATGGGACGCAGCTGGGGGACGTTGGGCGGGTTCGCCGACTTGGGTACCACATCGATATTCAGCCGCTCCATCTCCTCCAACGATCGCTTCGAGTAGTGGGAATACGCCAGATCCGGCCAGAACACCGCGTTTTCGCGCTTATGGTATTTCTTGATAAACGACGCAACTTCCAGCAGGCATTTCGTACTATAAATTTCCCCGTTCACGGCCAGTCCGGAGCGAAAGAAGAGCGGCTTTGACATCCCCTTCTCACTGATTGTCAGCCACAGCAGCACCTTCTTGGGGAGCTTGGTGTGTGAAATGAACTTCACCTCGGAGCTCACTTCCTTCGTGGGGGAAGTAAAATACGAGGTGCCCTGCCGGTCGTGGCCATCCAGGGTAAGATAGGTCTCGTCGTCCATCACCACCGCCTCGTCGCGATTAGCCGGGAAAATCGAGTTGACCATCTTATTCAGCCGCTGCCGCTGCGTCATTGCCTGCAGCTCCGAAACCAGTGGACGCGACTTCCGCTTCCTGACATGTATGTTCATGTTCGCCAGGTACTTTTTCACTGTTTGGTCGGTTGAATCGACCTCCCGGCCAAGCGCACGCAGCGATGTAGCCACTTTTCCCTCGGTCTTCCTCTTCAGCATCCTTTGGAGCTTCTTGTCGCTCAGAGTAGTCGGCCGTCCGGAACCGGGCTTTCTTTCGATGCTCTGATTGTTGTCTAATAGTGCCAAGATGTTGTAGATGCCGGAACGGGCGTATCCGGCGTCCACAAAGTGCTGCACGATGTCCGTTTCCGACGCGGCGGGGTGCCGTTCTTTGAACGCGCACACTTCTGAACGGAGTTGCTTCACTTTATGTGCCATCACGGTTAGAGTTCGACTGATGGTTACTATGATTGATGCTGCATGGGTAGTTTCGTCAGTGCAGGTGAAGGTAAACCCATGAGAATTCGGCAATTTTTGTGAATTTTTTTAAATGCAAACGTTATTATAATATTCCCTGATAAATCTATACACTGAAACAAATTGGCTACAGATCTCTCATAAATATAGCTATATAACTTATTAATTTAATAATTATTATTTTGTGTGCAGCTCATTCTTAATTGGCGGCCGCACTACATCAAAAGACTGACAAGCTGGGCGCTACTTGAAATGCACATGAAAAAAGAGGAACGATTTTATCACCAGTCCCTTCATACTTGTCAAAGAACAGCTGTCGAGTTTTTTTTCCATTAGGGCGAATTTAACATTGAGAGATTCTCTCCGGGCTCACTCTCTTTCATTTATTACAGCGCCATTATAAAACTTTCGAGAGATTCTTTAGTATAGATCGAAACACAACAGTGCTAGCTAGAATACTCTATAAATAACTAGTAGAATGAAAAACGTAAAGGTGATTGGAATATGAATGTACGAGAAAGTAATGTAATGTAAGGAAGTCTCTCAATGTTAGATTCGCCCAAATGAAAAAAAAAAAACCTAGAACTGTACAAGCTTATTTTAGGCTTCTACGACAAAATTAAAGATTGCTGAATTATTTTATTCTCCTCTATTTTCTTATCCCACGAGCATAAACCATTCAATCAGCGACGATAGAAGCCGATTGCTGTCAAAATTTCATCAATAAGCAGCCAACAGTGGTCATGGCAACGGTAATTAAAAATGTATACCAACTTTTTCAGAATACATCAAAACAAGATTTCGGTGAAATGCTGCTATCACTGGAAACAAACAATAACGTGCATAATCGCGAAACTACGTTCAAATAAATATAACACTCATAAACTACAAAGCAACACCATGCTGGAGGTGGCTGGGTTCGGTTCTGGTCTAGGAATTTTTCGTTAAGGAAAATTTCTCGACTCCCTGGGCATAGGGTATGATAGTACTTTTCACACAATCATACTAATGCAAAAATGGTACCTGGCATCGAAAGCTCTCAATTAATAACAGTGGAAGTGCATTTAGAACACTAAATTGAGAGCAAGCAATAAGCTTATTGTGAAATCAAGAAGAATTATTGTGTGTAAGAAAGAAGAAGAAGAAACTATTCATCGACATATCACTTTGCGTTCGATATAAATGGTTGACAGCTGATAGTTGTGCCACTTGTGAAACGCAAGTTTTTTTTTATTTGGTGTTTGATTCGCACTAACGAAGTCTGTTCAGTTTATCATACGTCACATTGTACTCAACAGATGGCATTGGTGTTTGCGCAAAAATTATCTACTCTATGAAACATTATAGGTGACATGTCTGTTTGCCTATGGCAAAACTAAATATCTAACAGTACTGAAACTAAAATTCAGTATAATTAAAGTTTAGCCAAGAATATAGAATTGACTTTTAAGATTTTTCGGGCTTTACCAGGACTATTCAAGAAGCAGTATACAACATTTATTTCATCCAAATGAACATTTCATGCTAATACTGGGGAATGGGAGGGATCATCAGGGCACTCTATTGAAGCAGACTCGATGCGGAGGGTGGGTATGCCAACTCCTCATTGCTAACAGTTAGTGAATAGAGAGCAGGCTCTTCTCCCCGCCCATTGGGGCATCCTTATGTTAGATAGCTCGCTGTTTTTACCAATTGTTCAATCTTGTTGTAGGAAAGAGATTATTTATATCCTAGTGGATACGTATAAGTGATGTTGCCTAGCGGTCTACCCAACCTGTTTTTAGCCCTTCATACAATGGTATGATGAGGACAATCATTGTTTATTAAGGCTTAATTAAGTCAAACAGAGAAGAGAGCCTATTGCTGTCGGTCTTAGTTTCCGTGCTACAATGGATGGTAGTTCCCAAGATAGCACACTTGTTGCCATTCGGTTGAGATAACATAAATAAGACTTGTTAAGTCATTATCAAGTTACTACAACTAATTATGATCGTAGTGTGCTACTTGGATTCATATTCATAAGATTGCATTATGATCATTTGCCATAAGAAATCAGTAAGGATTTCATAAATATGCCTTATGAAATATAATGATGTTGAAAAAATGAAAATATGGAGCAACCTGGATTCGAACCTTGCTCGCTGATGTTATGGGTCCAGTGACTTGCCCACTAATATATATCAACACTTGTAATCAGGAAAGCTTAAAAGCGTACAAGAACACCGGCATGTGAAACTAAATCCATTTATAAGTCAGGCTTTTGAAATTTCAATGCATCGTTCATAAGTTCAACATTATGAAATTCTTAAGTTTATTTGCCTGAGTGTACACCTTGTAATACATTCTTGCGATTTTCGGTACTAAAAATCATTGTTTTTTTTTATTTGCCGGGTTATTATGACAGCATATTTGAGGGTGCGTTCGTGAGAGTTACGTTATAAGTGGCGAAACATTATACCCCGTTCGCACTACAACCTATATTACGTGATATAGGGTATCTTGATATCAATTGCTTAAGCTTGGGACCGATGCACAGTGATTCCAAGGCGGAAAAAAGTCGAAAAATCAACTTCCTCCTTTTATATATATATTTTTATTTTCTTAAAATTTTGTACGCTCTTTGAAATTTCTTTTCCATAATTTTAAAAAGATTGGATGAAAATTGTGCTCTCTACAATATTTCAAAGTAGGGGTCCTACATGGTCGTGGTTTTTTACTCCCATTTAAAATGTATGGAGAATCGGAAAAAAAAAACTTCAACTAGGTTTAGGCTTATTTTAAAGATTTGTTTTGTCAACGTTTCGAAAAGGGTTCCGGGAGGCCAGAGTCCTGGAATGTCTGGAAAACCCGTAAGCTTGGTAAATACATAAATATCGCACTAGATTACCAAGATTCCCTTCTTACAAAGAAGTGTAAATACATATATCTTAGAAAACCGCCTTTTGATCCAAAACCTGAAGAGCCGAGTGTTATGTACAACAAATCCAGCTCAATGAACTGAAAATGCATGTGTGTGCGTCTATGTGTGTGTATAGTGTATGTGTGGAACGAGATTTATAACTCAGTTTCCCAAGCAACTACTGAACTGATATGAATGAAACAACCGCCAAAGGAATGGTACTGTGTTCCCATACGAATTTTATTAAAATTAGTTGACTGGTTTCGGAGATACCCCCGGGGGAAGTGGCCAATTTCTGACTTAGATCAAAACCCATCATGTGACACCTCAAATTATATGAGAATACGAAAATTAGTTCAACGGTGATGATATCAAAAGTCCAGATCCACATTGATAACATCCGGGTTAATGTTCCGGCTACTCCCGGGAAAGTGGCCAGACTCGGATTTGGATCAAAAATGGGAGAACGAATTCACTGTAGTTACTCCTTTTGCGATTTTGACTAGTCACTGCATGGTCCTCCAGATCATCCAGAATATCTGATGTGTTGCGTATCACTTTCGTTTTAGAGCGACGCGATTTTTACCATATATTTTGACAAAGAAAAAATATAGATTGCTTGGGAAACCGACTGCTGATTCAAAGCCCGAGATGCCTAAGGCGAATCGATCCTACGTTCTGGCTCTCTGGAAACATGCACTGGCACATTTTTGAAGTGATAAATCTCAGTTATTGTTGTCATTTCAAATTCATTTTAAATTCATTTCACCATTTTTTTTTGAGTCGCAGAAAGATTGCTGACTAAGTTTTGATACTGTTATTTCAAACCTGAAAAATGCGATCTTGATAAGCTTGATAAGTTGAATGTCGGTCCTTTGAGCCTCGGATCAAAAGTCGATTTTCCAAGCGATTTATACACCCTTCTTTTGAGAGAGGGGTAAAATAGATGAATGCACAAATTTTGTACAAATCATAACAGTCATTATAATGACTTAACGTAAAATCATCTGAATTTTCTTAAATGAAATTTACATGAAAATTGTAGTCGCCACCAAAACTGGACATTATTTGTATGCTTGATGTTTATAATAAGATTTATTTTTTTATGTTTATACATTTTTTACTCATCATTTTTCATTTTCATTCACCATTTAAAAAATTAAATCGCTTCAGTGGTTCAAAAGATATAATTATTCGAAAAATATATATTTTCTAAGATTTTGTTTTTTGGAACACTCGATCTAAAAATGGGTAACCCTAATGACAAAATGTAAAATTGGAATCATGTATTTTTCGCAAAGGAACAAACTTACCAAATATTGCAATTTTTTTTTATTGGTATGGAATTGCTGAATTATCAAATTACGGGTGTTCCAGAACTTCCGGAAGACCACTCAATGGCCACTCAGAGCCATACACTGTTCTCCACATCGCTTTACTTCTTACATTTTATGTACAAATGGTTTTGAAAAACATCTTATTGCTTTAGGACGAGACTAATGAGTTTACCATTTTTTCGGATGTTCCGAATTTTTCAGGAGACCATAAAGTGGCCATATCTCGGAAGTGTGGCATAATATGACAATTCAGATAGCATATTTGAATTCAGCGGCTTAAAATTACTTGTAAACACATAACTTAGCTATATAAAATAATTTTTTAGACTTTTTTCCACATTTAGTATGTTGGTACTTCCACAGTTAAAAACTAAATGCATTTTCTTCTTGGCTATCCAGCCCCTGATCCAGCCGCTGTTATAAGTAAGAGGATTCAATGAACCATTTTTGTATGAACCAGCAGTTTTTACTACCACTCAAACTCTAAAATTAGAACTCATTTTGAGGTTTGTTTTTTTTCATTTCACGAGGAGTGTATCGGTGTACCTGACTGCTAAGAATTTTGGAATGTAAAGACTCATTTGCGAGAAGTGTTTTGATCCGGAAGTTCTGGCCAGATTTTAGCCAGCTGCCACTACAGCTACAGTTATAGAATGGCTTAAGCAGTATAATCAACAATCAATAGGAAACTAGCGATTAAAAATTGGTTCACTGTTGTAGAACGCCTTGGTCCCAAGCACACCTTGAACTTTGCACCTTGCAACCAGAGAGCAATCATTAAGGATTTCTTTGTGGCTCACATGCATTTTAGTCTCAATGTGATGAATGTATGGATAGGATGAATGCATCAACCTATCCTTTCTAACATTTCATATGTGCACATCATCACGTCATTATAGGATACGGAGCAAGTGCAAAAGAGATTCATTCTGTCATGCCTGTACGTTCCATGCCATTGATCGATTTGATTTCATAGGTTTTATTTCGATAAAGTTTTTCAGAAGGCTGAGCATAAACTGAGAAACTGTTCTGTAATTTCTTCTTACGAATAAGACTATTATTTCAGTAGCTGTAGTAGATTAGTAGAAGACGATGTCAACAAGCTAGAAGATGCAATTGTTTCGTTTGCAATTGAAACCTCTTATGAAAATCTTTATAAATTCGAACATAGATATCATGAAAATTATATTCAAAATCATGAAGCTGTGGTATATATGGCAACAGCAGCACCGAGCACATACACAACACATTCGACAGCACTTTCAATAGCCGATATTTGTTTGTTTGATTCTCTGCTTTCGCTATGAGGCGATCCATTTGAACGGACCGAGCAGGATAATGTTACAACTCCACTGAGCCAAGCAGCTATATTCATAATTTTCCTTCTGAGGTATCTGGCCATGCTTTATTATCGTGTGTTCGAAGAAGCAGAATTCTTCGTGAAGTCATGCTCATTGAGTTCAAAGGCGTGGATTTTCAAACGCTTTGTAACGATTAGCTTTACCTTTTAGAACTTATTTAGAAAATCAGTAGAGTAACTCCACTTCAAGCAATGCAAGAATATAGAAACGCAGAGAAAATAGAGATGATTTACCGATTGCTTTTTAAATGTTGTTGTTGAAACCAACGGGTTCATTTTCAATACCGGTTATCAGAAGTATAAGTAGAATTCGTGGAAAGCATTTTTCCAATAGAACATCAAGATTTAACACACAGAATCAGAAGAAGCCTTTTAAAAAGACGGCAATCAAGGTATTCTTGCTCGCATTTCGCTACTTTATCTGGCTATTTTTAGAACGATGCTTTTGTAGCCTGAATTTGATGTGTTAAAGCTTATAAAGTTAAAATCACTTAATAATAAAACGAGTAGAATGATAAACCAATTTTAATCTTAATGATATTCATACCTTGCAAATCGATATTCAAAACAGCAGCTGATTATTGGCCATAGGAGGCTGGCTTCATTCATTGCAGCAAACAGATTTTATTCGGTGCTTTCGAATGTACGCAGCAGTAGCCGTTAGAAACCAGGAAAATGGTATCAGCCATTACATGAGATAAATTCATTCCTTCTGTGGATATTTCATGAAATCCTAGGCACTGGAAAAGTATCAATCCACAGATTAATCACAGATTTTCATCTGTCAAGAAAATTTAAAAAAGAGGAATTATCAAGCATAAATTTAAAAAATTTTTTTTTTTTTTTTAAAAACTTTCTTTGGCAAAAACAATCAAAACACTGCTGAAACAAGATGGCAGATAAAGTAGACATTAATGCCAACAATCAAAAAGAACCTCATGATTAAAAAATAGCTCACTGCATAGCCTTTGGGCTCCAATGCACTTTGTACACCTTGCAATACATTCTACTTGCACTTTTGAGTACTCGAAAATTTGCATTCGTTGTACGATTCCGCTGTATTGTTACCACAGCAGAATATTTCAGAGATTGTTCATTTGTAGAGTTATGTTTTCAGAAGTGATTCAATAAGCTTAGAACAATATACCGATAATTCTGAGCCAAAAAACTATATCCATATTTGCCTATGCATATATTTTCTGAACTTGAACTGCCACAATTCTAAAATGTAATCTTGTCATTGGCTTTTCGGCCTTTAGTATTCACTGCGATTTTACAATAGATACTATCGTTTATTCAATGCCATTTTTATTGAGAAATGCAAAACACTCAATGTCTAGCAGAACCTCTCAAAATCAGGAAATCCAGGATCGTTTCTACCCATTCAGATCTCATCATTCTTGTCATAATATTGAACGCAAAAAAAAATAATGCTGCTTGTAGGCAGATTCTACACTCGTGCCAATAAATTCTCTGTAAAGAAATTAAATTTTCTTCTCTTATAAACAAATTCTCTATTAAAAATTATGATGATTCCCTCTCCATAATACTAGCAAATCAGACAGCCAATGGCAAAACCTTAATCAAACAAAACAAAACATGATAAAATGGCTCGGCGAAACCATATAATCATATAAGGAGCATGAGGCAAATGCTGACGATTTTCGGAAAAACTCAGCACTTCGGATGGATCTCCCACTGTGGATAGTTCTGAATAGTTTTTCTACTCTTCGTGCGTGGTTAGTGGTTCTCAGCGAGCAGCCGAATCGAGCCAATGAAGTCTGGTGAACGAAACCAATGCTTGTCTAGAGTTTGCGCAAATGTTGTCGTGTTGGCCTAGGGTAGTGACTCGATGTTGTTGGAGATCTAATTCTTTAAACATTAGTTGTGATTTTTCAAAAACTAAATAGTTGAACGATTTTCGTCAGTTTTTGAATTAGATTCAGATGACATAGGTTTTGATCTTATCAATGCGTCGATAAATTTAGTTTAAAAAGTGGGGAGTTTTAGAATATGTATTGTATCGAATTTCAACATAATATTTCGAATTTCAACATATTATACTCATGTTTCCGTTCTCAGATTAAGGATATTGCTCCGAACTGTAAACAACTGATGGAATGGACTTAAAATGCAATCGAGTCCTTTAATCTTACAAATCCTGGGTTGGACTAATTATCACTTCATGTTTTTGAATCACAGCTTTATCGAAACGAACAGCGTTCAAATTACTAACCCAAGGACGTTTAAATGGAGCAAATATTTTCTGAAAATATAACCCATGGACAAGTATTTGCAATTTAGGCTCATGAAACTGCGAAGTGAGAAGGATTCGATCCCACAATTTAAAGGGACATATGATTTAATTTTCAATTCAAAACATCGATTCTGAAAGCTTACTGAAGCTTGTGAAGAATATATTGTTCTTACCCTTTTGAAGAAACTCGAAAAATTGAAACATTTGAAGCGGTTTGAACCGAGCATGGAGGATTTCGTAAAAACTAATATGAAAACTTTAGAGGTGAAGATACAGGTCAGTCTTAACGTTAAATTCTCAGAACACAAATGTCTGTTCCCACACAACCTACAGTTATGGAATTGCTAATCTATTTTTGATGTCTCGTACCAGCCAAAAGAAGGGGCAGCCATTTATACTTTCGAAGTTTCTCGTAAAGGTTTATTTGTAACTTCACTTAATCGCGTTTCTTTGAAAACCATGTATTCAAAGATTGGTTATGGGAGAATATCTGGCGAAACACTGAGTGTTAGGTTAAGTTGTTCGTTGTTATTCGCTCTCTATTCATTGTTTAGTCTATACAACTTCGAGTTGACGACGGTAAATGTATTTTTTAATGCCGAGATTAAAACCTAGATTGTCATCTATAGCATACAGAAAACTCGATCGTATTCTGTTCTCCCGTCCTCGAAAAAAAAATAATGAAAATGAGTTGTGATTAAAACCTCCCTTGAAAAACAAATTAAAATAGATCAATGAGCAATCGAATTATAGGTGAATCAAACAAGATCAACAAGCGGACTATTTACCATAAATTAGTTGTATTGCTACTAGTGCAACTACCTTACTGTTTCATCCACACAATGCAGCTCCATCTCAGCTACCGGCATGATAGCATTGAAACAATATTTTAAGAGAGGCATAATCCCTGAGCACGTCAGCGCAGCGAGAACCATAGAAGTAAGGGTCGAATATAAAAAGGAAAAGTGAAAATCGATACATGTACACTTTTTCACTCCCACAACGAAATTTAAAGATTGAGGATCCCCCGCATTATCCTATTTTTGCAGCTAATATCCTTAGAATGTAAATTTATCATATGAATGAGATAACAAATAAACTTATCTCGAGCTAGTTAAGAAATCTTATGCATCCCTTGTGGGTGGGAATTCAATAACGATATGCATAGTTGTAATCTCGCAGACATCGTGTCACCAAGAAGGTACATATATTATTAGCTGAAGGCTATGCGAACAGTATCACGAAAAGCTTTATGATAGGTATGCCGTTTACAAATGATGATTTTAAGCAATCAAAAGCGAAAGTTTCTTTCGATTGCCTCTGTTTTGGATTTGATGTTGTTTTTTTCATAACCGCGGTGACGCACCTTAGAGCCATTGGGATAATAGGCCATATCTGCCGGAACGAAGGTTTCAGGTTTTGATTTCTCGTCTCAGGATAAACGTGATTGAATTTTAGTTTCAAACCATACTGAGGTACCGCTGCCACTTGTTGTTTAAATCCACAGAATGATTGAGCACTATCGCCATCCATTTTTGCGCGACGGGGAAAGATTCTTCTTGATTATTTTATTCTGCTAAGCACCAGTATAATAGCTATTAATATTTTTGATTATACACTCAGATAACAGCACACCACTTCGGCACCTGTAGTAATAACAATTTTGCTATGCAATTTTTTTGCTCCTTTATCACAGCATTAGCACGTCAATTCACAATTTCAGCAGTTTTTCTTCTTCTCGCTGACCCTTTCTCTAATAGCGAAACTCTCACACCGTGCCTGACAGACAAAACAACACAACCGAACGCGAAAACACTTCTCCGGAGACTGCCGCTGAATCAGTCAAGTAGGCCGTAGCGTACGTACGTGGTCGTCGGTGACATAGACAGAATAAACCAATGTGGCCAATATCAACACGACCCGCGAAGTCTGGCAGCGGCCTGCACACATGTAAGCACAGGAATGAATTATGAATGAAGTGGGTATGCGTACTCAGACTGGGTAGCTATCCCATGAACCGCTGAGTCTGAGGGTTGATAGTAACTTACTAACATACTAACACGTTTGCTAACCGTAGGGTGCATTGGTAATTTTGGCCTTTGTTGGATATAACTTTAATGAACTGCCTATTATTGAATGAATTGAGTATTTATTACAGAAATAGTAGAAATGTAAGGAAACATCATCAATAAAAAGTGAAAAGGTAAAGAGTATTGCTTAAGTAGATATATGCATTTGCATAATATAAAACATTTCTAGGTTCAAATTTCGGATGCATATAGAAAGACGACAAAAAATTGTCATTGTCACCTTTATTATTTGACTTTAGATTAATTCCACGCATCAAATAAAGCATAACATAGTAGGTCATTGCAGCACGTTTCTTATTATGGGCAAATACAAATCATTGAACAAACCTTCACACTGATATGTTATTCCATCATTGCAACGTAGATTGCCAATTCTCTGAAATGTTTCGTTATAAGCTTTTATCAAAAAGCACATAAGATGAAAAGTTTCCTATAACAAAAGCATGAACTGTGTTGTATGCCCAAGCTCATAAAAGAGAGAAGAGAGGTTTGATATTTACTCAGAGAGGGTTTCTGTGTGTTTTACATTCATAGCACCGACGATTGATAGCTACCTCTTGTTTGGGATCTTTGGTATAAATCAGACAGGATTAGAGGTTTGAAAGAAAGTCAGCCATTAGTTGAGACATTTACTCATAATAGGTTGATCTGTTATAATTTCAATTTAATTGTATGTTCCCTTAAAAAACTGCTAGCATTGATTGTTATTATTGCATAATTAATTCTGCAGAACACTATTATTTAATATTTTAATTAAAGGTAACGACATTCACTAGGTAATAAACATACAATAATGGTCTGTGAATAACAACGTAAGGGTTACGAGATGTAATGTTAGCCTAAAGCCTTGATTCGGCCTATGTTCCAAATATGTCATAAATTCAGCGATAATCGACCAATAATCGGCGATCAACTTGTTCTTAAGCAATTGAATACTTTGTCATCACTTTATTGTGATGTAACTTTTCGAAAATAACCATTTATATAACTTTATAGCCGCCATTATTTCGTTAGTTAAGCTGACAGATTTTCTGAACGATCTTCAAATGTCCTAAATCTGGCTAAATTTGATCGACATCTGTTGTAATACATAGTCACAAGCTCCAAATTAAGTGTTCATACGGAAAAATAATTGTGATTTTATAAATTATATAAAAATAACTGAGATCTGACCCATCTTATGAAATTCATTCTATGATGTGATTTACGTTTTCTGACCACATCACAGAGGATTTAAATTACTTGTTTATGTACGAGAAATGTGGTCCTGATTAGTGATCTGACTATTATAACGAATTGTTGAGTTTAGTTAATCGGTGGCTTAAGCACTCTCGACTTAAGAAACTGTTTGCCTCAGTGGAAACGGTTAATGGATAAATTGGCAAAATTTCTGTGACACAAGCTAAATCTCCTTTCCCTTCATCAGCTGAAGTACCTTAGGCACTGCAAAAGAATTTCTACTTAATTTAGTAAAGAACGAATTAAGCTCCCGAAATGAGTGAGTCGTTCATTCCAAGTAGCTGACTTTAAACGTAACTAAACTGAACAAACTCGAAATCATTCTTATTCGTAGTATTGTTTATTAGTGCTACAAGAGATCATTGCACGATGGCGTCATCACTACAGTTTTGACAGTTCAGGGAGCTTGTTTACGCGGACTTAGAATATTTTCGGTAAGATCGGTTTGAGCTTTTGTGATCTAAGTTTATTGCGATCAAAGTAAAACAGCCGGAAAACAGACACCTGGACTTATTTTGAAATCATTTCCTGAATCTAATCGTACAGAATTCGGGAACAGGCAATGACAAATTTCGTTTGAGCGGTTCAAATTCTAACACCTTGTAAACAAGCTCCCCGAACTGTCAAAAATGTGAGGTTAATACATTCCGTGCAATGATCTAGAGCAAACATGGCCATGTATCTTAGCTCTAAAACGACGGGGCCCGTTGGAACCTCGACGACTCTGTTGCGGCTTGCTCGAAAGGAAATCAATAATGGCTCCACGGAGATGGCGGTGGTGTAATGGCTGCCACGGGGATGACCAAGCTGTGATTTGGCGGGCAACGATAAAATGACCTGTGTGTGTTATGGCCGAACTAGAGATGCGGAGGGAGTGACGGCTGGAACGGTAGCTTCCGTTTTGTTCTGTGAGAGCGATAGCGGTGTATAAATGCCGTTTTTGTCCCCGGGGCTATCCGCATGCCTTTCCGATCCAGCGAGCGGGGATCGGTGAAACCTCTATCTTTCGGTTAGGATCGGACTGCAGTGTGCAGTGCTCTTGGATTGCTGCGGTCCACAAAAATTGACGGAGATGGACAATACTTTCGGCTATGGACGACCGATGGGAGATTCTTCGCTATAACTGGTTTGAGCGACTTCACTCACTTTTCGATTAACTACTGGGTGGGCCTTCACGGTACACAAAAAAAAACACAGCACGTTTAACACTACTTATAATTTAAAAAAACTCACTCTCTAATTTTACCTTTAAATTGTAATTCAATCCACACAAGAGATTCTCAAAAAACGTAAGTAACTTATCGCGCACTTCTGCCTTCCAGTCAAACCTTTAGCGAAATGATTGAGTGGAGGAAATGTCTGTGCCAAGAAACTGTGCCTCTGTGCCTCAAATCTAAGCCCTATTCAACTATTCAAAAATGACTACGCTTTAACTATTCTTTAGAAGTGATTTGAATGGCGACGAAAAGCATGGCGAACTTAAACCGCCTATTTAAAATTCCAAAGTGAAGTTTTTATGACATGCTCCACAACGCGAATTGGATCCAAGGATAGCTCGATTTTATTAACACAAGCTTTTTAAGTTATTATTTAAACATCAGTACATTTATTTAAATCTTCAGACTTATTAAATTTATGATTTTATTTATAAACAGGGCAAGATTTTATGGATAGTCCAACAATGCAAGCTGAAAGGTGCTAAGCCAAGCTGCAGGTAACCGGATGAAATACTCAAAGTGGCCCTGAAAGTTGGGTTACTGACATTTCTTGACATGTTCATGAGCGTGTTGCAGAGATGTCTGGAGGAGGAGCACTCCAGACAGGTGGAAAATTAAAAGGCTAGTGCTGCTATCGGAGCCAGGGAAGCCGTTAGGGGATCCAGCATTGTTTACACTCGGTTTTTGGAAAAGGTCACCCTTAGCAGGTTGGCAAAGTGTACGAACAGTGAGCAAGATTTGTCATCGAAGCTGTTTGGGTTTCGGAAAGGAAAATCAACCGTGGATGCATTTGCGAAAAAGCATCTAAACAGAAGCGGAGAGAAAATAGCTACTGCGCTGTGATAACGATAGTTGTCAAGAATTCCTTGAATAGTGCTAGCTGCGAAGCCTTCACTGAAGTGCTACACAGAATGGGGTGTCCTGATTATTTGTGCTGGATTCTGAGGAGCTACTTCCAGAACCTGGTTCTAGTGTACGATATAGAAATGTGGTACCCTAGTAGCACACTTGTAGCAAATGTAACAAACCTTCAAAGTTCACTCAACTGAGTCGCCATTAAGTTGCTTCAACCAATTGTGACAGATTTGTGTTGCTTGTTTAGAGGATGATTAGAATCATGATGGATATCTCACTCGGTTGCATCCTTGGCCTGACGCTCTGGAACTGTATGTACAACAGCGTGTTGTCACTGAGCTGCCAATTAGAGCCGTCGTGGTAGTTTCAGTTGAGACGATGGAAGAGGTAGAAATGTTGGCAACGAAAGCGATAGACACGATTGACGACTGGACGCATGGAGCAAAGCAGTGGCCCACCAAAAAGCGGAACTGCTATTGGTTAGTAACTGTAAATCGGTGCAGTGGGCTGAAATCACCGTTGGAAGACATTACATATCCACGGAGTACCTGGGAGTGATGATCGACGACTGGTTGAGCTTTAACAGCCACGTCGACTATGCTGTTGTGCAGGCGGCGAAGGCTATCAATGCGGTAGATAGAATCATGCCGAATAACAGTGGGCCAAGCAACAGCAAGAGGTGTCTTCTGGCTAGTGTTTCTTCATCGATACTGAGGTATGGTTGTCCTGCCTGAGTTTCAGCGCTGGATACCAAGCAGAACCGAGCAAAGTTGAATAGGACGTATCTTCTCATGGCTATGCGAGGCGTGTACGCTAACTGTTCCATCTGGTCGGAAACAGTGTTCGTTATTGCCGCAATTATGCTTATCGGCATTATTCTAGTGCAGGACAACGAGGAAATTTCAGACGTCTGTTAAAGTTCGTTATTTTTTTATCGGTCCCAAGCTCGGTCTCAAGCTTAATGAATCGCCCCTAATAATGAAACTCACAAGAACACACTCTGAAGTATTCTATCAAATTAACACAGCGAATCAAAACAAAAAGAAAGATTCTATTGCCGAAAAGCGAAAGAATGTATTGCAAGGTGCAATGTGTAAGATGCTCATGGGACTAAGGGGTTCTACAACATGTACATTGTATGTAGTCTACATTGCTTGACGAAATAAATAAATAAATAAAACAACAGTGAGCCAATTTTCTATTCATTTTTGACACAACCGGTCAGAACTGATAAATTCAAGTTGTAAAAGAAGAAGACAGACGTGATGATGTGACCTCACAGTAGTTAGGTTATAGGACGTAGTTTTTTTTTTGTATTTACATGTCTTTCAGCCTGAGGCTGGTTATTTATGCCAAGAAAACGGCCTGGAGCCTACATATCGAACCTATCAACACATGGGGCTGGGACCAACGGCTTTTATTTCCTTCCGAAGAAAGACATGATCAGAAATTTTTCGTCTCAGAAAATCTCAACGGCGCCGACTAGTATTGATACCAGATCGACTGGGGTGAAAGGCAACTACAATTACCACTTCACAACAGGCGCCGTCAGGAAGTCAGGAAGCATATTTTAAAAGAAAGATTGTTAGAATAAATTAGATTAGATTTCTTACGCAGGTTACATTACACTAGTCGGCAAAATCGGAACTTTTTTCGCTTCCGTCGGCATTTCTGGTTGGATTTTATAGATTTTGCTACGCTGAATCCAAATATGGGCTCAGAAATGCTGTAACACGTCCAGTTATTGAGAAAAATGTGATTTAAACTCACAAAAACACGTTCTTCCGTAGTAATATGATCTACCAGAGGCAAGAACCAGAATATTGGCTCTGCCCTTTGCAAGTTGGACTTGGATTTTATGGAATGGACCTCCCTGAATCCATTCGTCAACACAGATTTTTCGCAACACGTAAGATTGATGAAATAAACCGGACTTTCATTCACAAAATTACGAATTTTCATGAAAATCAAGATTTCCTATTTTGAAAACATGAATTTTCGCTCCGCCCTTTGAATGTTGGGTTTGGATTTTATGAAATAAACCTCCCTGAATCCATTCGTTATCACAGATTTTTCGTAACATGTAAGATTAATGAAATAAATCGGGATTTCATTCACAAAATTACGAATTTTCATAAAAATCAAGATTTTCTATTTTGAAAACATGAATTTCAGCTCCGCCCTTTGAATGTTGGGCTTGGATTTTATGGAATGGACCTCCTTGAATCCATTCGTTAACACAGATTTTTCGTAACACGTAAGGTTGATGAAATAAACGGGTTTTCATTCACAAAATTACGAATTTTCATGAAAATCAAGATTTTCGATTTTGAAAACATGAATTTCAGCTCCACCCTTTGAATGTTGGGCTTGGATTTTATGAAATGGACCTCCCTGAATTCATTCGTGAACACGGATTTTTCGTAACACGTAAGGTTGATGTAAAAACCGGGTTTACATTCACAAAATTACGAGTTTTCATGAAAATCAAGACCCGTCCATTAATTACGTCGCTCAAAAATACAGATTTTTAACCCCCTCCTTTCTTTATCACATTTTTTGTATGGATTTTTGAAAAAAAATGTATGCATCGTCACTTTTTAAACCCCCCCCCCACCTCCCTCTCAAAGCATAACGTAATTTATGAACGATCCCTTTAGCTGTGCCTCTTTGAGTATATTGAGTATATTGATGTTGCTTCTTACAGCAGTTTGGGAACTGAAGACCTTCAAAGTTCATTCATTAATTCAAAAGTGAGCTGCACAGAGCCCTTCAGAAACGCCTCATTAAATACTCTATTCAGCAGTGCCGTATTTTTAAGTTAGGATAGGAGTGAGCAAGACAGCATTAAAACACGCAAACACTCAAAAAACAAAAGAATAGACAGAGACAAAAGACTCTGTGCTAGTCACTATTGCTCGAGAGAATAAGGAAAAGATATGTTAAAAAAGAAAGCAAGAATCCTCAAGCACGTAGCTTAATGCGGCATTTTATAGAGCTTTTTGACGTTTAATTTGCTCACACTACTGCAAGATTTGAATCGAAGCAGTGCGAGTGAGAAGTCAACGAAGTTGTGGAAAACCAAACCGTGCATTAATCCCCGCATGTTAGACAAAGAAAGACGATTAAATGTCGAAAAGGTCTATTGGCGTATTTGCGGCACAACATTTGTGTCATTATTGCTGTCTTGCTTTGGCGTCAATTAATGCTCATGTTGACTCTCTTCAGCCTTGCACAATCATTTTTTATTCATTCAAAGCTAGCTATTTGAGTGTTACGGACGCGTTTTTTTTATTTTTGTAAAAAATGTCGCGAATTTGTCTGAACGATCCGCAAAAATTTTGTTGCATTTGTGGAGACGTGATATTGAAGGAACAGAGAAAAGGGTTTACACCTTTGTTGGAGACAGCATATCAGCTGTATTTTGACAAGAAGCTTTCAAATCGTGAGTTTCCATGGATTCCAACATACTCTTGTTGCTCATGCTACCGAACATTGCTTGGTTGGATGAAAGGTACGCACAAAGGCTTACCTTTTGCCAAACCTATGGTGTGGACTAATCCAACCAATCACATGAGTGATTGTTACTTTTGTTTGACAAAAATTCATGGATTTTCCAAAGCTTTGAAGCATAAAATCGAATACCCATCAAGGCCAACATTGCACTCCGAAGCAATGCCAGTTCCAATAGCTCCAAATATTCCAGATCCAGATTTTTTACCTTCGGAGTCTGAGGAACCGCATGTTATAACCCAAGAGGAGCTGAACGATTTGATTCGAGATTTGGAGCTACCCAAGACCAAAGCGCAGCTGCTAGCTTCAAGGCTAAAGCAGTGGAATGTCCTGGAAAAAGATTTAAAGGTGTCATCTTATAGGAAAAGACATTCAGATAACATTAAATATTTTTCGATGGACGGTGATCTTGTCTTTTGCAACAACATCGAAGGTTTAATGGAAGAGCTACAGTTAGAGTATCACGCAATTGACTGGAGGCTCTTCATCGACGCTTCAAGCAAAAGCTTGAAGGCAGTGTTACTGCACAATGGAAATAAGTATTCTTCAGTGCCAGTTGCATTTGCAGCTCACATGAAGGAAACTTATGAGAACATAAAAACACTTTTGGAAAAGATCAAATATTCGGAACACCAGTGGAATCTCTGTGCAGACCTTAAGGTAGTGGCATTGCTCACTGGGCCTCAAGGAGGCTACACAATTGTTGTTTCCTCTGCGAATGGGACAGTCGTGCGAGGGATAAACATTACCACCAGCAGCATTGGCCAGCACGTACCGAGATGGTACCTGGGAAGAAAAATGTGTCAAATCTGCCTCTTGTCGACAGGGACAAAATTTTACTACCTCCGCTACATATTAAGCTTGGGTAGATCAAAAATTTTGTCAAAAAGCTGGATATTCAAGGAGAACCATATTGTTTTTTGAGGAAAAAGTTTCCGAGATTGAGCGAAGCCAAGGTGAAAGAAGGAGTATGTGTTGGCCCTCAAATTAGGAAACTCCTTAAAGACGACAATTTTCAGCAAACTCTTAACGCGACAGAGTTACGAGCATGGAATGCGTTCCAAAAGGTTTATGGTCACTTCTTGGGAAATGAAAAGTCTCCGGATTATGTACACATCGTTCAAGAACTGGTTGATTCGTATGCTGCACTGGGCTGTAATATGTCACTTAAATTGCACTTTTTGCATTCTCATCTGGACGTCTTCCCAGAGAAAATGGGAGCCGTCTCAGATGAACATGGAGAACGATTTCATCAAGATATCGCACAGAGTGAAAAGAACTTTGCTGGCAAATGGAGCCCAGCGATGCAAGCGGACTACTGCTGGATGCTACAGAGGCAAACACCTTTGGAGAACTATAAAAGGAAAAAGAAAACAAAGTGAATTTAAGTTGAAAAATATAGAGAAAATTTCAACTAAATGACTGACTGACTGACTGACTGACTGACTGACTGACTGACTGACTGACTGACTGACTGACTGACTGACTGACTGACTGACTGACTGACTGACTGACTGACTGACTGACTGACTGACTGACTGACTGACTGACTGACTGACTGACTGACTGACTGACTGACTGACTGACTGACTGACTGACTGACTGACTGACTGACTGACTGACTGACTGACTGACTGACTGACTGACTGACTGACTGACTGACTGACTGACTGACTGACTGACTGACGGACTGACTGACTGACTGACTGATAGGAAATCTTGATTTTCATGAAAATTCGCAATTTTGTGAATAAAAACTCATTTTTTTCAACACGAATGGATTCAAAGAGGTTCATTTCATAAAATCCAAACCCAACATTCAAAGGTCGGAACGAAAATTCATGTTTTCAAAATAGGAAATCTTGATTTTCATAAAAATTCGTAATTTTGTGAATGAAAACCCGGTTTATTTCATCAATCTTACGTGTTACGAAAAATCTGTGTTCACGAATGGATTCAAGGTGGTCCATTCCATAAAATCCAAGTCCAACTTGCAAACGGCCGAGCCAATATTCTGGTTGTTGATGAGGTAGATCATATTACTACGGAAATACGTGTTTTTGTAAATTTTAATCACATTTTTCTCAAAAACTGGACGTGGTACAGCATTTCTGAACCTATATTTGAATTCAGCGTGGCGAAATCTATGAAATTCAACATACATACTTGAAGGAAGTGAAACACTGCCGACTAGTGTTATTTATTTGATGGGGGCTTGATGCTTTCTACAAGGTATACAACTTTGAAAGTGTCCCAGTTTTTCAATTGAGTATGATGAGCAGCTTTTCTCATCAATTTTCTCATTAATCCAAGAAAAAGCTGGTTAGTATAAGTAGTTTTCTAACGTTTGTCTTTAAAAAAATGGACATAAATTGCCGATTTTTCATGGGTTTACCTTCACCCGCACTGACAAAATTACCCATGCAGCATCAATCATAATAAGACTCCTGGGACAAGACAACATTTTACAGCTCTTTCAGTCGAACTCTAACCGTGATGGCAAAAACAGTGAAGCAACTCCGTTCAGAACTGTGCGCGTTCAAAGAACGGCACCCCACCGCGTCGAAAACGGACATCGTGAAGCACTTTGTAAACGCCGGATACGCCCGTTCCGGCATCTACAACATCTTGGCACTAATAGACAACAATCAGAGCATCGAAAGAAAGCCCGGTTCCGGACGGCCGACAACCCTGAGTGACAAGAAGCTCCAAAGGATGCTGAAGAGGAAGACCGAGGGAAAAGTGGCTACATCGCTGCGTGCGGTTGACTCCAAATCGCGACGATAAACAAAACACGTCGGCCAAAGCACGATCGCGAAAGTTGTACACAACGATGCTGACGAAGTTTGATTGCGTGGTACAGGACGATGAAAATTACGTCAAGGCAGACTTTAAACGGCTTCCTGGACCGGAATTTTATACGGCAACCGGACGGGGAAAGGTGGCAGATATTTTCAAGCACATTAAACTGTCAAAGTTCGCGAAGAAATACCAGGTGTGGTAGGCCATTTGCACCTGTGACTTGAAGAGCAATGTTTACATTGCGACCGGAACCGTCAACCAGGAAATTTATCTGAGCGAGTGCCTTCAAAAACGTCTACTGCCTTTCCTGAAGCGACACAATTGTTCCGTTCTATTTTGGCCGGATTTGGCATCTTGCCATTACGGGTAAAAGGAGTCTTGGAGCGGTATGCTGCCAACAACGTTCAAGTGGTGCCCAAGGACAAGAACCCTCCCAACACGCCAGAGCTCCGCCCAATCGAACAATATTGGGCCATCGTCAAGCGGAACCTTAAGAAGACTCAAAAAGCTGTTGTGAGT
The DNA here is from genome assembly GCA_024533555.2 of Aedes koreicus. Taxonomy (NCBI): domain Eukaryota; kingdom Metazoa; phylum Arthropoda; class Insecta; order Diptera; family Culicidae; genus Aedes; species Aedes koreicus. The sequence goes on from JAHHFK020005917.1 coordinate 931,108, forward strand.
GAGAAACAGTTCAAGGCAAACTGGCGCTCTGCTGCGAATAAAGTGGACAAGGAGACTGTACAATATCTTATGGCAGGTGTTAAACGAAAGTCCCGGCAATTCACATTTGGTAAAAAGAAAGCTTAGCTGAATATTTCTCATGAACTTGAAAAAAAAATTGACTTTTTAATAACAACTTTGATCGACTCACACACATTACTGTTTGACCAAATTTTGATCGGAAAACCCTTTTGATCGGAACACCCTTTCGCATCAAACTTTGCGAATTTTCGAAACGATCACTACAAAGGCATATCCATATGACTCATTGACCACCCTGTGGTAGGTACCAGCTGCTCTGCGGATAAATTCACGTGGATTAAAATTTGCTATGGTTCGGAGATGAAAATGATAACTCGGTTAACTATGAGAGGGTTGAATTTATTGGTAACGAGGATGGATTTTATTTGCCTGGGAATCGATCTGTCGAGGTTTTGAAAACGTCAGCCGGTATGAATCACTGAGCTAGTTTATCTGCGATAATATAATTGATTTTTATAAAGTTATGGCTCTTCTGCTATTTTTTATTTAGGTTTTCGAACCACTTGTCCACAATAAGATTTCCTAGTTAATGTTGCCTAGATGAAGTTTTAATTAAGTTTTAAAGTAAACAGTTTGCATGTCTATGAAAAATGTGAGAAAATTCACCACTATGTCATATACTGATGGAAACTTGCTTTGCTACACTGATAAAAAAGCAAAGATAATATCTATGTGTCCGACACATGCATTTTTGCAATGCTATCAACAAATGATAGCTATTTGAAACCACACATATTTCCTATTTGTATACAAAACCACTATGTGTGGGAACACATACTTTTCATTTGCCACATAAGCTTCATTTGTGTTTCACAGAGGGTTCTGTTTATATGTGAACACATCAGAATTATGTGGAATTTTCCATGGACTTTTGCCAATAAATATGTGTGGATTTCCCGTGTATAGTTTTTAATGCATACGCATTTTTTTCCTTTTCCTTGTTACTTTATTTTTAAGCATAGAATATATTTTATAAAAGTTCAAGCCAAAGTCTCAGGTTGTTTTGATGTTGCTTTAAAAAACAGCTCCCTAAAGCATAACGCATTAGGAGGTGAGATAGAGAGTGTCAAACTTGAGCATTTCAAATGTAAATCTGAAAAAAGGTTCAAATGTGTTGGACAATACTATACGTAATATGTCTCTGATATTTATGGATCATCGATTAAAATTATATGTCCACAATGGAGGCCATTATAGTCTTTCTGTTATTTGGAATTATACACTTTATAAATCACAACTATTCCACGTACGATATTGAGTTTTCAGTTTTCAGTGTAAAATTAATATTCAAAAGAGATGTACATAATTTTTCACCTTGTTGCTTGCAAAAATTTAAAAATCAATATACAACAACCATAATGACGGATTCAAATTTCAGGATTCAAACGAACTTCACCTTAAGCCTACTGATCCAAGAAAAATATTCTGTCTGCATACCACCCTTAATAAAAAAACCCAAACAAACGCCTCGCATAAACCACGTTGTTTACCTCTTCTATCAGCTGTGCCGGTACTTTGAGCATAGAGAGCGAGACTACCGGCCATGTGTGTCGACCGGTGTACCTACAGTTGAGCGGGAGAGAATTCCCACGATCACCCAGAGAAGATCACGATCGTTTCGAATGCTGGACTGGACTTTTCTCTCGGTATGTTATCCTGTCTAGTCCGTTTGCATCTGTCGCGTCGATCGTTTGTACACGGGAGGCAAGATCAATCAGCGCAAAATCTTCGTTCAGTCTTCGCCGGGATTTCAAACTGTTCGGATGCTGTATTCGTACGAGTGCGTGCGTCTCTTACTGACGAATCTTGAGTCGCGGTTTGCGGTTTTGAATTGAATGGGATTTTCTGGATTATTTTGGCGTTGTTTTATGTTGGGTCCGCAGTGGTGGTACGGTTTTGTTGTCCTTTTTGGACAGGCTGCCTTGAATTATCTCGTATGTTCGTGACTGAAGGAAAGTGTAGTTTACCCGTAGACTTGTTACGATAAATTGCTTGGCAGTGTAATATTTAAATAGATTGCGCGTTTCGGTGCACGTTCAAAGAAACATACGCATGGTTTATTTTTTGCTTCATTTGCTATCTCGTTGTGCGGATTTCGTTCATTTTCTGATGCCCCAAACGGACCGAAATAATACGGTGTTAATATGTCATCGGCTTTTTTGTACTGTCGCCGTGAGTGACAATGTGGTTTTTCGTTTAAAACCCGGTACCAATAAGTGAATTGCCTATAGATTGGTTGAAAATAAAAATAAACGCAAATATTCCCACCATCGATTGGCGAGGTGCAAGCACGAGAACGTATCCACAATTTCGTGGAAAATGATCCTTCTCCCGTGAATACTAGTGGGTAGTGGTAGAAAATAATTGTGAGATTGCAGCTAACGTGTGCTTTGGACGTTTTCTTGGTTTGAGAGGTGAGAAGGTGCAATAAAACCTCGAAGAATTAACAAAAAGAAAAGGAAAAGTGTAAATTGCGAGATTCAGGGAGGAAAAAATATAAACATTTTGGAAGTGCAGGTTTGACGAAGGAAAATTAAGTGAAGCGAAGATCACCCGTAAAAAGGAAACAAGTGAAGAAGTTCAAAAATGCAGCTTCATTCCTTCGCATGAAATAGGGTGTTTGGAATCGCCAGTGTGGTGTCAGTTTGGACGAGTGCGCTTTTGATTTTTTTCCGCATCGACCATCATTGCTGTGCTAGCTGCCTGTGAACTGCAGATGCAATAAAGTGACTCGACGGATTGAGGTTTAAGTGCTTGGATGCCTGTGTTGTCGCGTGAAACTTTCCTTCTTGTTGGTCAAGAGTGCGTCGAAGTGAGTGTAATTATAGTTGCCCTCTTATCAATATAAGGTTACAATACTTCATTTTCATGTTGGTCCAGTTGAGGTCGATTGAGCAAGAAATGTCTGATGACTGTGCGGCGATGTTTATGTTTGATGGTTGATTTTTTTTTTTGCATGAATGCAGAAAACTGCTTTTTATCTGAACTGTTCGAATAAACAACATAGAAGGGTCTGTCACTTCCAATCTCATTTGATTAATTCATTTTACAATTTCACTAATTCTAATAAATGAAGGTGTAGCAATCATTGAAACGTGAAGTCGAACGTAAAATAGTGCACTTATTTTTGTTATTTGGTGATTTAGCATTTTCATTTTATTCGAAGAGAATGCAAATTAAAACTAACTCCATTCAAATTTTTCCATTGGTATTTGTATCTTTATTTTAGAAGTCATTTTGAATACGCTGTTTGATTGATCAATACAAGTAATTTTCACCCATTAGCACAAACTGAGCTTTTATGAAATATGCCATGAAATATGCAAATATCCCTAGCTCAGTCGTTAAAAGGCGCTGCTACAAAGCAACACCATGCTGTAGAGGACGGGATTGATTTCCAGGTCTGGTCTTGGAATTGTACGCAAAGGATTTTTTTTTCGATTCCTTGGGCATAGGTTATGGCTGTTTTTGAGACACGCAATCAAAATGGCACCTAGTGCAAAATGGTGCTGGCATCGAGAGTTTTAATGTAATAAATTTGGAAATATATTTAGAACACTAATTTAAGGGAAGGCAATATGCTAATTGTGATCAGCAACTGAACAAGTTTGAAATGCCAAAAAAGAAGATAATCAAGTAGAGAAGCTGCTAAACTATGGAATTTATTCGAACATATTAAACATTTATTTCTTGATGAAATTTGTCAGAAGCAGATAATTTCCCATCAACATGATGGGCCAGTAATTTACTGCTAGAACGAAGAGAAATGAAGACACGGTGTTCCATTGAACGTTATTATCAAAAAAAATATACCATTGAAACGGAGAACGCCAGTTGGTTCGTATTGGTATTCTAAATCTCTGGGGGGATTTTCAAAAAATCGCTAGTCAAATTTTTGAGTTACGCCCTTTTAAAGTCGTAAGTGCAGATTACTAATGAACTGGAATAGAAATAAAACCAACGATACATTAAAAATAGAAAAAAAAAACATTAACACTGTCTTCAACTCTAGATTGTACAGAATGATGTTTTGACATTGAGCGAATTTCAACGGACAACTTATCCTAACACAAAGTGGACCAGAATATGAACATTTTCGTTTTGCGAAAATTTCCACAGGCTGAAGCGGGAATCGAACCCTCACTTCATGACAATCGCCTAAACGACGGGTGATGCCGCTAATCACTTGACCACGAAGCCCAACTGTAACACATTTTGAACATTTTTGGTAATAATCAAATCATTGACATTTGAAAAAAAAAAAACATTTGAGAGGTACCATGCATGCATCCACGCATGCATGCATTTTGTAATAGGTATGCTACAATTACTTAGTAAACGTTAGTACGAGTTTTTCAAGTCCACCTTGCTTCGGATAAAAAAAAAGAAGTTTTATTGGTCATTTATTTACGATCTCTATTCTATTTCTATTAATACATTATACAAACTACTAAAAATGGCCACAATTGTAATCTAGAACTGCGCGTAACAGTTCGTTTTTATACGCTTTAGATGTTTGTACAGTTTTTTTTATCGTTCTCAAGTAGATGAGAAATCACTGTGTATAGATTTCGAAGCTTGCTCATTATGCCAGCCGTAACCTCGACCAGTCGTATTGCAGAATTATTTGACATGGAATTTCGTTACGTGATATTTCGAAGATTTAGGGAGATTTAGAGCTTCCCAACATTCGACAAACTTGTTCAAACAACTTGCTGATACAAGTGAGGTTTTTTGGAAATGTGACGGTTTACCACGACGATAGGAAAGACGAATCTTATTGCAATCTTAACATATGAAACTCGATTAGTTATTATAGCAAAAAAAAAAAAATCAGACACCGCATCTTCTGCTGCTTTTGGTGGAGAGTTTTTTGGCTTTGGAGTTTTTTGGAGTTTTTTCGACAAATTCTGAGTTCGTTCAGAAGAGTTGCATCCATGTTTTTCTTCGCTTAATTTCCGCTAGGCAAACATCAACAGATGCGAACCACTTTGGCTGTATCAAAAATATTCTTTCTTGGACGGCCAGGCTTAACTTTTTATGGAAACTACGCCGGGTAAATTTATCCCAATAACAACTTTCGCAGCTCTGCAAACTTCACAACTTTAAACACCGAGGAAATTAGAAAATTTAGATCAGTCATTTTTCACACATCAAAATTTTTCCTCACATTGTGTGCTTCACTTTTTCATATTTTTTAATGGGAACTTCAAGAGGACAGCTTGTTTTTAATTAAATTTTAAGGAGTCAATTTCATTTTATAAATGCCTAGATACATGTATTAAAATTTTTAAGGCACAATTATCGTTTAGGTAAGCCTAATTTCTAAGAACTTTTTTCATAGTTCACGTAACCCTGTTTTGCGAAAATGTCAAAAATATTTAACTGTTTACCTGAAAATAAGGTTGATCTCGTCTACATTTCGAAAGAGTGTGGTATATTATGTAGGTCAATCTTATTTACAATCTTATTTATTTATTTATATGAGGTTTTTGAGGGTTTCTCTCAAGATATGTCAGACTTTTTATATTCCACGTTGTAGGATGTCGAATACCTGGAAAATCGGAGGACATACCATTATCCTTCAAAAGGTTAGGCATACGGATGATTGCCATAATGTACACTAGCCATATATTTATGTTTAAATATGCATGGCTCTATGACATTACCCCGAATGATTCATTACTCCGACTTTAATTACACCCGAAATTCAATTTCTTAGCTTTTTAACTGAAAAAGGTCATCAAGTAACAAATGTTATTTGGAGGATATGGAGTAAACGGAAAATCTATGAATGTTAGAAGAGTAGCACAAGCACATTTTTTTTCATTTTTTTTCGTACACATCTCAAAGTCGACCAATGCATAATGAAAGTTTACGTTTGTAATAAGTAGTATGAAATAATAGTTACGGACCGGTAATTCTCTCTTAGTTCTGCCGGTAAAGGTGCAGCTACAAAGCAACATCATGCTGGAGGTGGCTGGGTTCGATTCCCTGGACTTAGGGTATGATTGCACTTAATCATGCTATCATGCTAATGCAAAAATGGTACCTGACATCAAAAGCCCTCAACTAATAACTGTGGAAGTGCATTAAGAACACTAAGTTGAGAGCAAAGCAATTAGCGAATTGTGAAAGCAATAAGCTTGAAATGCTAAAGAAAGACGTAGTTAACTAGGATAAATGATGCTTCATTACACTTATCACATTCCATTGCAATTCATTCTACATGAAAACAAAGGATAGGGGAGATAGTTGATTGTATTTATTACTAAACGTAAGCAAACGTTGAAGGAGATCAATCTTTTTGCACTCACTTGAATTAACGTAGCATGAATATTGGAACAATGAGATTAATATGGGAACAGTCAATTTATCATTCATCAAATCTCATGTGACTTTGATCAAAAAATAAATGTTATGTTGTGAATTGTAAGTCACGTTAATTTCTATTATACTGGTTTCAATTTACAGTTTTTATCACAAGTTTTGCCGAAGGGTCACCTTGCATAACACGAAGAACCTCTGCTTTGACTGGCCGCTGAAACTGTTTTATAACTAAATAAAATCAGAGGCGCAAATTTCTGCCCATTCAGACTTATTTGCTGTGTAACTCGTTCAATCTACATCGTGTATTATAGGTTTCTTCTAGATAACAGTATGTTTTATCAGAGGGCCAGTTGCGAAAATAATATATTTTCATAGAAGTTTCAGATTAAATCATATGTAATTTTCATATGTTTTTTCTGTGTACCAACTTCGACGAATGTAGAAGAAGGTCAAGGAGAGGATCACAAGCTTCCTTTAGGTCTGCACAGAAAAAACATATGATTTAATCTGAAACTTCTATGAAAATATATCGATATAATGAATGGTTACATGCGATTTTCAATTTGATATATCGTAAACAGTGAGAAACAATACCTTCATGCAAAGTTATATCAAATTGATTACAATCTCTTAATTTGAATTCATATTTGCAACCGATAACATATAAGTATACGACACGCTTTTATTTTTGCGTCTTGAACGCTTGAACTTTACATGATATCAACGCAATACAGTACCGCCACTCAGTTTGTCAAGTCAGAATAAAACAGTTGTCACTGCCATATTGTGTACGTGCACGTACGGGAGTGAAACATAAAAAAAATTAAAGTTCGCATAAATTGTGAGTGACTGTGAAAATCGTAATGAGTGGGCCCGGGATTTTTCAAATTCAACGAAGTCGGCATGATTCCAAGTGCCGCGGCGACAAATGCAAACGTGTCCGCAAGTCTCAAACCCGCTAAAAAATATATTTACGGGGCACATAAATGAAATCGAGTTTAAAACTTTTTTAGAAGGCCAATAGGGGGGTCTTTTGATATTAACTACTTATTCCTTTTTTTTTTAAAAAAAAAATAAAAAAAAAGAAAAAAAACAAAAAAATTTTTCTTTTTTTTAACCAAAAAAAACCTAACCGGTGAATAGCATCTTTTTTAAATTTAATTTTTTTTTTTTCAACACAAGTATTTTTTTAATTTACTTTTTTTTTCTGCGGAATTTTGTATTTACTACATTTTTTTTTTTTTTTATAATAGAGGAGTTAATTTTTTATATTTATATTCTTTTTTTTTTTTGCGTTGTTTTTAAATCACAGCAAAAAATTATGAATATTACATGTGATGTAAAATGCTTGAATTTCAAAAATACATGAATGCAATCCATTGCTTTGATTAATTTTAAATTAAAAATAATGTACAAAATGACAGCATTCATAAACATTTCAAAATAAGTGCATATTCGTTGAAATATACATATAAGTACACGTTGTTATGAGAATAAATCACAGCGCGCTCGTTTTTAAATGCTTGATCATACGAATTTACATGATCGTGTAAATAAAAATATGCTCTCATTCAAGTTTAAGGCTACTAAGCTAATTTTTTGATTCAACTGTCGTTCGTCATTCCTAAGCGAAGAGGCTGTTGTTTGCGATTCTGAAAATGAGAGCAGACTTAAAATTCGGTGTACAAACCTGATTCCTTGCTTATTATAATAGGAAATTGCCGTCCCATAATTGGAAATAGGTAATTTTCGTGTGCCGTGTACAACAGAGATTAGAATTAAGATTCAAATCTCTTCTCAGTTGAAGAACGTGTCGGCCAACTGGGCCAACATTCTGATGAGAGACTTATTTTCTCAAGACGGGAGTCACTGACAGCAACTTAAATATGGTAAAGTTGAATTTATTCGGATTTCCCATCAAGCTAAAATGTAGTGAAGTTAAATTAATTCATTGAGTTCAAGTTTTTTCTACGCATGTCCTTGGAAGAGATTGAAATGCTATTTTGGAGGAACCTAACTATAGTTTCGTGGTGAAAAAATATTTCATCGATCAGACCAAGGATTACAACCTCCTTAATAAAGGTGTTTCGATGATTAATAAAATGATTATTAATTTGTTAAACGTTACTATGCACGATTTCTTCCGTCACTTGCAGTCTCAAATCTGATTGTTGGGATTATTTTTTTGTTATAATAAACGGAGTGGTTATTTGAACAGGTAACATGTAAAATTAAATTGAGCAAACATTACAGGCTTTGTTTATCAAGTCGTGTAAATTTGAAAACAAATGTAATTTTGAAGTGATTTGCATGCTCTTTTTATGTGCATGAAAATAAACTGAAAATTACAAAATAATTTTAACTGTGTAGTAAAGTTTAAATTATTTGAGTATATATTTTTGTGGTGGTTGGGGGGGTTACTAAAAGGAAAAGAACTTGTACAAGAAAAAAAAAAAAAAAAAGTGGAGAAGGTTGGAGGAAAAGAAACTTTGGGGAAGGTCTATGAGGTGTTCAAATATAATGATATTGTAATGGGGGAGAAACGGGATAAAGGGAAGGAATAAAAAAGATTATTGGGTGGTGGATGGTGGATGGTTGTAATTTTGATTTAACTTCTTTTTTAAAACACTTTGCGAGCGTACTAATAGAACGATTGTTATTGAAAAACTAGGAAAATTTAAACATTTTTGAAAAAAATGTAGGCCAAAAACTAGACATACATCGCTAATGTTTTTATATGTTATGTAAAAAGGTCTAAGGTTTCAAGACAAAACGAGATCTTCGAGGTCGAGGTCAAAGTCTACGAGGTCTGGGGTTTTTTTTTTTTTTAAAAAAGAGAGGGCTCTTTGGTCTCGAGATCATGAAAACCATAAAAATCAAATTTAATCCATCTTTTCATCGAACTATAGGTATGTTTTTGTATTTTTATAAAATGTGTATTTAATTATCTTTGATATGCGTATTCAGTTGTTAGAATCGTTTCAGTGGTTCAAAAGTTATGATTTTGTTTTGAAAAAATGCATTTTTGAAAAAAAAGTCATTTTTTCGGAGCACTCTAACGCAGAAATGGTCACCCTAACAGCAGAAACGGTCACCGTAATGGCAAAATAGAAAAATACGAGGCGAATATTTATCGATAAAGAACAAAACTATCAGTAATTATGAAATTACTGATCGTTTGTATATTTTATTTCCAACCTGACAGATGACAAAGGGTACTTATAATTCATATACCTAAACTGATAGGCAAAATAAAGTGCCCACCTCATCGTTTTTTCAATTTCTCTCATTTACTTGGTTCAAATTGAAGTAAACACACTGTATTTTTTTATCATCTTATTTTTATATTCTTTTTAAGTTCCACTTATGGAATACTGAAAAAAAGGGAGTTTTACTTACAAAAAAAAAAAAACAATTTGTGTTGAAAAAAAAAAACAGTGACAAAATAAAGTGCCCACTTCAAAATCGATATGTTTTCGATAAGTTTCCATTGGAAGACCCCTCGATTGTTTATGTTTTGATATTTTGACATGTTTTGAAGCAAACGGCTCAACCTGGTGCATTTGTATACGTGATCGCATTTGATTCAATTGAAAAAAATGGAGAACGCAGTGCTTTCGAAAGCAATTCCCTTGTGTATCCGAAAATTGGTCGTTCGTGATGTGCAAAACGGTGAATCGCACCGGGCTGTCGCTAAGAAGTACAGTATCAGTAAGGCAGCGGTTGGCAAAATTCTTCTGAAGCTTAAAACGTTTGGATCAGTGGTGGATCGCCCTGGCAGAGGCAGGAAGCGGAAAACGGATGCGAGAACGGACACCAAGATCATGCGTGAAGTCAAGAAGAACCCGAAGGTAACTGTCCGCGAGATCCAGGAAACCCTTCAGTTATCAGTTTCCGGTCGAACTGTTCGTCGCCGTCTCGTAGCACAGGGGTTGAATAGCAAACTTGCCCGGAAGCGCCCATTTATCAGCAAGGCAAACAAAGCCAAACGGCTTAAGTTTGCTAAGGAGCATGCTGATAAGCCCCTAGAGTTCTGGAAAACGGTTCTCTGGACGGACGAATCAAAATTCGAGCTGTTTAACCGAAAGCGGCGGGTTCGTGTTTGGTGCAAATCGGGAGAGGAGCTTCAGGAGCGCCACATCCAAGGCACGATGAAGCATGGAGGAGGAAATGTGATGGTCTGGGGGTGTTTTTCGTGGGGTTGAGTGGGAAGCATTGTGAAAATCGACGGGATAATGACGGCAGATTCTTACATCAACATCCTGCGAGAAAATCTGGAGGTTTCGCTGATCCAGACGGGCCTTGAAGAGAAGTTCGTATTCCAGCAGGACAACGACCCGAAGCATACTGCCAAGAAGACCAAATCTTTCTTCCGGTCTTGTCGGAGCAAACCGCTGGAATGGCCTCCACAAAGCCCGGACCTCAATCCCATCGAGAATTTGTGGGCGATTCTCGATGCCAGGGTTGACAAAACTGGTGTTACTAATAAAAAATAGATCCACTGCTGTGGATCTGGCTCTTCCAAGGCGCTGGAGCGCGCCTGGGAATAGCTAGATTCACAGCACCTAAAGAACCTGGTCGAGAGCATGTCGAAGCGCCTGCAGGAGGTCCTGAAGGCCAAAGGAGGACACATCAATTATTGAAATGCTTTTATTTTACTTTAATTTATGTTTTCTGTAGCCTAAATGAAATGGGCACTTTATTTTGTCACTGTTTGTTTTTCAACACAAATTGATTTTTTTAAATTAAAACTCCTTTTTTTCAGTATTCCATAAGTGAAACTTAAAAAGAATATAAAAAATAAGATAATAAAAAAAATACAGTGTGTTTACTTTAATTTGAACCAAGTAAATGAGAGAAATTGAAAAAACGATGAGGTGGGCACTTTATTTTGCCTATCAGTGTATGTGCTTTTTGAAACTTTTTTTGACATAAAACAATGAATTGAAAAAAAATATGGTTAGGCACTCGAATTTATTGAAAAATGAATACAGCCAAACTCGTTTTGGCAACCGAAAATTGAGTTCTGTTATGTATGTTATTTAAGGTATAACGGTAATATTTAATTTCACTGAAGAGATCTAGTAAGTTGACAAAAATGCAAAGGGTGTCGGAAAACTTAGAAAAACATTAGCTATTGTTTATTGATTTAAAGCATGAGTTATATAATATGTGGACGCAAATAAAATGGATTTATGACGGAGCTCTATTAATTAAACACAAAAATATTGAGCACTCAAAATGAAATTACCTCTTAATTAAAAATGGCGATATTGCACTTTAAATTAAAAATAGCAACAAAATTATTCCGATCGGGTGGTTATGATAAAATCTTGAAATTTTCTTTGTATACCACTCATTATGTTTTGGGCACTCTGTTGGATAACCAGACCTGCCGTTTTGCTCCACCATCTCTTCATCTTTGTTGCACACCTAGTCACCTTTCCACTCTTCATCAACTTCTGTTTTACAATTACCCAATATTTCTCATTTGGGTGGAATTGAGGACAGTTGGGTGAATTAATGTCCCTTTCAAAGAAATCCACCCGTTCTATCGATACTACTTTAGTACTTCTCCGCTACAGTGACAGCTTTCCAAATCAGGCAAAAGAAAAAACAAGTCCATTGTAAGCTTCAATTTACAGAGGGATACGCTTTCAGGTGTTTAATAAGCAGCAGTTATACATTTAGGAATCAATAGTCTTGTTTGTCACGAAAACCTGTGTTTTTTGTCTGTACATGCAAATACCTTGCCAGCTTTTTTCATAAGCTTTTTTGCGAATTTATGGGCAAAACGAAATTGAACTTGCTAGGGACATCACCTCGAACAGTGGCTTTACAGAACTTTTGTCCGGGAAGCTGCCCATAATCCAACTTCACGTACGTTTCATCGAACCTCATTTTAGAAGTTCCGGGCATGTCTTTTGGCCGCTAGATTCTGCTTCAGTGTTTTGTTTGGTTGCAAACTGGCCCGAAAAGATCGAAATCCTTCTCTTAGTCGATTCGTTTTGACGGTGCTTTAGCTGCCATTGAATGTCTTGGCGATATCATAATCCGACAGCCCTGGCCCAACATATTCAAATGCAACGTTCGATCCTTAGTTCCACTACGATGCTTGCTGTGAAGCTTCCAATCAATAATATGTCGCTCAAGGAAATGTTTTGGAATGCTACACATGGTCGATGTAGCCAATTTCAAAGACTTAGCGATTTTTGAAATTGACCACGTCGGATTTTCGAAGTATAACGTATAATGATTAGAAAAAAATGGTAATCGTACGATGGTCTTACAAATGGTTGATATTCTCGACCCATTTTCAAACTTTATTGATATGTATATACCTGAAATAATCTGATGGAATGAATCATCTCAATTGACTCCGTATCATCACGCAATAAAGATCCTCTGGTGACAGTAAACAAGCAGCAGCTTTTTGTTCGTGTTCGAAAACCTCAAATGCCTGAAATATTACTAATAGTATCCACCAAAGTTGCCGCTCTCAATATTTTTCATGAGCACAGTTGTGTCAATACGGCAAACAGTTACTAAGATGCGACCAAGCATTTTACATTTCCATACATGCTCAAAGTAGCCAGAGCAGTATGGGTTCACAATCCAAGGAGCACATACTTTGAGATACTGGTTTGGAATTTATATTTTGAACCACGCAACTAGGTAAATCTTGATACGTTAACATTCCTACGGATCGAGGATCACGACCGGCAGAAAAAAATGTCAACTTTTGGCCAAGACCAGCTGCGACATCAGGATTTGATTGGTTGTATTATCCTTCTTACAAAGAAGAGTATACATATCGCTGGGAAAACTGGTTTTTTGATTAGCTCAAGCCTTGAGAACTGTCGTCGAGCTGGTAAACATCACACGAGAAAGCACTCCATGAAATAATTGGTCTTGCAATAAATTCCTTAAAACATAACAACTTAATCCTTAATTTCGCACTAATACTTAGATAAACAATAATATTCAAACGTTAGTGCATATTTGATATGATTGATGCTATCGTCGTTTCGGGATGCTATAAACTTTTGCTGTAAATCATATAAGAACGTTTGACTCTATTCTTGTGTAAAAATAAAGGTTCAAATCTCACCATACGTGGATTAATTCTGAACTTTTATTCACAAACTCGTCGAAACACATGGCTATTGATATTTTTGCATAAATAAGAGCGTGTGTTTGCCGGTGTATTTGTGTTGATTTCTTTCGCTTTTGTTGCTTTGCATACTCAGGAAAATGTGAAAGAGCACAGCATGACTGACCGACCGCAATATCAATTGAGCGATTAGATGAGAAGTTATGAGCTGGAAAGAATAATGATAATAACCGGGAAGCACATTATTCACTTCGTGGCCAATGTTTTGTCCGTGGCATATGGATTGATTGTCTCGAGTGCCACTTGATCGCGTTGTTTTGTTTTTCTTTTTAGTTGTTGTTTAAAAGCGGAATTCTGTTCCTACCTGCACTTTCTCCTTCTGCTCTCAAATACGTTGGACATTTATGGTAGGGGCGTATTTTCTTTACACGATATATTCACAGGTAGGACAAAGAAGCGGAAATCCTCGAGGTTCTAGTAGTTATACCGTAAAACTGTGCATCTTTGATAATTCGGGTAAACTACTGACACATATGTGTAAATGTTTAAAGAACTAGCCCAGCAATGGTTGGGAAGGTATCATTCTCAGGGTATTACAAAGCCAGAGATGGGTTCGAAGCCCAGTCGAATAAATCCTTTGGATTGAGTATAGTACCGTAATTCGCATATCACACCCATCTTTGCTTGAATTCCGATACATATGGGACTGATATACGATTTACGGCAGCATTGTGATTATTTGTAGTTCTTACACAATATACAAAATCATGATCGGCAAAGAAAGTTTTCAACTTTAGAAGTTCAATATTTGCTCGCTCCAAAAATGTTAAAAACCTTGAAATAGAAGATAGACACGCTCATCACGATTAAATTTACCAAGAATTGCAAAACGAAACCATTCGATTCACATACCATTTACGTGTTCGAGAAACGGTCACGCTTTTCTGCAAATGTGGCATCGCGTAAGCAGTGGCTTTGAACTTGTCAACGACTCACTGTCGATCGCGGATCGGGGATAGGGTTGGGTCACTCCGATGTTCTATTCGATTCTACGCTAGAACGAGCCTCTGAGAATATGCTTAGATAAACTCACGAGACATCTCTCTACATGTTACGGCTATAATTAGCTTAGAAACGATAAAATCGATAAAGTTGAAAGCATCTGCTGGGCAAATGGCGAACGGCAGAGTTGTCTAGAGAAACCGGAATAGAAAAAACCGCGCAGTGTGAGCTGTCAGATTACTAATTTTGAATTCAAATGAATATGATTCGGGAAGGTGTATCATAACATATACGAAGTAGAAGCCCATCTTGAATATTGAATTGCAGGTTACCTAAAGATGATGGTGTTAATTTCCTTTCTTTATGGACTATTTCTGTGTTTAGTGGAATAACCCTAGAGTTGATGCTATAAATTTTACGATAGCGTCGGGCAGAAGTTTTTGTTTACCTACTTTATTATGAGTGCGTAGATTTATGTATCGTTCGTTGTTAAGGAAAGACAATATTTTTTACTGGATATACTTTTTTTTACATCACCTATGAACTAATAATTGTTCACCACAGATCCAAATTCTTACATTCAATTTCGTAAACGGAGGGCAAATTGATACCTGTTTACTAAAATATCATAATAATTTGAAATGACAATTATATATGACTAATACGTCGATAAGTATATCAAACAATCAAATTGAAATTAGCGACTTAAAATTGGCTCACTGCTTTAGAATTCCTTGGTTCCAAGAACACCTTGCATATTGCATATTGCAATACATTCTTGCGCTTTTCGATACTACAATATTTTTGCCTGTGTTGGTTTGACAGAACATTCTAGGGGTTGTTCGCTGTAAGTTATATTTTGTGGGTAATTTATTGGGCTTGGGATCGATCTCCTGGTACTTCCTGGGCCAAGTACTATTCCAGTTTATCTGTTTATTTGTATTTCAGGATATGGAATATATTTATTTAAATAATCGGATAATAATGGGATAATAATCTGATAACAATCGGATAACAATCGGATAATAATCGGATCTTGCTTCGAAATATACTCGAGTATATTAAAAGTTTATAAGTCTTATTCCCGTTTTCACTTCATTATATAGAACAAGATTTTTAATCTAATCTAATCTAATCTAATACAAACGCAGCCAGTACGAGAAAGCATCCTGAAAATAATTGGGTTAGATGACGCCCAATTATTTGTGTGTGTCAATATTGATGATTGCAGCATATCAAAGACATGATACAAGCGTTAAAGTAGCCAGGCAGTAGGCGTTGCATTAACCGCAAAAGATGATTCTGTAAAATGAGTTGGATTCAAATGAATATATTTGAACCACAACGCATTTTGTGAATCTACAGAGGAGGAAGAAAAAGATTTTTAAACTAATTTACTTAGTATCATTTGAATTTTTGTATTTTTGAATTTTGAAGATTATTTTTTAGTAAATTAAGTTATTAGTGGAGCATAACTTAAATTCAAACAGTAAAACATTCTAATCATATTTCCACTCTTCTTTTAATAAGATTGTCTTCAAAACTTAATGAAAAATTGTAATATAATTTCCATGGATTATTAGTTAGAACTTGATCGCTTATTTTACTAGCAGAAAAAATATAATTAAAATATAATCAAATGTAATCATTTGATTCGAACTTAAAAAACTGACATTCTATAATAAAAACACATGACACTCGCTCAGAAAAATTTCACTGAAAATTGATATAGAGTAACTGTTTGCATATAAATCTCATGTTCCTCATGTTCCTCTCATCTTTCTCCTTCGCTGAATCAAGAGATTGGAGTGTAAATAGATTGATTTCTTTTCGTAATAATGTTTGTTAACGTGTAATAACAACTAAAACAATTACAACCTGTTTCGTTCTTTCATAAATCCTCATATTGAGTAAGATGAATGGTTAGTCGTGATTAATATAGTAACATCATCCCTAAATCATTCTAATACTCTTTTTACATTTGTACAGGCTCAATAGAATAAAATTCAAAGAGTCAAGTTATCCTTTTCATTATTCAATCGTATAGCTTGAAGAGCTTAATCTGATTATTCGGTCGTCTCGTGGTTAGTGCACTGAAAATACTTTTTCGTAAATCCGCTCTTGCTCGTTTCGTAAAAATAGATTATGTATATAGTACAAATGTCTTTTAAATCGTACGAAACATTAATATTGCTTGTCTTCTGGTGATATGCTATCTTAAAACTTTTTCTACAATGTCCAAAATGAATTTCGTGAAAACCAGTCACTGCTCCTCATCTATCTTACTCATACATGTTACATTCATGTTAAAGTTATAACCGGTTTTACATTTCATCCTATATTACTTGATATAGCTTTTCTTTAAATGAATTTTCATACTTCAAGATAACACCGGAAATATTGTGCATGCCATTTGATGGGGTGATAAGATACTCTATATCACGTAATATAGAGTGTAGTCTGGAAACTACTGTGAAATCATTAGGGTGTTGACGGGAATTATCCCGAAATAAGAATAAAAGCGCTTCCGAAAGTTGTGACTTCATACTCATTAATGATGTAACTTCTAACGAGTCACCATGACCTAGTGAGCTCACCCACGGATTCAATAACAACTCTTCCCAAAATAACAGGATCAAACCCCATGTCAGCAACGACTTCTTTTTCGAATCGATATAGCAGATCTAACAATCACTCATGCAACCACCAGAGAGACATTTCTTTTTTATTTGAAACAACAGTTTCGAAGCTTTTTGTATTGTTTTTGTACAATGCACGATTTTTATTTCTGTGTCAACAAATGCTTTCTAACTTTGAAGAGTTGCTGCGCGTATGGCATTGGCTACAAAGGTAACTTCGTAAATAGTACAAATACTTTAGTTGCAGAAAACAACGAATAGATTCAAGAGTTCTACATTCGATTTGATCTAATCTAATCTAATCTAATCTAATATAAACGCAGCCAGTACGGGAAAGCATCCTGGAAATAATTGGGTTAGCTGACGCCCAATTATTATTTTTTGTCAATATTGATGCTTGCAGCATATCAAAGACATCATACAAGCGTCAAAGCGGCCAGGCCTACTGCGTTGCATTTACCGCAAAAGATGATTCTGTAAAATGAGTTGGATTCAAATAAATAGATTTGAACTACAACCCATTTTGTGAATCTACAGGGGAGGAAGGATAAAGGGTAGGGTTTACCCTAAATCGAAAATCAATCAAGCAGTACAGTAGCAATTGCTCTCTCCATTAATAGGTTTATAAGTTCTAGATTCGTTAATGAAAAAAATAAAAATAAATGTCGTGACTGAAATTACCGTCAAGACATGTAAAACTTAGTATTCAGTTTTTGGTTCATGTAAATTTAATAAACTACCGTTTTTTAACTCGATGTTTTAATGTATTTTTGAATTCTACTGAAATAAACCACCTACACTTGTGAGTGGCCCCAATAGCATCCTTACTGTCGGTGTCAAAATTTAAATAATTTTACAGTGCATCTCTGTACAGAGAATAAACCGGGAACATAGTTGAATATCTTATTCGCAGCCCACGTCAGTTGAATTCATCACACCGTTTACCAAAACGGATCCTGCTGCAAACCCAACCATTTGATCCAACATCCCAGTGATTTCTCGTGGAAGTGCAGTGGACTCCACGGCTTCCTTCAAAGCGAGTATCACGTCAACATATTCCTACCCTCTCCTTATTTGACCTGCATTTGGGCAAGGTTGGCACCTGCATTGCCTTAGTTGTTTGGGATCACCAGTTTTTACACATTGAGAATGTATGCTAGTCCCAAGCATCATCTGTTGGTTCTCTGGCAGCTGATCTGGCAATAACGATGTAGCAACATCGGGCGGTTAATCATGCTCGTGCTCATGCTCATGGAAATTTGAAAGAGCACATATATTTAATTCTTATAAGCCGCTTCATTACGGTGCATCTGAAAAGACCTAATCTATAAGTAAGACAAGTAAGACTTAAATTAACGTCCTAATAATATTAACCTTACTGTTCCCTGATTCTAGTTTCCGTGAGGGTGCTAACTGTTAAATTATACTAAATAACACGTATCTAATAAATGCCATTTATTGAGTAAACATATATGTTTATTCAGTCATATTTACAATCCAATTAGAAGATTTCAGTACGTATTTACCTTTCAACTGAAACACACAATATTTTACACGATTCTGTTTAAAACAAACCTTTCCAACTCTGAATGATAGGATTGTTCACGGTTTCGACGTGGAGGTAATGAACGAAATTCAACAGTTTTTGACAGTGATTTTGTAACCAGGGCCATGCCAGCGCAAAATGATTTTGTTTCTGCCAAGAAAAATGGTAAGCGACAACACGCTCAAAAACGATTAAGTCTTTGTTCATTAAGAGAAGCACGAACAAGTTTCAAAGAAATTAGTAGGAATGTTGTGGGCTTCAGCTGCTTTGCCGCATTACGCGCACATGATTGTAAATTGCTTGGAAGTTCTGGTACACATAACATTTGCGTTTGTACCAGTCGTGAGAACATTGAATTGATAATACATGCCCAGAAAAAAATATTTGCTCGATAATGGCTCAAACCTATACATGGAATAAATATTAGGCAATACAGAAAGTAGATCAATATTTTGTTATATTTGCGAATGCAAAGATTCGTTTCCAACCCGCACAGATTATGAAAAACAATTTTTGACAGAATTAAAGGTAAGTAACTAATCTGATATAACTTTAGAGCAATGGATTTCAACAGATCATTGAAATCTTAAAACGCTTTTTCAACAGGTTGATTCATTTGTATTGTACTTTAGTGTCAAGTTGGAAAAGTTGGTTACCCTTAATTTTATAAAAATTCAACAGTCTAAATTTTTAAGGCAAACAAATCTATTTAAAAAAACGGAGAAGTTGTATTAGCAACAATCAATATGAAACTAGCGATTTGAATTTGATTCACTGTTGTAGAACCCCTTGTTCTGAAGTAAACCTTGCAGCTAGCACCTTACAATACATTCTTGCGCTTTTCGATACTAAACGCTTTGTTTTTTGTTTGATTCGCTGTGATATTTTGACAGATATTTGAGGGTGTCTTCGTGTGAGTGTTACGTTATTAGGGGCTTGGGACTGAGCTTGGGAACGATGTGCTGGTACTTCCTGAGCCAAAAACTATAATCACATTCTTCTTGCTAACCAGCCGACTTGACTATAGTATGTGACTTTTCTGAAAATTATTCATTTGTGCTTCAAGGTGCAGCGCATCTTGTCATATATTATTCAGTGTCGGAAACGCTAAAAAAATTGAGCTTTATTGTTATTTCTGAGGTTCTTAAGCATGATACCATTGCGGTCGAAGTTTGCATTTCAAAATTAATAAACTTTTTTGAAATCTAAAATAAGATAGAGAAAATCTATATGTATGTCAGATGGACCAAAAATTGCAAGCCTTTGTAGATATGAATCCAAATATAACATTGATACTGAATGGCATATTTTCGCCACATCCCATAGAAAAGAACCGTGTGATGCGATTGGTGGCACATTGAAACGAATGGCTCGAAATGCAAGCCTATCTTTAAAACATGAGCATCCAATCAAAAATGCAGAGGTGTTATATAATTTGACCAACAAAAAAAAGATTATTTGACAAAAATGTCGTTTTGTTATATATAACAAGAAGATTATCAACAAGGAATAACATAGAGCAATATCTTTCAATAGACAAGGATGATTATCGGTACACAAAAATACCACTCGTTTGTTCCTTTTTCAGACAATAAATAAAAAGTCAAAAAATTGTTGGTATGTTAGTTTTTTAAGCACCTTTGAAACGAACACTCCAGATATGGCCCTACAAAACGAATTTCGGGATTTTTAACATTCAAAATAAACAAAAGTTGAATTTTAAATTTTGTTTATGTATTATGTATTATTTCCATTCCATTTTATTATATTCAAAGTTTATTTGATTTTTTTCAATCAGTGGGAAATGATCAGTTTTCCTACACCGAAAGCATGTGCAAAATCTAATTCCAATCAACGACCATGATGTTTGGCCGATCGGTCATTTGGCGTGGAATCCGTCCATTTAGAACACTAAACTGGCAATAAGTTGATTGTGATAAGTAATAAGCATGAAATGCCAGGAAAGAAGAAACCGGAACGATTATCTCGATACCTGAGGTTGGTATGGATGAGCATGACAAAGGGTAACCGAGCATGGAATAAGGGTGTGTTTAATAATGTCACTAATTCAGTCAATAGGATCAGAATTGAGTATTAACATACCACTTTTTCTTAATCGGGTACCGTTATCGCAAATTCTCACAGAAGTTGTCTAGTTATAAATTACCTCAAAGTCTAACTGCCGTGTTGCCTATAATTTACAACCGATTTCACCGACTTGGCCATTCGATGCCAGGTCTAAGACTTACCAAAACACCGTAGTTAAACATCATCAAACAGCTCACACCCTCCCAAGTCAAAAATGTTCATCCAAATATAAATTCTTTCCTCGGAATAGCTAACGTAACTTCCACAAGTCGATGAACGATGTATTTTTACTAATTATGTTACTGTATTAAATTTTCAAAAATCATCTCTTAAAATAGATAAATGAATCCTCTATCATTAGCAACAGGACATCAATAGTCCCTCCTTTAATATATTTTATTTACCGGCCTGGCACATTTGACTGAATTAAAAATATATTCTCGAAGTCAATGACCATAAATTTCACACACGCAGCCACGCTGGAAAAGATTCGCGCTTTGCATCTGTGCAACTGACTCTTTTTGAGCGAACAGCACAACTATAAATCTGTCTGGCTGCAAGTAGTAATTTCGCCGCTCGTCGGCCTGTCTCATCAAAATATGTTTTTGCAGATGTTTACTTATCTATTTCTGTCTACTTCCAGGGCAGACTATAACCACCATCAACAATAGGAACACCGAAACAAACCACAGTAATGGAGAATCGTCGTGAGTTCGA
Source organism: Aedes koreicus (assembly GCA_024533555.2). Lineage (NCBI taxonomy): Eukaryota > Metazoa > Arthropoda > Insecta > Diptera > Culicidae > Aedes > Aedes koreicus. The sequence goes on from JAHHFK020005917.1 coordinate 952,625, forward strand.
TACGTTAATCATTCGTGGCCGCCGTTCGACAACGCTGGATCTACTGAAGTTTCCTTTATCAAGCCTTTGCTTCTATAGTGATGGCCGATTCTAGTGGTCGTGGGGGGAAATAGTTTATTTTTCTGTGAGCAAACAAGTACGTGCCAGAGAAAAGGCAAATAGCTTTCGCATAAATCATGATAATGTGAAAACAAAAGAATACCATTTAAAAAAAAGTGTGTAAGGGAATCAAAGTTTATCACCAGTCTAGTGCACGGAGAAAGGCGAGTTGAGTGATCGCAGTTATCATCAATGGTGGAAGTGAATGCTTCAGATAGCGAGATATAAGCTAAAGTGCAGACAGTCAGGAAGTTCGATAAGTGAATTTTGCAAAACGAAAATGTGGTCAATTAGTGGCCTATTGATGGCCTTTCTGTGTGCTTGCTGTCTTTTGGCGGCTTTAGTCAATGGAAGTCTGGGCCGGGATGATGTGGATATCGAAGAGATGCTACGCGATGACCCGTTCGGTTATCAGAGGGACGACGATGCTGTTTCGGGTGAAATTCAGATTGCCCAGCCACTGCGTCATCGCAATGGGCGTATGCGGATTGGGCAGCTCCGCCGCGGTGGACATCGAACGAGGCACTCTAAGCATGGTGAGTTCGTTTTTCATCTTTTGTTGATTCCTTTGATTCTTTCGGAAGCTGTGAAATTATGAGAGTCGTAAAATGTAAAGGGCACTTTTCGGTTATTAATTTGGAAGATAAGTTAGTAGGGGAACTATCGTGCCGCTTATTGACGATCATTTGCATAACGATCAAGGTCAGGTTTATCGGAGTGTGGTGCTCTGCGATTTTCGTGATTCTTTAATATGTGAGTTGTCAAGCATGTAGGCGCTAATGCATTCACAAATCAACTGAAAGTGAGCTTTTCGTCATTCGATGGTACGACATGATCAAACAGGTGTCAATGACTTTTAAGCCACGCTCGAATACGCCGTTTTTTTTTCTTTGAATTATTTATTTATTTGTACAGGTTTCTTGTTTTATTTTAGAATGTCAGATTTATTTTCTGATAATGGAAAAATGTATGTTAAAATTTAAAAAAAAGTTTCTCTCAAAACATGTTATAACTTGCACTTAATTACTTAACAAAAATACAAATGATTGATAACAAAGGGGTATTCGTGGCTGTTAAAATTTTTACCCACATCACATATTTATAGAACACACTACACGATACAACAATAATTTACTACCTACCGATCAAGTAGGAATTTATAGCTTTAACTGTCATCTGAGAGATAAACAATAATGAACACAAACATCTCTCTCTCTCTCTCTGTCTCACACGAACCCCCCCCCCCCCCATACACACACACACACACACACACACACACACTGAGGTCCAGACAAATCTACTATAAATACAAGACGTAAAGGTTGCACGGAATCAAATTGCACCACTTTTAAATGGCTGTAACTTTTTACCCATTGGGTATTTTCGATTGAAATTTTGGGGGAAATTAATTCAATGTGTATCTGTTTTTGCTGGGGAAGTATCACTAGCAGATGTGCAATCGTTGCGAAGATGGAGTCGGAAGAACAGCAGCGGCGCAAAGAAATTTTGCGCACGTACCTCGAAAATCCGTATCTTTCTCATCGTGCCATCAGCAGTAAGCTGGGAATGGTACATACTTCGGTGTCTTGTGTTTTAAATCGGGACCACGAACGTTTGACCATCGATCGGAAAGAAAAAAGTGGCAAAAATGGATCTCCGTATAGTGTTAAGGATCACAAGCGGGTAGTTCAAGCTTTCAAGAGGAATCCCAACAGTTCAACTGACAAGCCACATACTAGAAGGTGATGGACAGGTCGATCGCGCATTGCACTTCAGTGCCATCATTTAGCACTGAACAACCCAACTTTTTCTGTAGCTGAGGGAGCCGCTTGCCGTCAATGTCATCCTTATGTGATCCCCAGGAAAGCTAGTGCGCATTAAAATCACCCAGTATAAAATGCAAGCAGTTGGGAGACTAGACTCTTCAATTTGCCGCCGAAAATTCAGTTCATTGCCGACCCTATACTTCGGAGCCATATATACCATATAAGTTCACTATCTTAAGCTTCGTAGGAAACTTTATAGTTACTGCGGTGGTTTCCAAGTCAGTATCCAGTTACACTACTTTATCTGGTATATCTTTTCTGTCAGCCAATCTGCACTCGTGGCATTCTTATGAGACTTAGTATACCACTTGTACCTACCCCAAAGGAAGTCGGGAGGTAGGACAGCTACATTGAGCATCATTTTTTTGGAGATCCATGATACAAGCGTTTAGCTTGCTTGCCTGGTGGCAGACTTGATATTATTCAATGACGGTCACAGCATCTCTTTCGCGATCTGTAACCGAGCAGGTGGTAGCAGACTTTTCCGGATCTGACTTTCACCGGCATTTCTTCCTCTCGGTGGCACTGAGATCAGCAATTTTAGGGGCTTTACCATCATTCTTACTAGATGGGGTAGTTTTGCTAACTCTGTCGAGTTCCCCACAAGGGTAGCACAGTCCTTTTTGGAAAGTGATTTCTTCCATTTCTTTTAGGATCCGGTACATATGCATTATGCAGGCAATGTCCATAAACAGACTTTTCACCTGATCCCTGAGGAGCTGCTTTTCCTGGATTGGATCAGTGTCAACTGCCCTGGATGGCACACAACCTTACCGACACCGCCAGTCTTACCACCTATGGGGGTTTGAGCGCTTTTAAAGGGACCAGTGCCCACACCTACACTCTTGGTGTGGATGGTCTCCTTGCAGCCAACGGTCCGTGGGCTCCATACGACCCACCAATTTTAAGGTCAGGCTTCTTTGCCAGCCTGGGCTTCTTGGCCTTCTGGCCTTTTGTTTCTTTCCCCGAGGAGAAGAAGAAACAGCCTGCTGCTAAAAGGCAGCGCAGACTTAGACACTTGGGCGTAAGTCCTTCGAGCATTGCTCTTCTTATTGAAGACCTGATTGGCATTTCAGCTTTTTTCACATACATACGTCATTTACGGTTCATCGGCTGATGATTACCCCGACAATAGGAACAAACGGCCTTTGCACCACATTTCGATCTTACTCCTGCCTATAGTAGTTGTAACAATGCAAGAGCAGCGCATAGTAGGCACGGGTTTCAATTCTCAAAAACCCGAGCCTCACCTTCTCAGGGAAGCTTAAGCCTTCGAAGGTCAACACCATGGAGGAGGTGATAATCCCAGCTGCGACGTTTCGCTTGCTAATCCTATGGACATCTATTACACCTTGTGTACCAAAATTCTCTATCAGGTCCTGCTCCGAAACGTTGATGATATCCAGACTAGACATCACGCAACGCACCCTGTTAAGAGTTCGATGCGAACCAACCCTAACCTTACGGTTGCTCGTCAGCGTATCGATCATCTTCAGCTTTCCAGCATTGGCAGGATCACTAACTTCAAAAACGTACCTCGTCCCACCTTTCTCGGTGTGGCCATCAACAACAGAATGCTGACCAATTTACGCCATATCGAAGTGATTCCACGCTTTGTCTCCAGCATGTGGCATGTGGCCTATGTGGCTTCCACCTGGTGAGACGGCGCAGAGTGCTTGTTGGAACCAATATGGTGCATTATTGTAGTATTTCTTAACTAAGGGTAGCAAAGGGTACTTTAAAACATAATCGATTTTGTATTTACTGTTGATTTTAGCACCAGGTTCAATGAAAGGTAATGGTTCCTTGGAGTTTTGGAGAATTATCTCCAACACCTTGAAACATTCTGTAACCTTTGAACTGCTAGTTATTACGAGGAATATCAGAAAGATAGTGCTGCTGTAGCAGGAACATTTTTTCACCGCTTGAGCAGCTTCCAACATCTTTCGACTCTTGCAATCTTCTGCTTTTCAGTCAAGCCATGCACCCGTTTTTTTTTTGTATGGATTAGTCCAAGGTCGTCTTTCAAAATACTCCTGAACGTTGACTGCGACATTCCTAGTTCTTTGGCCATCTTTTGGGAAGACTTATCAGGTTCCGCTGAATTTGCTCTCTGGCTCGTTTGATAGCTTTCGGAGCCCTGACGGTGCGTTTACGGCCAGGTCTAGGAAGTATTTTCCAAGAACCGGGTTCTTTGTAGCGTTTGATGGTGTGAAAGATCAATCTCTAGTTTATTCCGAGCGGTTCAATTTATTTAAAATAGTACACTGTCTAAAATGTTTCAAAAACAGACGTATCACGAGCTCCTTTCTCGCGTCTATGATAATCACAAGTCTCAAATGAATTTCTATTCAAAACAAAATTGCAAGCCGTGTTGACATTTGAATACACTCCAAAAGAAAAATGAGCAAACACGTCTGTGATTAACCCATCCAATGTTACACATCTTTATTAAACACTGACAGGAATTACTACCCATTCTATAGATACCATAACTCATTGAAACTGTTGCTTTCAGTCTGTTATTATTTTTTCTCATGCCACTTTTGACTCAGTTTATTAAAGAGTTTAGTGTGAAGTAAAGATGAATACTTTTTGTACCCGTGTTGGTCATCAACGTGAACGAAAACATTATTATGCCCAACATAGCCAAATAATGATATATATTGAAATATTTAATAGGAGCTACCACATCTATTTAATATAGGGTAACTGCCCCCATATTAATCTCATTGTTCTTTTATTCATCTTACGATGAATCAAACAATTGGACAGTTGAAAGATCGGTTTCGTTTTCTAATAATGTTTGCTTACGTTAAATAACTACAACAAACATTACTAACTAATCCTGTCACGAGTGTATCGTTTTATTTCAAGTAGGATGAATTGCAAAGTGATGAGATTAATATGGGTACATCTTCTCTAGCCTATAATTACGGGAGACGGGTTTTATCCCTGGCTCAGCTTGGAAAATTTCTTATCTACGCCATATAATATACCAACTTAGGTTTTTTTTTAATATCTTTATTAAAGTAGCTTTCAGCCTCCTGGGCTGGTTCGCCACTAAAGCCAACTTAGGTATTAATTGACATCAAAACAGAAAAAATAAAATTTTGGAACAATGTATCTAGAATACCGTGTTTGCATCCGACCAATCATTTGCTACAAATCTCGGGAAGACTTGAAAAGAGGATAAGAATATTGAATCAAATTATCCATTGTCACATAAACCTTAACATGTAGGCGAAGGACGAAAAAGTTTTACATATAATTTGTTTAAAAACATTATGTGAAATAGTGTGCGTTTGGTTTTTTGTGTAGGTACTAATCGGAGATAATTTAAAAATACCTAAAAGCCTTCACATTTCTTCAACACTATGAACCATGTTCTAAGTAGCCTCATATTTCTATAAAGGGTGCAATGTACCGATGCGTTTGACAGAAAGTATTCATCATCTGCGGAGAATATTATTGAAAAGTATATTGAACCGAAGTACTGTTCATAGACCGCTGAGCGAAACAAAAAATAAAAACGTGGCTAACGGCACCCAAAATCGATAAGCTCACCGTTCAAATATTCTATAACCCGACAAACAGTCAACACCATATAATTAAACTGGAACATTTCCATTGAGCTATTCCTATGCAACTAGCCCGCTATACCGCAGTCTATCATCACTGCATCCATCAAATCTGATATAGACTTCTTGGAATATTCTGGGAATGGTGAAAAAAATGGACCTCGTCGCAAACAACAACCTGAACCCCGCATATTCATCTCACGAATGAATCAAATTTATTCTTCGCTACCAGTGTTGTTGTGAGCCGGGTGCCTAATTGATGAACCGTTCGCCGAACTCGTAACAATACAAATTGCCTGGTGCGAAAGAATAGCATGATTGTGAAAAATTATGATCAC